>JADDOH010001102.1:0-199344 GCA_016648135.1 Agrypnia vestita | reverse complement strand
AGATTTGGCGCGGTGAGATATAGATCATCGGACCAAGTAACGGCGCCGTTTGTAATTCTGTGCCAATTCAAATGCGGTTTGTATTTCTGAAGACGCTTTGCAACACCGCGACTCCAATAGAAACAGGCTGCGTGAAGGTCTTTGGGTTGGGTGTAAAATAAGTTGAAGATATGATGGTTGACAGGTAAGATATGATGGTTGACAGGTACAACAGCACACCATTTAATGAAAAAATTTTATAGGCTCGATTGTCAAAATTGCGACAAGGTGTATGTGGGACAAACAGCACGCACTATTTCAAAGAGGGTTGATGAGCATAAAAGAGCATGCAAACTCGGTCACCCGGAAAAAATCGGCATTGGCTGAGCACTTTCTAGATACGGGCCACCATTTTTCATTTGAGCCAAAAATCTTAGGAAAGCCCAAAAGTCACCACACGCGCCTGGTCAAAGAAGCAATTGAAATATACAAGCACCCGGTAAACATTAATAGGGATGACGGTCTTAAGTTAAGAACATCGTGGTATCCGGCGCTGCAGGATAAATCAAATAGATGATCCGCACAGTCCGACATCCGTTAGTAGATATATAAAATACTACATGAAGACACACACCTTGCTTTCGACACGGTACTGCAATCCAGTATTTAACATAACACAAATTTGGAGACACCCTGACTTCGGTACGGTATTGCAAGGTAATACTTAACCTACACTTCAACACTCACTCATCACATCAGCCCTGATGATGGACCCTGCAATGGGATCCGAAACGTTGGCCAGAGAGGTCACATACACACGGCAGAATATCCCAGAAAACTATATACAGAAGACACCATTTAGTGCCTCAATAATATCTGAATGTATCGTAAGTATAATGATAAAAGAACTACACGAGGCTTCGAGCAAAGTTGGTCTTAAGATGTATGTAAAGAAAACAAAAATTTTGAATCCAGAGAACAAAATCATCACTACCAATAATAATAATATTGAAATAGTAGACGAATATATATACCTAGGACACAAGATAAAAATGGACAAAGAGAACTAAACAGCATAATTGCCAAGACGAATACGAATGAGCTGGGCTGCTTTTGGCAAACTCAAACATACCTTCGAAAATAAAGAGATCCCAATTAGCCTTAAAAGAAAAGCCTTTGAATAATGCAAACTGCCAGTGATAATGTATGGAGTGGAGACTATGGCCCCTACAAAGAAAATTGTAGAAAAGCTCAAATGCACGCAACGATCCACGGAGAGATCCATGCTTGGAGTAAGCTTAAGAGATTAGGCGCAGAACTAGAGTAGTGGCAATAGGCAGGACATGTTGCAAGGCAGGATGCTACAAGATGGCCTCCCAGAGGTCTGAAATGGAGACCTTGGGAGAACAAAAGAGGCATCGGTCGGCCGACGATATAGCCGCTATGGGGGGAAACAAATGGCTACAATTAGCAAACAATAAGGAAGGAAGGGAGTGTATGGAAGAGGCTTATATCCAGCAGTGGAGAAATTAAGGCTGATGAACAAGAAGAAGAATTATTGTAATGATTTTTCATTAATAAAACATCTTTGTTCTCGTTATAGGGGAAATAAAGGCGTAAGTTGCATACTTCTCGCACGTAAGATGCGTCCAGACGAGTGCAGCATTGGGGTAAGTGCGTCTTCACCCAATATCTCAACAGATGAAACAAATTTTGATTCAATGTCCCATTACTCACACCCAAAACTATTTAGATTGCACAATTTTGTCATTATTGTAAAGAATTGTAAAAAATTTTGCTTTCTAAGTCGCTGTGCTATAAAAAGTGTTAAAATTTTGTCAGTGCAGAATTTCTAATTCAAGTAGCAAGTAGCAACATAAATGTATATTTTGTCATTACATACACTTAATTGTTCGTAAATGAATCATTTTTATGTAAAAATTTTAAATTTAAGAACAGAATCGATATTTCTCTAAATATGAGAAGTGCGTCTACATTGATGTTTCTAATTTTTTTTTTTCATAATTTGCATGTTTAAAATAGCCATTATTATTTTACATATGTGAATAATAATTACTGTTTGCGTTTAAAACTCATTAGAATACTCGATGAATAAATTGTAATCATTAATTGTATGTAATTTGAAGAATTATATGCCGCACTTAACCGGACTCACCTTGCATCTTTGCTTTTCTTTTCCTACGTGTAGTTTCTTTTTCCTACATTTAGTTTATTAATATCATGAAATATAGTGATTATTTTGATCCGCTGTCTGATTTTGACTGTACTACAAATTTAATATTTCCAAAACTTTAGTGTCCTTAATGTATTTTTCTATACACTGTATACTTCTCACTGTATTATTCTTCTGTATATTTTGTATATTATTTTGGCCTGGTGGTTAGGACTCTCGCTTCGTGATCCAAAGGTTGCGGGTTCGAATCTCACTCCAGACCAGCAAGTGAGTCCTAATTTTATAGCACAAGCGTTTAGCTTATTTTAAAAAAATAGTAAGAATATTGATGTGACCCGTATTCCGTGTTCGCATCACTATTAGTATAAATAAAGATAAAATATACTCACGCACACTACTACAACGCACATATCAATGAAGTCAGCTGTTTCAAATAACATGGTCACATCTAATAATGCTTTCTATACTATTTATCATGTATTTTAATTAGTTCTTTTACTCATAGAGAGTTGTCTAAACTATTTATTTATTTTTAACACAACTAAAGTTTAGCTAGATGCTGTCCCTTCATCAACACGTGGGAATTATGAACTGCAAAAATCACTTTGCAACTGTCATATCAATGTACATAATATCTCATTTAGTTCACTGTGATACTTCTTAGAATCACAAGATTTAATAATCTTAGTTATTAAAGATACGTAGTTTTGGTTGTAGAATATTTTTAAATTAAATCAGTGGCAAAAGAAGTATGCTACTAATTGTCCTCAATTCAAATCCTTGTGGAACTCCTTACATATTAATAATATTTCACAAAACGCTTAGTTTCAAATAAAAGTCTTTCAATTTGTCTTGTATCAGATAACGTACTTTTAAATAATAAGAAAAAATCTTCAATCTAATTCGTACAAATATAAGCATATAATCAGAATGTATGTTAATTTTGCTTGGTAATATACTTTTATAGAAATAGTCTTCTTAAAACTACGTAAATAGATTTTTACCGCAGAATCGGAGGGAAGAAAGCCTGTAGGATGACCCAGGAAAACATGGTGAAGGCAAATATAGAGGCAAAGCAAAAAAGATGGAACTATTAGTGGCTCTAAGTGATCGATACAGTGCAGGACAGACATAGGTTAAAGAGACTCCCAATCCAATTAGATCAGGGAGATAAAGAAGAAGAGTAAGAAAGTACTGAAAACATTGGTTATATTGTACCGTCGGATACTAGTCGATAGAAGAAACTGGAACAGATAAATGACTTGGTTTGTATGGAAATGATTGCATGTTGGACAATGACGTTCCCAATACGTGAATGAACTCATTGTCATAGAAGCAGGAAAAACTATGACAATGGATCGATTTATGGAGCAAACATTGTGAAACATTATACACAATTATGAAGAATCTCGATTTTAGCTTACGTGAATTTGCCTCCAAATCTGCATAAATTGAAGAAATCAATGCATCCTATTTGTAAGATAAATTTTGTGTTACCATTGTGTTAAATTATGTATTTTTTCTGACTTCCTTGTATTATGTTTGGACAGTTGCGGAACAACCGACATGGTAAACTCAGGGTTATATAAAGGAATTCCTCGTAACAAGATGTTTTGAGCTACTTCCAAAATAAATGTATTTTCGATGTTTATAGCCTTAACTTTGTGGTTGGCCACAATTATTAATTCCGAATAATTAAGAACTTTGTATTAACCACTTGGAGTAACTTTACGTCTATTGGTTTCGATACCACTGTATCTTGGGCGGGACGGACGCATACTCAATATCCATTACTTATTCTAGTAAAGAAATCAATTTTTGAACGGGGACGTGGCAAAAATTATGGTGGGGGAAATTGACAAGTGGACACCAAAATGGGGAATATATCAAGTAACGGGCTATTCATAAATATTGCCTTTAGTGTTAGAAAATTTCTTGATTTCTAATATTTCTAAGTCATCCAACACTATAATATCAATAGTACTATATTAGCAACCAATTTCATTCAGACATTTAGAGTCACGCATCACAATCGCAATTTCGAAGGGCCCCGCCTCCAAATCTGATCACCACAGATAAACCGAAAAGAAGAAAGTAAAATTTCAGAAATCAATAAGCTACCAGCATCAATGTGCACCCATAGATTTGTGGTAAGAGGAATATGGCTTCTGTAACTCTCCCACAAAATTGTCAAGTCTGGGAGTACTTGGTTTTGGTAAGTCTTCCAGTCAAGATTGCAGATCTTTTTGTGTAAGTTTCTCGCACCAGCACTTTGAGCATTGAAGATTTCATCTGATTAAGAGTACAAATCCGAGACTGCGAACTCAGCCAAATCTCTAAACAATAGACCCCATTTCAATTTGTTTTTTATCTGCTGTGTTCCGGTATAAATATTTACCTCGAATAACAATAAGTAATAACAGTTGTTCCGTGGTACAATTTTGTTATATCTCATTGTTGGTATCAGCAGTCTTTTGTTCGGTTTTATGATTAATAAGATCTTTCGAAACGACAAAATGTCTCGTGGAAATTACAATTTGGAAACGAGGTAAACTAGTAAGGAATCTCATTATTTAAAAACTGCCGGTTAATTAGTTTTTTACGTTAACACGTTGATGTAGAACATCGCCCGCAATTACTAGGGCAGCGAAATCATTTAAATTAGTTGCCCTATCTGTTCAACGGACGTTGGCCATCATGTTAACTATCAACTATTAATTTACTCCGGCCTGGGATAGCTCTACAGTAGACTGGCCAAACCACTGTCTACGGTTTTTCAGACATGAAGTTCTCCTTCTCCAGGGCCCCGACTTCTGGCAATCTTTCCCTGCATCATGAGGTGCGACATCTCTGGATGTATCATCACATGCCCGAGATATTAAAACATTCGTAAATTAAGTAATTAAATGAGTTGGCTTTAACTTTGTGGAAATCCATTTTTAATAATTATGTGAATTAAACACACACTTTGTTTTTTTCCACTATTATATTTTAATAACACTACATGTTATTAAAATATTAACAAGATTTAATTAACATCAAAGCTGTCTCAATAATCATAACATTTCGGAATATTCTAACTATATTATAGAAAATTACCACACATTCAACAATACATAATTACACATCCGACATAAACAGACATAGGGCTAAAAAAAACAATTGGTATCCCAAAGTTGACTGAAATGGAGAAGAGCTACAGATAATATAAGTCTTCCGAACAATCTAGAAGACTTTAAAATAATCTAGAAATCGGTAGAACATACGAAAATATACTAGAAGCTTCGATAAAACAGATTCGTTTCAAAATACGTCACGGCAGCGTAATCGAGCCAATTTTAGTTTGACAACTGCAACTTAGCACAGAAGGCGAGTCGTAGAAGAAGCGAGAAACAAGCAAACTGTGAAACATCGGGAATTAAATGTAGGTATATGTCTTTTCATTTGCGACAGCCGAATTTCGTTTTGTTCTGTTGGTGTTTACGGGTATAAACACCAACACAACAAAATAATGTGCCTCGTATGCACGGCTTACATGCTTATTCGATTGTCTTTCTTAAGTGAAAATCGCTCTACCTGTGTGTGGAATATTCTTATGCCGAATCAGTGCGAATTACGGAAAAGTGTTCTAGCTAAGTTTGTATCCAGTGACTTTGTTAATAAATAAAAATTTAACCGAGTTTAAGTGATTTATTGCGTATTTTATGAGATATTAGCGCTTTTTTAAACCTCCAATTTCAGAGCATTATTAATGTCCTGTCAGCATCCATTTCATCTTCGTTTCTTCATACTCTGAACTATTACATCTCTGACAAGGCAATTATAAAAAAAAATGTATACCCATGGGAATGCTCGAGTGATGCATCAAACTAGACAGATAAATTAATGGCCAGTAGCTACCTATACCCTATTGTATGCAAATGAATATTCTTCCAAATTGAGAATTTCCCAATACATGTAGACCAGGGTTACATCACAGAAACACCATCGAATCCACGCTAACCAGAACATGAATATGTCGCAATGGGTCTTTTACAACCATGCGAATATTTTTCGGCAATACGAATAGTAACTATTTGAAAGGGACATTTGCATAATATGTTTCATACAAGTATTTGCGTCAGTACATTTGTTAACATTTTTATGCGGCGATTTTTTTTTTATTCAAAACAATATTTTATATGTATGTTTCGAGAACACAATACCTGGATTTTGTTCATTGAGGGATAATTATTAATTAAGATAAATTATAGAAGTCTCACAGAGAAGAGGCCCTTCTACCCCGCAAATCACCACCATCGCCTAAAAACATCTAATACAGTACCTTCGAGAAAACCGACACTATCCACATGGAGCCCATATGGATAGTGGCGGTTTTCTTTTGAGCCCATATGGATAGCGGCGGTTTTCTTTGGAGCCCATATGGATAGTGGAGGTTTTCTTTGGAGCCCGTGTGGATAGTGGCGGTTTTGCATCTAACTGGTACTTGCACATTTTAGTTTACTTTTAAAAAACTCTTTAATGACACGGACGTACCGAAGCCGGTAGCGTAGTAATGTATACCTATAAAACTCAATGTCTGTCTGTCTGTTCTCTACACAAATCTACACCGTTTGTCCGATTCGATCCAAATTTTAGATACTTATGCTTTAGGACCCGGCGGGTAACATAGGCCACATTTACTCCCTATCCTTTTACCCCTTCCCTATCCCCTGATATATTTTCCATGCAAATCTGTACTGTTTGACCGATCGGGCTCAAAATTTGGAAACTTATACTTTAGGACCTGGCGGGTAACATAGGCGACATTTTCCCCCTCTTTTTTACCCTTTTCCTCTCCCAGATATATTTTCGATGCAAATCTATACCGTTCGAATGTAACCTTTATTTTCCCCTAGAAATTTATTTTCAACTTAATCCTTAACCCGTGCAATGCCGGGTGCGAACAGCTAGTCATAAATAAATAACAAATTGTACATTAGTTAAAACTCATCAAAAAAAATTTCAAGAAGTTATTTATATGGAAAACGTGTATAGAAAAAAATTTAATCAGTTAAAAAATTGAATATAATTATTTTACACGTACATGGCGTATTCTTGTGTATGTGTATGATTTATTTATTTATTTATTTATTTTATATTGGGGAAAATTAACAGAAAATCAATATCTTAACAAATATAAAATAATGCTTTTTAAAATTATGCCAATTACAAATTTTCCACTGAATATAGTAATTTACTTTAACTTACTTTAAAGGGGGGGGGTAAGGTTAATTCGTATAAAAAAAGGCATGTTTTTGTGAATTTTTTGTGACAACACAGTTAAAATCTCTTTATTAAAACCAATAGTACATTAAAGTATGATATTTGAAGAATATTGTGTAAAATTTTCAAGACGAAATATTAAGAAATACGGCAATGGCAGCAATTATTCGGACGTGTCTCGGAAAAAAGTAGAATTGCGGTGTCCATCATAACTTGGTGCTAAATCATCTGAAATCAAAAAATCAAAGTTCATTCGTTAGATAATAGATTTTCCCAGGTAACGCTGGGAGGGTTTTTTGGAACACTTTGAAGGGAAAAACGCGATTTTTTGCAAAAAATATCGACTGATTTGTTAATAAAAAATAAAAATTAATAACAAATTTGAAAAAAACTCGACAGCGTTACCTCGTAAATTATGTACAGAAATAGTATTCAAAATTTCAAAAGGATCGGTGTAGTAGTTTTGAAGTTATGATGGACACCGACTTTGAAAACGTGAGATGTGGGGAAAACGATTTAAAGTTTTGCACACTGTAAAATTCAAAATAAAACTCAACACTTATTTTATACTTACACATAATCGTCGATGCCATGTTCACACGGCAAAGAGCTTTCATCATCAGCATCTGTTTGTCCTTGTCTACGCAAAACTCTTCCAATGCAAATAGCACGTCCGGTAGTCCTCAGGTGAGCGCGTCTCTTAGCTGCCCGAGCAGGTATAGAAAATCAGTCTGAGTATCGCTCAAATTCATAATTTCGTCAATTTTGCTCCGATTGACTTGAAATTTTGACACAATATTCTTACGATGTTATACATTCATTTAAAAATATTAAAATAAAATGCAAAAAAAAAAAAGTTAAAAACCTTACCCCCCCCCTTAACGGCGAGTGGAGAGGGATAATAAATAATAATAGATAATGATAAATAATTCGGAAAAATATCATATAAAAATTACATCTATCTAGTATTTAAACATAAATTAACATAGTACATAAACACAAAAAAATTTAAAACATAATATTAACATACATATTTCAATTTTAATATGAACATAAAAATAATATTGATTAATATTCCACTTAATAAAAATATAGAGGTATCATTACCAGCTACGATATGTTTGATAGATGTAACGACGGAATACGTGTCAGTCTTTTTATACTATTTAATAATACTGTATAACATCTATGTATACTATTTCATGGGAAGATATATGTATCTAGCATAGTCCATTCGAATATATGAAAGAAACTTATTTTAGAATGTTGTTGTTGTTACGGTGAAATTGGTGAACGTTACATTTTGTAGTGTAAAGTGATCACTTAAACCAGCTCGAGCAGGTCATAAGTCCTGGGCCACCCTAAAATGACTGCCACCCACGCTTCACATATAAATAGCTTTGTCTCTGTGAGACTTGTATGATTTATCCTAATTAATTATTTTTATTTATTTTCATTCCTGTCTGGACTGAATTATAGAAGTCTCACGTGGACGAAGCTATTTATATGAGAAACGTGTACGGATGTTTTTTATACGATGGCCCAGGGCTTACAACCTGTATGAGTTGGCTTAAATGATCACACTATACAATGCAAGGTTCACCAATTCCATCATAGGAAGATCCACACATTATTTATTTTTAAGTTGTATATATGTTCCAAATTGAAACCGTGCATATATTCGAACGGACTATGTTGGAGACAAAAATATGTGATCCTTCTCATGAAAAAGTATATATAGATTTCGCAGCTGGTAATGAAAGCTCTAAAATTTTAATGTGAAGTATTAACCAATATTCTTTTTCAATTTTATTACTCCATTTACATAAAGTAGATATATTTTAACTATATTTTTATATGTATGTTCTGAGATCACAATTACTGGATTTGTCCACTGCGGAATTATTATTTAATTAACACAAGAACCCCTATTTGTTAACCCCTACGAAATTTATAAAATACGTCATAAAAAAGTAAATAAACTTTACAAATTATAAACAATCGTACCTCGGTGTCAAGTGTCCAAATGGGGGTAAATAGTGAGGGGGGGGGTGCGAAAGAAACAGGTGATAGGGTGAAAGGGAACATATTTATAAATCTAACTTACAGTTCTATCTTAAATATGTTCCCTATCATCCATTTCTTTCGCACCCCCCACTATTTAACCCCATTTGGACACTTGACACCGAGGTATGATTGTTTACAATTTGTACAGTTTATTTTATATTAAGTATACCCTGACGAAGGAACGTTGTTTCCGAAACTGGTTGGTTTTCACCAAAAATTAAGTGGTGATAAACTAAGTTAATTAATTTAATTATATATAATTAATTTAATTTATATAGGTATTTTAAATATATACCTATAAATATAAATTAATTAATTAATTAAGGAAAATAAAAAAATAATCTTAAACAAAACTTTAACCCTTTTTACATTAAACAATTATTCTACACATATTTACACTTGGACTTATGACTAACTCAACTTTCACTAACATTCCACTTGATACTTTATAGATACATAATAACTACCTTATGAAAATAAATACTACTGACGAACTCGAAAAAATATTATAATTGTGTGCTATAACGCCACTCTGGGACAGGCGTAGCCTAGTAGAGTGGCATAATCCACAAATTAAACAAAACAAAAAAATGTGTAAATTATCTTATGTTTTATCTTATGATTTATTGTTAAATTAGTATTAAGTATCTTATTTGTAAACAAGGATTTTTAAATAAATAAAAAAAAATAAAAAAAATATATAAATATAGTCTTTAAATTGCTTCGAATAGCCAATCATGACTGCACCGCTGACTCATGCTTGATTTAAAGCCTTGACGATACAGCGATAAATAAAATAAAAATGGCCTACACGTACACCCCTTCTAAAGACACATTAGATCAAATGGTACCGCATTGATCAAAAGACACGGAGACTGACAAATCGATTCTGATCGGGCCGCGGCCTTGGATCAGACGAAGCGCTGGTCTCGGGTGCGCCGCGGCTGATGATGGCGAGATACCGGCGCGGCGTAGTGGACCGGGAGGTTCACACCACATACCGTTGGGGCAGCCGAGCTGGTTCAAACAACGGTTATGTCAGCCGAGGAGGTTCTCCCAGCGGACGGCAATCGTTGGCTGCCGGAAGAAGACTCGAATAATGGATTTGCATTCTCAAAACTCATTAATAAACAGGCCTAGAGCTTCCATATGCTGGTTATTTAATATTATTTTAACTACAATTAACAAGAAAACACTTTATATAAACATAATTAATTTAAAAAAAAACTAACCCATAAAAACCAAGCTTTTATTATATTCCCTTTCTAATTTAATCAGGTTTCCTGTCTACAGCACGCGTCGGAGTCATTTTTAACCAAAATTTGTAAGATCATTTTTATCATCGCCACGAATCTGTCTGCAAAGTTTCAGCTCGATTGGATCACGGGAAAAGGATTAAAAATCGATCCAAAGTTTTTGCGTCAAGCGAGCAAACGCTACGAGTTAAAAGAAAGGAAGTAATAAACTTAGTTTTCACCACTTTTGTATTGGAAAATACCAACACGTTTCAGAGCCCATGGTCGCTTCATCAGTATACAATTGTATACTAACAAAATTAAATTCAAAAATATTATAAAAAAAATTATATAGGTATTAAAAATTAATAATAATAAAATGACGACTTAACATTAAAATAAATTTAAAAGATAGGTATTTGTAATAAGGACAAATTTTTGTTAGTATACAATTGTATGTATTGTATTATTATTGTTTTTGTTAATGTTTTTACTGCCAGTTATATTTAAGGATATGTTCTTCCTGTTGTGAGAAGTACAAGCCCAGGTTAGCAAGGTATCGCTGGTGCTCTAAAATCGACAATTTGTAGGAATAAGATGTGGTCATCAAAAGCAAAATCACATTCGGCGTTGAAGCAAGGGCAGACATAATTAGGACTTAATAAACATCGAGGACTTCCGAGATGAAGACACTGAGGATGGAAGCAAGCGAGACTTTGAGGGACTGAGTGGTGATCGCCGGAACACCGGAATAAGAGAGATGTGTGAGGCTGAGGACATTGCGCGATGGAGTAGACAGCGAAGGAAGGTCTGGTATGATCATGGACAGGACCAGACTCCCTTATACAAAGGCAGCCTCACGGAACCCGCCCTCACGGAAGATCTCCCGAAGGATGGAAGGACAGCTGGTAATCCACCTCGCAAAAGGCGCTAACTTCTGGAGAACAGACCACATAGGTATTAAGGATGAAGAAGAAATTGTATCCAGATGGAGGAACTATTGACCCTGAAACATGTTGATTATTCAAATCATAGTAGTTTATACAAAAATAAAGTTTCCTTTTTATAAATTATTTTTTGAAAAATAGTGGAAAGGTTAGGCGCCCGGCTAAGCCCCGTTGAGGGCGCCATCTCACGATGCAATATTTCAATTGAGATTGTTATTGGTTTAGCGTCGAGCATAATATCCCTAATAGGACCTGCCCACTGCCCACCGGCCGTGGATAATCGCTAACCATACAATTATTATTCTTTAATGATCTATAAATTTCATTTTTAGATGCTATCGGATATGGTATAAATTTTAATTCTTCTATTCATTTAGAATATTGACCATGCGTCGTAACCGGTTTGCACACTCACGAAGAGCGGCAGATGTAAAGCCAGTTACGAGCGTTGGAACAATAGGCACTCGAATCCATTAATAATATCGTATCGAACTTAGCTTGAGCGAGTCAATAATTAGATCCACCTAGGAAAACGCAGTTATTTATTGCGTGATAGACTGTCTACAATCTGTCGAAGAACCGTCTTTATATTTTTAGGCAGGGTAGGCACCTGGACAAGGATAAAAGACAAAAGCTCCCATATCGGCCTACTCTTACGCCATATAGAATGGCATTGTTTTAATGCTACAGCGGGTTCCCCGCCACGGTGCAGTGCTGTACAAACTACTTCACTGTCTCTGGGTTGCATTGAAGAAATGTGAAAATATTTAATAGAAAATAACAAAGGAACGAAAAATAGCTTATTTTTCTTTGTATTTGTATAAGTGAGGTTTTCCTCACTTCAAAATTGCTAAGGATACCAGCAGACCATTACTCGGTAGTCACAATTTGGTGTTCTTCTCTAGTTTCCTCATTACTGAGGAAACTAGAGAAGCACACCAAATTTCCAAAAGTTAAGATATGTTTTACAAAAAGAAAGCTATATATAGTCTCAATATAACTTACAAAAGTAATCTTCTACTGTACACCTATATAATATTTGAGAGTATGTCTGAATCGTGTGGTAGGTGCGTGGGCAAAGGATACACATGGATGCCTTTGTATATGCGTATGGTAACCCCCATCCAGCGTTGAAGGTTTAAATACCCGCGCGTACAGGCGCGCACTCTTTGCTGAATCCCATCTTTGAATGGACGGCAGTTGAGTAATAAGGAGAGAAAGGCATATTTTCAAGATAATATACTATCGTCAACTTTGTTCCCGCTCGTATAATAATAATCGGATAATTTATAATAGCGCCGTTTTCGTGAGTACACACCTCAAGGGTGTTTCACATAAAAAATTATATTACAAAACAACTTAGTGGCTAAAAAACTTGTTTACTATTCTTAAACACCAGATAATACGCATAAAAATGAATTAACCGTGAAAAATATAGTTGAGAGTGCTTGGAAGCGTTAGGTATTTTCGCAGAGTGCATACTAGAGTGTGTGGAAAATGCATAGAGAGTAAGTGGAAAACATTAGGTAGTGTTGTCACAATAGGTGTAAGCGCCAAGATAAATACTTGATTCTAAAATAAAATTTGACAGTCATGTTAATAATTCGAGAACCATTTGGCTTAAAAAATTTACATAGCGAGGCTTCATCCGAAGCGTAAAGAGTTGTTGGAAGTATTTAGAAATATAATTGGCTCGTTTCACCATTGCCCAAATGTCGTCTTCTTTCTGAGCACCGTAATTGAAAACTGACGATTACGACGGTACGATTACAGTATGTTCACATTTCTAATGAAACGATTGTAATTACGTCTCAAACAACATTGTCTCTCCGTCATTTAAATAATGTATCGCATATAATATATGGCTTGTGATAAAACAATACCTTGCACATATTTTACAACAATACCTGATACCGATTTTACAGTGTACGCAAAAAATTGCATAACACCTAGATTCTTTACAATAAATAGAATATGAGAATTTCCTTTAAGGCGGCAAATTCACTGCAAATGCATATTTTGGCGTTTTTTTTACGAAAATGTGGGTTTTTATTATTCATTTATATCAGAATATATACTCTAGACTGCAATTCTTTTAGAGCAATAATTTAGATACATCCTTTGTTCTTATATAAAAGTAATAAAATGGACATGATTTAGATAATTAATAAAATACGAACATTAATCGACACGCCGCGGCCAAAAAATCGTTTTTAGTGTTCTAGGCGGCGCTATTTTTTTATGAATATATATATTTACACATTATATATTTTTTTATACGTATTAAGTATACTTCATTAGCTAGAATTTCTACTAAGGAAATCAAGAAATATTCAATATTAATAAAGTTATAATGTTTTAAATTTGCAAGAAATTTTTACGTTTTTTGTGGATTTTAAAACGCTTTTTATTCATATAAAGAGATGATTTTAAACAGTTTTTTTCTATTTATTCTCGTATTTTGAAGATTTACTCAATTATAATAAAAGTTATTTTTTTAAAAAACACCATAATTATTATTTTAAAATAAAACTTCAAAAATATACAAGTGAAATTCGCCAATAAATTACGCATTTACCGACGGCATTCTGTTTTATAAGTACGTGTAATAACTAGAAATGTGGAGAAACAGTCTCGATCATTTTCTGACAGTTCATCATTTCCATAAAAATCATCTGCGATTCAGTGCGCGACATTTCAGCGATGAGTCACCCCCCTGAAGAAGAGTAGCGCTAATTTATTTGCTCGAAACGTCGAGAGTACAATTTACCTCCCGTATTTATATAAGTTTTGTTTGTTATCCATCGTTGACTAGTAGTTTCGACTTCAACAATACAAATCTCTCCAATCATCTCAATGCCATTATTTAAAAAAAAAGTCCAGTTAACAAGTACACATCTTTTTTTAGAGTACTTTTCGTGTTCCGTCTCACACTAGCCGCGTTCAGCATCTTCTCACAAGATTGCCGGCAGTTTTTTCCTCTTCCCGCGACGGTCCAACTACGCCGGCTCCCCGGCGCCGCGGACCCGCGTACAGCGCGGGGTCTGCAGTACAGCGCGGATCGCGATCTGCCTTCGTCGCGATTGTGCGGTTTCCCCGCGGCGTTCAGATCAAAGTACCGCGCGAAATAGTGGGCTGAGGCGTAAGCCATTTTTTACGGTCTGATTGCGGAATATGTCGCGGATCGAGCGCGCATTTTGGCAAACAACACAATATTAAATTATGTCCAGGTCAATGTATTAATTTCGCGTCACGTCCATCGAGACTTTGGCACTGGCGCGCGTTTTTTTTTTTTTTTAATATTTTATTTCGGATAAAAAATTAGGCGTTTTTGCTCATTTTTAAGACACTTGGATGTTTTTGCGAGACAGATAAGTATTCACTGTATTATATTTAAGCTTGCGTGACGTCAATAGCACCACGTTAAGATGGATATTGAAAAAACATAATAATATAATTATCTATTCAAGATATATTGTAAACGTTTTTGTGTGTTTATAGGGCTGTATCACACGCTTGTCTTGAGTGATAATTTTACGCAATGCAACGTTCACCCATTCCACCCATGATTGACGTGTTTACGTCATAAAAAAATGACAGATGTGGTGGCCAATCATGGGTGGAATCGTGAACGCTACAACGTGTAAAGTGATCACTTAATCCAGCCGCATCACAGGTTATGAGCTCTATAAATACTCAAATATTTACTTTGCCATATAAATAGCTTCGTCTCTGTGAAATATCTACAGTATACAGTCACCGGCAAACTTCTTGAAATTTTCTGGCGTAGTGGGGGAACGTGCAGAAGAGAAAATTTGGGTCTCCTTGGTGGAATGGTACATGCGCAAACTTCCCCCCACTAAGCCGTAAAATTTCAAGATGTTGCCGGCTACTGTATCTTGATTAATGACGATCCCTCTGAGAACAAAATCCAGTAATTGTGTTCTAGCAATGTTTGGAAATATTCAAAAAATATTGTAATGATATATTAGGTCCTTACATATGAAATTGGCGTTTTGCCGTACTGGCAAATTTGATCTCAAATAACTTCTCTTTGGTTAGGAATTCCAAATCCAAATTTATACAGCTATTTACTCATGTATTTGTGTTTTGAGAATTATAATTCATTTGTTTTTTCCTCAATTGTTTTTTTCTTTGCGTCACTCAGTTTACAAAATGAAAAACTTGAAATATCGCGTTATTTACGAGTACGAGTTCCACCGTGGCACCAGTGCTGCAGAAACGGCTCGAAGGATTAATGATGTGTATGGCGACGGTGCCGCAAAAGAAAACACAGTGCGTTTTTGGTTCCAACGTTTTCGTTCTGGAAATTTCGACCTGCAGAACAAGCCCCGTGGACGGCCGGAGACCAAAGTTGATAATGAAGAATTGAAGGCTATTGTGGAAGCGGATCCATCGCAAACCACATCCGAGTTAGCTGCAGGCTGCGGTGTTAGTGATAAAACTGTTTTAATCCACTTGAAGCAAATTGGTAAGGTGAAAAAGCTTGAAAGGTGGGTACCTCACGAATTGAGTGAAGCAAAACAACAAACGCGCGTTGACTGCTGCGTTGCATTACTCAACCGGCACAATAATGAAGGGATTTTAAATCGAATCATTACCTGTGATGAAAAGTGGATCCTGTACGATAATCGGAAGCGCTCATCGCAATGGCTGAACCCTGCCGAACCAGCCAAACCATGCCCCAAGCGAAAATTGACTCCAAAAAAGTTACTTGTGAGCGTTTGGTGGACTAGTGCTGGTGTCGTTCACTACAGCTTTCTTAAATCTGGCCAGACGATTACGGCAGATGTCTATTGTCAGCAACTGCAAACAATGATGGAAAAGCTAGCTGCTAAACAACCGAGGCTGGTTAATCGCTCTAGGCCACTGCTGCTTCATGATAACGCTAGACCACACACTGCACAACAGACGGCTACCAAATTAGAGGAGCTTCAATTGGAATGTCTAAGACATCCACCGTACTCTCCGGACCTTGCCCAACAGATTACCATTTTTTTCGAAATTTGGATAACTTCTTGCAAAGGAAAAAATTCAACTCGGATGGGGCAGTCCAAACCGCCTTCAAAGATTTTATTGATTCCCGTCCGAATGTTTTTTTTAGTAAAGGGATCGATGAACTACCTATGAGATGGCAAAAGTGCACAAATAGCAATGGTACATACTTTGATTAAATAAATATATTATAATAAAAAAAAATATTATTTATTAAATTATTATTTATTAAATATCAAATTATCGGCTTTATGTTCCTCCCTTACTAAACGCCAATTTCATATGTAAGGACCTAATATTATCTTAATTAAAATTAAATACGGTGTATCTCAAGGGATTAAAAAAGGCCCCTGTTTGCTTCTTTTGTATTATAATTATTATGATTTAAAATGCCATATCCAGAAGAATAATACTGAAGTACTGAGGATCAGCATCATCCTCTCCATCCTCCTCTATCCCGACATGTACTCCTCCAATCCCTGATGCTTATAGTTTTTACTTCTTGCTGCCCTCCATCCAGCCATGGGAGTTTGAGTCTGCCAATGCTGTCTCTACCTTGGGGCTTTGTGTGGAGAATTTTTTTTGGCATTCTCTCTTTACTCATTCTTTCTACGTGCCCTGATCATCGCAGCCTCCCTATTTTGAAAAATTGTATTATGTTTGACTCATTGTAAATACTGCAGACCTCCTCGTTTTACCGTTTTCTCCAGACTCTGTATATTATGTTTCATGCGCCTGAAAGGGCTACACGAATACCTACACTATTCTATTGCAACAATACTAGAACTAATTCACAATTTAACTTACTTGTACCCAGACTGCATAGGCTAGGTAATAATCTCGGATATTTTTAATTCCAGTTTAGCACAATATAAAGAATCGCTAATAAAAGCTCTACACCCTGCCATCCTGAATTCTTAATGCACTCACAAACAAATTATTATACCTATTTATTTATATAAATTATGTCTAATCCAACCGAAATGTGTCAATTTTATGTATTTAGTATGACGCCACATTCATTTTATTTTATTTTATTTTTATTTATTGGTTTTCTTACAGCCATATAATTAATCAATCTTGAAAAAAACAATAATTGATGTACAGAGTTTTGGGCCAATTACAAGAAAACACATATATACAATCGATAAAAAAAAAGAAAAAACATGTCCAATAGTGAGTTTGTGTGAGTGTGTGTATTTGTGTGTTTATTTATTTATTTTGTTTATGGAAAAATTAACAGCAAAACAATCTTAAAAATTTTCCACTGAATTTAAAAATTTACTTTAACATACATTAATAGCGAGTGGTGAGGGTGGAGGGGAATGTGGTACGAGAGTAGAAGGGAAGATATATTGTACGAATTAGTTTGGGTGCGGTTGTGTAGATATTGTTTGTTTTATGTTTCTTATTGTTGCGTTGAAAATGTCAATGTGGTGATAGTTTGTGTTAAATGAATTTATGGATCTGTACATAAAGGAGTTTTGTTTTGAGTTGGTCTTACAAAAGGAGAGATGAAAAGTAGGTGAATGTCTGTTATTGCGAGTTGGGATGTTGTAAGATATTCGTTGAAGAAGTTCCGGACTATCAACTAGATTGTGTGTTATTTTGAATAGCATCACCGCGTCAGCTATGTTAAGTCATACGTATTTTCACTTACTCGTGTTTTCAATTTTTTCATGTGTTTTATTGTATTATATTTTTACTCTTTTATGTTGTCAAATCTTTCCATCATCTATGTGTTTTATTAAGTTATATCTCTACTCTTCTATATGTTTTGTTTTCAAAAGCTTCTATTATTCACACGTTTTATTGTATTATATCTCGTTTATATCTTATTTTTTGTCTATTTCTACGCTGATGTATAATTCTTTTTCTATAATTTACACACATATGTTGCTGTATTAATATTATGTATAAATGCATTGTCGTTAAAAAGTATTTAGCCGTGTTTATTAAATAAATAAATAAATCTGTACTGGACCGAATATTTATGTGAGTATTTTTATTTTAAATACAAGGAGAGACATTTAATCCTGTTTACTCAATATCCCTCAGGATTCATTGTAGATTGTGAATTTACAGTACTTAGAATTTATTGGCACTCGCGTACTTGTTACTATGGAAAAAAAATGGATAAGAAAGTATGTTTTAAAGTATTAAAAGACGCGTCAAGTTGACCTTGTTGGGCAAAGTATTATAATCAAGCAAACAAATATGACGTCAATCTGCATGATGAATATTTCGAGAATAAAATAATTTGAATAAGTTTTAAATTAAATACGGTGTACCCCAAGCTACTGAAGATGGCCGTTATTTATTTATTTTTTGTTTTAAATATGATTATTTAAAATGCTATATTTAGAAGCTAAAATGACGTCAAATGTGGTAGTGTCTGATGGATTATTAAAACAAAATAACATATATATTATCTATTGATTTTAAATTAAAAACGATTTACCATAAGGGAGTGAATAAGGTCACCACGTAAGTATCACAAATAAAAGTCCAATACAGAAATACTTAGGATAAATGTATAAACACTTAAGCACTCGCATTTTTACATTTTAAAAAATATTTGTGGAATAAAAAAAAAACGATACATTTGCTCGTAACAAGTAACAAGGCATTGCAGTTAAAATAATATCAATCGGACCAGGTTCTTGAAAAATTGCAAAAAAAAAATCTGTATACTTTAAATTAAATACAAGGAATTGAAAAAGGCCGTAATTTGCTAAATTTGTATTATTAGATGCTCATTTAAAATCTTTTATCCATAATAATTTACTATTTTTTTAGATTTGCTGTTAACTTTTCGTAAAATAAACAAGGCGAATATTAAAATGTACGAGATATATAAACGCAATAGACTTCGTGGACGTTTTTTGAAAATTATTCTATTAGAGTAATAAGTTCTATGTTTTCAGTGTATATCTAATCATGATACAAATGTGTCGAATTGACTTTATGATTTCTTTCTTCCCAGCAACTTGTACATATAACAAACAACCAAAGAGCATTTTTTATAAAATTTTAATGATTCAGTTCATAGGAACCCTTTCTATGACTGGAAATCGAAGCAAGTATACGCGGAACGGCTAGAATGACGATGCTGCGATGCAGGAAGTGTTTTGGAAGATGGAAGAAGAAGAGCATGAGGAACAGTGGCGAATAGACCCTCCCGCAGCGGCGGGCGCGCACCGTGATCGGCTCTCAATAATGAATAACAGTACCGCGAGCTGAGTGGGAACCGTGACCCACATACGCGGAGAACCGGTGATTCCAAGCTTATTTTTTTAACATCTCTTAAAAATAATATCAGTGCCTATGTGTCCGAATTTTATTGTTAATCCTTTGCAGACCGTTAACGTTTGTATAAGTAGTTCTTATTATAATATTATTGTATTATTCATATTATTTTAGTGGTTTTTAGTCTTTATATTTCTAGAAAGAAATAAGAGAGGGTCCAAAGGTTAATGAAAGAATGTTATCAAATGCCTCATCGAGCAAGCTCTGTAACCTTATCCACTTGAAAAAAGACGTTCTGCAGTCATGATCTCAATTTAGGATTACGATGCGAATTGTCAGATGCTACATTCGATATTAATTTATGGGATGGAAGTAAAGATGCTACTAATTAACGATTAGCAAGGCAACTTGAAGCATTCGAAATGTGGATCTACAGAATAATACTCAAAATAAGTTTAATGGACAGAGATACGAATGAAGATGTTGTGTTCTGGTTTGTGTCTTTTGGGGTATATCATCAGGATCGATGTCACATCAGCCTTGATAATGGACCCTACAAGAAGATCCGGAAATTCAGCCAGAAAGGTCATAAAAACCCAGCATATACTCCAGAAGACACAAGCCAGAAGATTTTGAGTAACCATAAACTTAAGAACATTCTTGAAGATGTTATGTTTGGATGAATAAAGAAAAATAAGTAATTAATTCAATAAGAATCACATACGCAGCTTTGACTAAAAGGAACGAGCGAGCTTAAAGTAAAATTTTACAACAATGAGCCCTACATTTCGTTTAAGGAGGTGAGCATCGCAAAAGTCATATGCTGAGAATGATTGAATACAAAACTACGAAGTCCATGATGAATTCAAGACCAAAAGGGCGAAGGAGCTTAGGAAGGCGAAAATTAATATGAAGATAAATTTTTCTCAAAGACATATCTGCAGAACTTTGAAGAGCTAGCACAAGACCGAGATCAGTGAAAGAAGACTCTTAAGGAGATCAAGAATTACCAGGGATTTTAGAGCCAACAGTGATGATTGTGATTCTCCTCCGAATTAATATATGTTTGGATTTCTACAGTTTTTTATTGTTAATCCATTATAAGACATTGAATGTAAAATTAATGAAGAAGATACAATGAAAATACTTCTTCTTTTATAAAGAAGATGCTGTAGGAAGTGTGCCGAAGAGATTAAGTCTGTTAGTCACGTTGAAAGTATTGATGATGGTAGTCTTGTCTATGACGAAGACTTATCAGGCTGTAGGTAACAGTTAGTTGGTTGTATTGCTACGCGGATGTAACTCAATCCACTTAAATATTCGAGTTATTAAATATTCGACAAGTTGATGTTTCAGTGCGCTGCATTTTGGACACAAGAAACAACGTGAATCAACGTACCAATCAGAATGAAGCATTAGAGATGTGGATCTACAGACGAATTCTAAAAATAAGCCGGATTGATAAGATAAGAAATGAAAATTTAATTATTCGAATGCGGAAGGAAAGAGAAGTCCTTAAAAAAATAAAAACAGAGGAGTTTAGTACTTTGACCTATCATGAGACATCAGATCTTGCAACTGATGAGATAGATGAAGGATCTGATACTTGTATGATGATTCAAGGCAAAACTGCAAGCAGAAGAAGTCCTAAAGACGAAGGAAAAAAAATTTGAGATGATAATGGTTCGGAAAATATAACAAAAACTGAGTACACATAGTACAGAGTTAATATACAAGACTATTCATAACAAACAATTAGTCCTCAGAGAATTTTTTGAGGCAATGAAAGAATCCTTAAAATACTACTAGTGACGCAAAACAAGTCAATGTTAAAAAAAATAATTGCCCCAGATTTGAAAAAAAATGAAAGAGAAAAAATAAAAAAAAGAACACTCAATTGGATTGAAAATAAAAAAAAGATTCGTGTATATAATATTCTCATATTTGTACACAAAATATTTAATAACAGAAGGCCAAAATATTTTTTGAACAAAATTGTTATTATAGTTATTCTATTCCTATTTCTAGTTTCAAAACCATATAATAAAAATGTTTATACTAGCATATATATTAAGCATCAGGAGCCTTAAACACTAGACCAATAAGCAAAATATTTGTATGTAGCCAGTTTAATATTTCGAGCGATTCTGATACTATCGAATACAAATTAAAATACAAGATTATAATTAAAATCACGTAGAGATAATAAAGTTTATATTTTTCGTCCAATTTAATGATCATCATGAATAATCTCCATCAATAATATAATAATCTTATCAGAAATTTAAGAAAATTACACACTATGTTTTAAACCACTTAATTGCTATATATTTGTCAACCAGTTTCGGTTGGACTCAACCTTCTTCAGGACAATTACAATATAGACTAATCTAGGTACAGAAATTTATAAAGGAGGAAAGAAAAAGAGAGAGGGACAGAGTGTCAACTAGGTGGGGGGGAGGGAATGGGAGGAGTTAACTGAAGATAGAGGGAACAACTTTAAAATAAACTTTTCTTAAATTTCTTATAATGTCAAGCCACAAAGTGTTTTCTTGCTTTGAAAAGTTTTTTCAATTCAATTCAATTTATTTCATGGTAATATGTACATGACAAACAAAATGTTTAAGGCATACATATTAGGTCCTTACATATGAAATTGACGTTTAGTATGGGAGGAACATAAAGCCGATTTTTTTTTATTATAATATATTTATTTAATCAAAGTATGTACCATTGCTATCTATGCACTTTTTCCATCTCATAGGTATTTCATCGATCCCTTTACTAAAAAAACCATTCGGACGGGAATCAATAAAATCTTTGAAGGCGGTTTGGACTGCCCCATCGGAGTTGAATTTTTTCCTTTGCAAGAAGTTATCCAAATTTCGAAAAAAATGGTAATCTGTTGGGGCAAGGTCCGGAGAGTACGGTGGATGTCTTAGACATTCCAATTGAAGCTCCTCTAATTTGGTAGCCGTCTGTTGTGCAGTGTGTGGTCTAGCGTTATCATGAAGCAGCAGTGGCCTAGAGCGATTAACCAGCCTCGGTTGTTTAGCAGCTAGCTTTTCCATCATGGTTTGCAGTTGCTGACAATAGACATCTGCCGTAATCGTCTGGCCAGATTTAAGAAAGCTGTAGTGAACGACACCAGCACTAGTCCACCAAACGCTCACAAGTAACTTTTTTGGAGTCAATTTTCGCTTGGGGCATGGTTTGGCTGGTTCGGCAGGGTTCAAGCCATTGCGATGAGCGCTTCCGATTATCGTACAGGATCCACTTTTCATCACAGGTAATGATTCGATTTAAAATCCCTTCATTATTGTGCCGGTTGAGTAATGCAACGCAGCAGTCAACGCGCGTTTGTTGATTTGCTTCACTCAATTCGTGAGGTACCCACCTTTCAAGCTTTTTCACCTTACCAATTTGCTTCAAGTGGATTAAAACAGGTTTATCACTAACACCGCAGCCTGCAGCTAACTCGGATGTGGTTTGCGATGGATCCGCTTCCACAATAGCCTTCAATTCTTCATTATCAACTTTGGTCTCCGGCCGTCCACGGGGCTTGTTCTGCAGGTCGAAATTTCCAGAACGAAAACGTTGGAACCAAAAACGCACTGTGTTTCTTTTGCGGCACCGTCGCCATACACATCATTAATCCTTCGAGCCGTTTCTGCAGCACTGGTGCCACGGTGGAACTCGTACTCGTAAATAACGCGATATTTCAAGTTTTTCATTTTGTAAACTGAGTGACGCAAAGAAAAAAACAATTGAGGAAAAAACAAATGAATTATAATTTTCAAAACACAAATACATGAGTAAAATAGCTGTATAAATTTGGATTTGGAATTCCTAACCAAAGAGAAGATATTTGAGATCAAATTTGCCAGTACGGCAAACCCATTTCAATGTAAGGACCTAAAGATAGGAAGTATATATCAAAAAGCAAATTTTAATAAATTAAAAATAACATAAAATCTGGTCAAAGGTGTAGGAGAATCCCGCTTCGGAAAACCCCCTCAGACACATGGAATATATCAATACCCAAAGCGATTTTGTTCAGCATAGCTGTGGCTCTTCCAACAGGCATAACCATCGGCAGGTTGGTCCTGTATATTGGAATGTGAAACAATCTATGCTGACGATGTCTAGTGTAATTATCAGGAACATACAAACCAATGCTCTGCATAATTTCAGGATTATCGATCATACCGCGCAACAATCGATAAAAATGTGTAATCAAATACACATTCCTTCTAGTCTCTAAACTATTGTAGCCAAGCATACCCTGGAGAAACTCGGTTGGGTAAAGCCAAGGATAATGCCCGTACTCTCTCATGTAGAGATATCTCAGAAACTTCTTTTGGACTTTCTCCACCATAAGAGAGTACTTGCCCTGAAGTTAATAATCTTATCCTTAAATTAAACAAATTGAATTAATATTTTTTGCTACTGAATGATTTCACGTATCGAAACAGCCTTAAACATCGCGAACGTAGAATATTTTAATGCGATTTATCGACTGCGCAAAAAATGTTTTGATCGAACCAATGGAATACTAAATTATTGCACCTTATTTAAATTTAAGATTAGATAATTTAAAAAAATAATTAATTACGATAGTTTGTTCGTTTATTTTGAATATTTGTTTCGCCGTTGAATTATCGCCTTTTCTGTTTCTGGTTACGCGCAGGATGCATAAAAGTTAATGGGCACTAAATATACTAGCGGACCAGCTATCGGTCACCCGAACGGACAATATATTTTAAGACAAAACTGGTATTTTCAGCGGTAATACTTTCACCACGCACGGCACTCCTTTCTTTTGCAATTTTAATACGGGAATATGATTGATCTCATCTACTTTTCTGTTTGGGCTGAAGTAATGCCGATCAGTAACGAGAGGGAATTGCGTATCTTATATATTATAATATAGGTCGACTTTTTGGTTAGTAGGTACACACCAGTACCTAAGATATTTTAGTTTATCTTCTCATCTGTAGGAGAACATCTGTAGTTCTCGAAACTCGAAAAGTCGTGTATAACTTAAACTCAAAAGTGGTCTTACACAAGTATTTTATTTATATACAAATTTCAGAGATTTCATGGTTTGAAAAAAAACAGACGTTTTTATTTTTGACTTTCAGTTTTACATTATTTATTACTTACTTTTATGACCTATTGGTATTTAAATCGAAATGCTATAAAATAATTTTTATATTCGTTTTTTTTTTGTAAATTTTTATTTTATTTATTATTCAGTTTTTCACAAAATGCCAGATAAACTAATTTAACTTGAAATCTTAGTATGTTCTAAGCAGCGCCACTGGTAGCGCTAGTGATTGACATCGTTACGTAGAGAATGATGCTTATTTTTCTTTTTATATCTCACTATTTTATAACTCATCGCTATTTGCGCTATCTGGGAGCGTTAATGACGGACATTGTCGCGTAGAAAATTATGCTGCTTTTTTTTTGTAATGACACACCACTTTTGCCTCGTACATTTCATACATCTTCTCTAATGCCCTCTGTTTCTGCCACCTTTAAAATTATGTATATTTTTTTTTCTTCACATTCTTTCAACTTCATATGTATATTTTTAATGCCCGAACCAATATTTAAAAAAATATTATAAATAAGGAGAGGGTAGAGTGAAGTTACAACAACGCCTTTTATTTTTGGAATGTCGGCTTAGCTGTTTAGATTAACACTAAATCATAAGTAACACACACAACAGAATACGTTAAGCATACAAGTTTTTTGTACTTATAACCCAGTTTGTCGCGTAAACTTGATTTTTTAATAAACCAAAACGGTAGTGTAGTGTCGGGTTTGCTCATTAACATTCTAGTATGGTCAGAGAGGTCACATTTCTGGACCTTTTTATGTAAACATTAAATGTCACATTTAAAAAAAATCAGATTTAGGTAATTCGGCATCCAATTCCACATTCCACTAGATTTTAACTTCTTCTACTTCTAGTGCTGGTCCGGTTAACGGATATTTATTTATTTCAATATACGGCACAGAATTACCTTTTACTTAATAATGTATATACAAGAAATCCAAAGAGTAGAACAGCAAAAAACTATAGAATTGACTAGTACAGATAGTTGTTCAAAGTTACAATAGTAATTTTGAAAAAGGAGATGCGAAGTACATACAAGGTTAAATAAATGGGTATATTAATTTGTTTGTGATTGCATTATGAATTCAGGACGGCAGGGTGTAGAGCTTTTAGTAATTTTAGCTTTTTTATATTGTGCTTAACTGGAATTAAAAATATCAGAGATATGCGCATAGGTGTAACCTAGCCTATGTGCATATTTTCTATATCAGCGATCATTCGGAATATTTTGGGTGTTTTATAATTTTTCAAGAACCCAATGCTGGATTTCATCCCACGGGGGACATTAATCACAAGATATAGATGGCTGGTTTCCATAATACTTCTGTACTAGTCTATGGGAATAACAAATTTTCAACCACAGGTGGCATATACAACGTTCATAATTGATAGATTTGGTGGTGATTCGTGGGTGGAATCGGGAACGTTAGATTGTTTAAAGTGATCACTTAACCCTTAAGTGACTACCCGGGTACCTGGGTACCCATTTTCGATTTCATGTTTAAATAATTTTATTCATAAATGGCGTTTCGATCTCCGTCATCCGTTTGGATCCCCATTATTTAAATTATTTGATAGGAAGGGAAATAAAGGGAAGGCGGACATTGCTATGAGAAGAAGTGACCTAAGAAGCTATTTGGCAACAGTCAATTTGTGAGATACAAAACAAAAATAATGTATGGAAACATCCATCCAGGCTCAGTACCTGGGTACCTTGGGTAGCAACGACTGTGAGAAATTCTGGGCAGTAACATAACGGTTAAGCCAAGCCCTAAAAGACAATAATAACAGACTTTTATATTTAAAAAAAAGCTTTGTCGCTACGAGACATCTATAAATATATATGTGTATATATTTTGATTAGCGATCACAATTTGGCTAGCAGTAGCTTCAAGTAGTTGGACCGTGAATTTCCTTTGCCTTAGGTTTTTAACCAGGATTTCCTTCATCTTCTAGGACCTCTTCGGCTCGCAATTTTGCCTTGAATTATGAAATGCAGGACCTCGTACTTTTCTGGATGTCTTGTGATAATAGCCAAAATATTATAATTTCTGGATTTTGATTGTTTTAACCATTTATTTTTCTATTTTGTCATCTGCAACCCTATCAATCCACCTTATTTTATAAGCCGTTTGTAGATCCATATCTCAAATGTTTCAAGTCACTTCAGAATTGTTTCCGTGAGTTTTTATCTGTAATGGAACTCATGGCACGCAAGAAGATAGAAGAATCCGGAGGAATTACGCACTATCGAAGACTTTCGAACACTCCATAATACTCTTGAACATTCTCGTAAACACTGGAAAAATCTAATAACCACTAGAATAGTGAAAAAAGTTCTCGAGGCATCGCGAAACCAACATGTTTTGTAAAAAAAGGCCGAGCGGGTGCCGCGCAAGTACGTCGTTGTT
This sequence comes from Agrypnia vestita, assembly GCA_016648135.1. Classification (NCBI taxonomy): domain Eukaryota; kingdom Metazoa; phylum Arthropoda; class Insecta; order Trichoptera; family Phryganeidae; genus Agrypnia; species Agrypnia vestita. The sequence continues at coordinate 171,853 of JADDOH010001102.1, read as the reverse complement.
TGGCGTTTGACAAGTGCGACACGGAAACGCGTGTAGCCAGCGCATGTAAGCCGAGTGACAGATATCGGCGAGTATCTACAAGTGAAATTGAGCGTAATATTCTCGAAAGCGATCGGTGCGATAAAAACAGCGTAATATAAAGTGTTCCACGGTCGAGTGACTAGAGAAAATAAGTGCAAATAAAGAAATTGGTCAATAACACTTTTCTAGAAGCATTTATTGATTGTGTATTTAAGAATAGTGATCCAACTTTCTTTTATGTCCTGTAATAGATAATATTATAACTTTTTCATCCGGAAAAATCAAATTCAAATTCAAATTCAAATTCAAATGTTTATTCAATGTTCAATGTTACAAATGTTTACAGTGTTTACAAAATTTAACGAAGCTTTTTTCATTGTTGTTGAGTGTCTTGGCAGCAAGTAAACACTAAATTGATTTGACGCCCTGCCTGCTACACTAGTAATTTACTGTATTATAGCAGACAGTGCTCTTCCAGTAGTATAATGTTCAAGAATATTTATTATTTATATAACATTTGTGAATAAATCTTATTGCCAATTAAAATTAAGTAATAGTAATAATTAAATGTTTACAATTTAATAATGGTGTTAATTAATTATATTATAGACAAAGGAAAAAAAATGATCTGAATAGGATATTAATAAAATAAAATAAAATAAAACAATTAAAAGTATTTAAAAAGATGACAGTAACAGTAAGACAGTAAGTGAAAAAAAGATCTGAATAGGATATTAATAAAATAAAATAAAATAAAACAATTAAAAGTATTTAAAAAGATGACAGTAACAGTAAGACAGTAAGTGAAAAAAATGATCTGAATAGGATATTAATAAAATAAAATAAAATAAAACAATTAAAAGTATTTAAAAAGATGACAGTAACAGTAAGACAGTAAGTGAAAAAAAAGATCTGAATAGGATATTAATAAAATAAAATAAAATAAAACAATTAAAAGTATTTAAAAAGATGACAGTAACAGTAAGACAGTAAGTGAAAAAAATGATCTGAATAGGATATTAATAAAATAAAATAAAATAAAACAATTAAAAGTATTTAAAAAGATGACAGTAACAGTAAGACAGTAAGTGAAAAAAATGATCTGAATAGGATATTAATAAAATAAAATAAAATAAAACAATTAAAAGTATTTAAAAAGATGACAGTAACAGTAAGACAGTAAGTGACAGTAAATGTTCTTGTAGGAATAGTATATTTTAAATTTAGTTTATATGATGGCTTTTAATAGGTTTTGGGCATGCTTCCTTCCCTTTTCATGCAGCCAGAGTTTCACTTTAGAAGAAAAATACGCGAGACTATGGCTACATGTTTTAAGTTTAGTGTTAAGAGTATTGAATGTTTTTGGTGCTTGGAAGAGGTGAAATCTTTGTGAAAAAGTTTTTTTGAATTTTGGTACAAGATAGTTGCAGTTCACCTGTGCCCTTGTTGAATGTGAGTGAGTTATTTGTTGGTGATCTTGTTTATGTCGGAAAAAATATTTTAAAGTGTTGAGTAAATATGTTTGATTGATGTCCAGGACGTGACATTCTCTGAAAAGTTCTTCTGAAGGAAAACGAAATGGCTTTTTATGAAGAACTCTCAATACCATTTTCTGGGTTTTGCTTAGTGAATCTAATATAGTACAAGCTGCACCCCCCCAACTGACAGTTGCATAATTAATGAGTGAGTGACACAGTGCATAGTATACTATTCTTCTTGTCGATGCGTCGAGTACATCTCTAATTTCTTTGAAAAAATAAACAAGCTTTCTTATTCGGATTGTAAGATTCAAAATATGTTTTCTCCAGTTTAGATGCTGGTCTATGTACACACCTAGATATCGTATATCTTCCGTTGTCTGCAGATTAGTACAATCACAGGGTTTATCTTTTGATTGACATGTGTGAATCAGTAGATTTTTGGGCTGCTTTATTACTGTTCTTTTACTGATGGAGAAACACATGTATTTTGTCTTTGAAGCATTTACTGTTAGTAGATTTTTGTCAAGCCATGATGTTATTCGATTCAATCCACTTTGTGCCTTTTTTAAAACATCTTCCCACGAATCATCTTGAAAAAGAAGCACTGTGTCATCTGCGAAAGAAATTATTTTACCGTTTTCTAAATTGGAGTTACACATTTCATTGACATATATGAGGAAGAGCGTGGGTCCCAAAACACTTCCTTGCCGTACTCCATATGATGTTTTATGGAGGTTGCTGCAGTGATCGCCCGATTTAACTACCTGAACCCTGTTATTTAGATAATCTTCAAACCACGCCAAAGCCGTCCCCCTTATTCCCAAAGCTGATAACTTGTGCAGCAGCAGTGGATGAGACACCGTATCGAAAGCTTTGGCTAGGTCCAAAAATATACCAATACAACGTTTGTCTTTATCTAATTGTGTAACTAAGAATTCCGTTAGTTGACATATTGCATCTTCTGTTGAGAGTTTTGATTGGAACCCGTATTGATTGTTGGAGATTATTTTGTGAATATCCAGGTATTTTAAAAGACGTACTTTAACAATCTTCTCTAAGATTTTAGAAAAAACACTTAGGAGCGATATAGGTCTATAGTGGCTCGGATTACGGGGATCACCACCCTTGAATATTGGACAGATTCTAGCCAGTTTTAGTGCATTTGGAAAGATACCCGTTGAGAGACTTTGATTGAATATATAACAAAATACAGCTATATTTATATAGCTGTTTATATACGAAATTTAATTTTCATAGAATGATTACAGTTTTCTTTTAATCCGCATCCCATGTAGGTTATTCTAATCAGAATACATATATATGTTTAAGTTACACAACTTGTTTCGTATGCGAGTTATATTTTTATTACCGCGACCTGGAGCCCAAAGCTTTTTTCATTCCCATTATCCAATACAGATGTCACTAGTGATAATGAGGTATCTATATTTTGATTGGAGTCTTTAAAGCAATATACTTTATTTGTGTATGCAAACAGGCAAATCATTGAGAAAAAAGTTACCCCTTTCTCATTTTCGGGTTTCGCGTCTACCATATGCGTTGAAATATCCATACAACTTGTATGAAAAAATCATTAAAAATTTGAAAAATTCAAAATTATACTATAATTATTAAATTTTTTCAACGAAAATTTGATAGATCTTCTGTATCGTCGCCACGAGTCTGCTTGCAAAGTTTCAGCTCGATTAGATTAGGTTAAAAATCGATCCAAAGGTTTTCCGACGGCAAGCCGGCAAGCAAGCAAGCAGACGCCACGAGTTAATACAACTTGTACGGAGCAAGAACAACAGTGAGCACAGTACCGCGACTCTTCGAGAATATCGTCTAACTACAAGGAGAGGAAGGGAAATAAGGAAATTTCTACTCAACAACCTGACTCTGGAAATGTAGGCAAACCACAGGGCCTATATCGTCGGCTTCGATGCTTTTTACTCTCTTTGTTTCAATTCGTAGCGTCTGCGGTTCGTTGTCTGCCAGAAAAACTTTGGATCGATTTTTAACCCTTTTCCCTTGATCCAATAGAGCTAAAACTTCGCAAGCAGACTCGTGGCGACGATAAAAATTAACTAACAATTTTTCGTTTAAAAAATCTAATAATTATAGCGTAATTTTCGAATAATTTCGAAACTTTAATGGTTTTTTCAAATTGGAATCGATATAAATGAGTAATGAGCCCGACATGTGAAGTAGGCGCAAGAACTGATTCAATGAGAAAGGGAGTATAATAAAAACTTTTTTTTTATGGGTTAGTTTTTTATTTTATTTAGAATCATATTGATGTTCATGTTTTTTTATTATTTCGTTTGGTTACCGAGACTCGTTACTAAGTTTATTTTTAAGTTTTGTTATGTTCATATAATATTATTATCTTTTACATACATTTAATTCTATGTAAATTATACTCATAACTAAACATGCTACGTACTTATGCAAGAAAATGGAAAAGAAACGTGCCGACAAGCTGTACAAGGCTTGGTACGATCTAGAGCAATAGAAAAAAATGTGATTCTTCCGAATTTTTAACATTACACTAGAATACGACTGAAACGTAAAACGTGCATTTGTTTTAAACTTTAAAACAACGTATTTAATATTTGTAAATCGATTAGGAATTTATGCAAAGAAAACGTAAAAAACATGTTTTTAATATTTTTTGATTTACCTGCATTAATATGTTACAAAATATGTGTGCAGACCGGAAGCGAAATGCGCAGATACGCAACCAAACGAAAGTTGAGGACATTATCAAGATTACGCAAAAGTTTAAATTTAAATAGGCGGGTCAAGACATAAATTATAACGAAGTGAAATAGCAACATCTGTTATTTATGTATGTTAATGAGTTTAAAAATGCTAACAATGTTTTTTTATTTTGGTATGTTCCAAGAACACAGTTAGCGGATCTTGTCCTCAGAGGAATGATTAACCAATCAAGTCTCACAGAGACGAAGATGTGAATATGAGAAACGTGTGTGGAAGTCCTGCATGAGCTGACTTGAGTGATCACTTTACAGGTAAAAATTTCTAGCGACCCCCAGGTCCAAAATAAAACTATGTCCGTGATTTGAAAAACGTTAAAAAAATTAAGTTACTTTTCAAAAGTGAATTCTGAAGCTGCCAATGTTCAAAGTTGGGTAATAAATCCTTTTGATACGTCAGCACAGCTGATCGATCTGTCATCCAAAAATATGATTGAAATTCTTATAGATCTTATACGTAGTTACTGAAGGCATGCTTAAAATGGAATCCAATTCGCAAAAGGCGACCACACCTTCTGGATGAAGAGAAGAGATCACTTAACCCTTAAGTGACTACCCGGGTACCTGGGTACCCATTTTCAATTTCATGTTTAAATCTAGAGCTGGTAAGAGAATCTTTAAAATTGTGAGTGCTATTCACCTATATGAACTAACGTTCTCTTCAATATTAAATATAACAACTAAGAAGAGAAATAGGCTTCAATTAGAAAATGATTTGATTGTTAACGTGTCAAAAAAAACAACCATGGTTTGACAATTTATTATAAAAATTAACAGGCACAGCTTACTCGCTAAAAATGTTGTACTTTTATTGCAGTATACAACCTTCAATAAAAGTACAGCATACTTGCTTTACTTTTACCTGGCTTGCGACCGCGACCCCTTGCGGCGCAATCCGCAGGTTGAACACTGCTCTACGCAATTGACCAATTCCATCGTAGGAACATCCACGCGTTATCAAATTTTGATTTGAACACATTGATTCTTGTATAGCGATTTCGTTTTAGTATTATTCTACGTGATTGAGAGTATTGTTAATTTTTCAGTTTTTCTTTATTAGCCAGAAATCGTACCTTTATTTATTTAACGCCCTTATGGGCTTTTACAAAATATATAAAATAAAAAAAATCACGTAAGACAGATATGCAGTTGAAAACATTCAAGTACATATAATAAATTTGTGTAATTTAAAATGAGATGTTTAAACAGCAAGAAGAAAAAGAAAAAAATATTTATCCATTACCATTTAGTTGAAACGTAAAGATTTGTTTCAAGTTCCTATACACAGTTATACTATCGGCAAAAATGTCAACCATCTCCGCATGTTCATTCCCTAATGAGTGTAGTCTGAGAATTACAGAGACTGTGAGGGACTATTATTGCGTTTACTGCTTATTCATGCAGGCTTCAATGGTTCTCTGGTATTCGGGCTGGTCATAAATTTCTTCTGCTTGTACTTCTGTCTGAGACGATCCAGCGAGTGCATCAGCCAGCGCACTGCCTCGTGATTGGCTTCGGGCAGCACCGCGATCACTATCGAAAGAAAGTGAACCAATGGAGCCAGCTACGCATATATTCCGTCTGTCACTTTCATTGGAAAATAAAGTAAAAGCGATGAAACATCAAAAACGCACGCAATCCATAACAGACAAGCACGTGCACACTCCGTGCCATAATCTGCCGGGATAGGCAGAGAAAATAGAACACTACTGGCAGATAACAGACCTACGTACCCAAGAGAACAAATGTACATAGCAAAATGCATACTTGAAGAAATTGTTCATTGGACAAAGCTGGGCTGGAAGGATTTTGAACGATTGTGTCTAAAACAAAAACTATTTAATCAATACCATTAGATAAACAGCATAAAAAAACTAACTTCTCTATCAAAGAAGTCTAGCAATGTAGCCAGGATACAGCTAAACAACAACAATAATATTACACTTTTGGTTGTTTAAGGTGAAATTACTCTACGCAAATCCAAATATCGGGCATAGCCGGGTAAAAAATTGTGTGGTATTAATAATCTTTTTTTCTTCTTATTCAGGCTTCAACTCTCCACTGCTGAATATAGGCCTCTTCCATCCTTTCCTATGGCTAGCTTCTTGTAGTCATTTCTTCCCCCCCACAGCGGCTATATCATCAGCCCGTCTCATTTAATCGTCTTTCGTCGCCTCTTTATTCTCCAAAGGTCTTCAGTTCAGAACTCTGGGAGTCCATCTTGTGGCATTCTGCCTTGCAATATGCCCTGCCCATTTTCATCTTAGCTTCGCTCCACGATCCATGATATCCACTACTCTAGTTCTTCTTCTTTTATTACATTCTTGATCTGTTTTGACAGGTCAGTTGTCTTGTGACGAAGGCGTCCAACTCTCTCTCGATTTCTTTGACGCCCCTCTGGAATCCCGCGCATCACGGCTCTGGAAAGTCTTGTCTGGTCCATTTTCTTGACATGGTTCCTCCAGAAATGCCTTCTCTGCCTGCTTCATAGTACAATGTCTTGTACGTCGCAGGTTCTGCGGTTTTCCGCATTGGGCCTTTGAGGGTCTTGCCCGCAATGGTTCTTAGGGTCTTCATCTCGGTGTGTTTGGTTCTCACCGTGCTCTCTCTAGTTCTGCGCCTAATTAATAATACCCAATAATAATTCATTAACAAATGTGGAGAGAATGGTTAAACAACAAGCACCGAAGTCCCTGCTGAATACAATACCAAGAAGGCGAAGGAGCTAAGCAAGGCCAAAGATAAGATGGAGTGATAATGTATTCAAATACATATCTGCCTCGGAGTTCCAGAACTGGAAAGTACTGATGCAAGACCTAGATCAGTGAAGGAAGACTCTTGAGGAGGCCAAGACCCACCAGGGGTTGTAGAGCCAACGGCGATGGTGATGAATACTTATCATAATGGCACTACCAGTTCTGCATGTTCAGAAATAACTCGTTCAGGTAATCTTGGCATATAAGTCTTATAATTAAAAAATAACTTTTAATACCGTACTCTTAAGTAAGTCTTATAATTAAAGAATAAATTTTATATTGTACTCTGCATCTGACGAAACTAATTGAATTTAAATGATGAATATGTTAGTTTAATGAGGCATTGTTCCGCTGCAGCGTGGTACGGTTATTTTAGATTGCTTTTTAACTGGCGGCAGACATGTTAAGAAAATCATAAAGTATTTTTTTTAAATAGTCAGGAAAAACAAAGATGTATTATAATGTATTAATGAAGCTGAATGTCGAGATTTGCTTCTCTGTAAAATATACGGGTCGTACAAAATATCCGTTGTATTAAACACTTAAACAATGTATTGTACCATTTAACACCTAAAAATATATAGTGGTGTTGTGTCATGGTGGTTCTTAAAGTTGGTATTTTTATTTGCCTCTTTGTTCTATATCTGTTACTTAAACAGTCTACGGTTATTCTTATATCGTATTATCAACAATCAAGTTAAATATAGTATTACCAACATCAATAACCTTTTCCATTACGTTCTATAAAATTTTGAACAAATTTTCAAAAATATTGCAAAACGAGGTTATTTAAACACCATTAACATTAATTAGCTGGTGTACCACAGTACAAAGTGTGCATGCGACCACACCTTACCTATTCAAGAAGTCCATCATCGTTTGTTCCATATACTGCACCCACCAAGAGAAAACAGACAGTTTTATACCTCATTAGTCCAGTTGCTTAGAAAACGTGTTGGCAATAAGAAATCATTGACGATAGATAATGGAGAAAATTCAAATTATTTTCCAATTTTTAACACGGACAATAAATAACAATCAATTTTTGATTTCGAATATCAATAACCACACCGATATATATACACTGTTAATGTTAATTTTTCAAGAAAGAACGCTACGATAGAAAATTCTTCTAGGTTTCCACTCAGAATTTTCTGGTTTGTGTCTTTTGGAGTATTATGCCGTGTTTTTACGACCTTTCTAACCGACCCATTGCGGGGTTCATAGACATTTCAATGGGATCCGAAACGTCGGCCAGAAATTTTGTAAAAACATGGCATAATACCCCAGAAGACGCAAAACAGAAAAAAATACGCTACTATAGTTTGGCGCAGTGTCAGAATAATCAGACTCCAGATGATAACTAATCTAAATACAATATTTTTATATGTAGATATGTTCTAAGACCACAGTTAATGGATTTACTTGTATATCTACATTAAAAAGTGTAATGCTTATTACTCTATTTTTAAAAATATAGAGGTATCATTACCAGCTGCGAAAATCTATTTATAAATAAATAAATACTCGAATATTAATTTAGACTCGAATGTTTATTTAGCTCCCCCATCGCTCTTCCCACCCCCGCCCCGCTGACCTGCCCGAACATGTCTGCGACGCCGTTAATGAGTTTTGCTCGGCTTCTAGTAATCCGTATACTTACTTTATCGTATTATACAATTATACAATGTTGAGAAGGAAGAAGATTATGATATATATATATATATATTATATATATATATAATATACTTATCAGTTCATGAGAAAAGATTACGGATGTTTCTAGTATAGTCCAGAAAATATGGAATTCATGAACGTTGCATTGTTTAGAGTGATCACTTAAGCTAGCTCATACAGGTTATAAGCCTTGGGCTATTGTATGAAAAGACTTTCATACACGTTTCTCATATTCATAACTTCTATAACTTATCGATTGAACTATTATTCGATATATACTTATATTCGATTTTTCGTCGAAATACTCGAAACGAGGGTTTTTTTAGTGTACTACTGGGAATATTTAAAGTAGGGATGGAGAATTGAAGAACGTAACTTTGAAGCTTAGTGCTTTTTTCCTAATTATTGGGTATGTGGTGCAACGGTTTCTAATTTATTCATTATTATTTCAATAAAATATATCGCAAATATTGTTCGTTACTCTAAATAATTGATTTGTGTGAATTATGCGATTAGGAATTCCGAAAAGTTTTGCATTCATTCTTACATTGACGTTTCCCGGTATTTATTTTTTATCTCAGTCTCGATTTTTTCATAAAATATATATATTTTTTAAGTATATTTATTTTAGTAGAATTAGAAGAAGAGGAAGATCCCCCACGCGTTCGACTAACCAATATGTCGATATAAATTAATCATCATAGCACATGACTATTTAGATTTTCTATATTTAGTTTGAACATTTTCAATCCAAATACTTAATTGTACCACGTACCAAAAGATCACCTTTGTATGACTTTCCATTATTCTTTAAATTGAAAGCAAAAATAACCCGTTTAAAACGTGATTTTGTTACTAGAAGTATGAAAAAGATAAAGATATTTTGTCACGTTGATATGTTAAATTATAACTTTTAGTTCTTTTTGAATTACAAAAATAATAAACTTGAAACCCCATTATCTCCAAATGCATCAATGCGCTATATATAAATAATATTTTCATTAGCCTCCCGGAGAGTACCTCCGTGGGCATATGTTATAGGGTGGCAAATCGGGGGCAAAATATAATATATTAATTATAGATTTTATAAAATTAATGAATGATTATTGTTTTCTCATCGGGAATAGGTCTCTTTGCCAAATTTCAAAGCGATTGTCGGTCAGGAGATGTGTCAAATATTGATTGTAAGTTTCCTCACTATCAGACAAGTGAAGCTCAATAAAATCATGTAAAAACATAATAATGAAAAATTTGTGTAAGAAAAAATCATTGATAACAGAAATTTCAAGGGTTCATTTCTCACAATCGTACAAAAAATATCGGGAAAACATTGATGGGTAGGGTCCATAAAATTAATTTGTAAAAAAAGTAACCCATAAAAACCAAGTTTTTATTATACTCCCTTTCTTTGTAAAATATAACAATTAAAGACGAATTAAAACATATAACATAACACTAAACTAACAGTAATTTAATATATTTCTAAATGTCAGATGTTTTGAGCTTTGATAAGACACTTCATGCTTTGAAGATTAAATTCTAAAAACATTTGCTAGTTAATTTAGATTTTCGACATTCGTAGTGAAGTACCCATTATGTATACCGACGGAGTAATTCTAATTTAGAAAATATTCCGCGACGTTATCGGGCCGCCGCGCCGGCGCCGTTGCTAATCAAACTTTTCTAATGATTCCAATTTGAAAAAACCAATAAAATTTCTAAAAATCAGAAATTATACTAAAATTATTAATTTTTGTTAACAAAAATTTGATAGATCTTCTTGATTCATTAATTGCTTATAAAGCTCTATAAACAAAAAAAAACACAAAAGTATTCGAGATACCGAAAGGGCAATCCCGACTCGGGATTGCATTCCCTAGTTCCAATGTCATCTCATTTCCACCGCATTTAGTCTACCTTCGTTCCTTTTCTAACAATTCCAGACCGGGTTATAAGATAGTACAGTTTCAAAGCACAAAATGAGTAAAATTCTTAATTTGCTTATATAACATGCTTAAAGTTGCAGTCAAACGCATCCACCAAAATTATCGAAACACCGATTATTATGAGTGGATTTATTTCAAGTAATTTTGGATTTTATTTTTGACGTTTATAGCGTTAACTTTGTTGTTGGACTTAATTATTCAACTTTGTATGAACCACACTGATTGTTTTTAAACGCCTACCGGAGTTGATACTATACTGTATTTTCGTCAGAACAGACGTACAATAATTTCTATTAATTAAATTTCTACCACAAAAACCTAACCTAATCTAATTTTATCTCACACTTCTTATTCATCTGCTCGTGTAAGGACTACGTTCTGTCGAGTCTCTTGGGATATTGATGACCAGCTATCCCTCCATAGGTTCGGTGGTCTTCCTGGAGGTCTGCTGCCTGCAGGTATCTCATTCTTCGCCATTATTACCATTCTTGTCGAATAAATCTCACAACTGACTTGACTCTTACAAATTTAAATTATGGAAGTTATTGTGCGTCCGTCCTGACGAAGATACAGTACAGTAAGGAAACCAGTATATGTTTCAAAACAATACACGTGGTTTATACATACAAAGTTTGTTAGTTTTCTCACATTAATAATCAGGATTTTCTATTTAAATTTTGCGGTGAATTAAATTTTTCGAAAAATAGTCTTCTGAAGTTAGGATTTTGTGATAACATATAAGTCAAATAACTTTGTTTATAGCACATTTTTAGATACAAAATCTATATTTTTCGAGAACAATGTATTAGATATATGACATATAGAGTATCTAACTCATCCTGAAGAAGAGAAAATTGTAGATTTTGTATCTGTAATAAAATTCTGTTTACAAAGTTTAATAACATAATATAAATTATAAAGAAAAACATAAAGAGGAATGAAAATAGTAGGGTCGACATTCTAAAGAAATGTAAAATGTTTAGATTTTTTTTTAATGAATGACAAAAGATTATATTTTAGTTAGAATTTTTTAGCCTTCTAATTCATGTGCAAATATAAAACACTATAGATTATAATAACAAGGCTGATAGTAAAAGTGTCAAGCAAGGGGCGTGCAGTGGGAAAAAGAAGCGTGACTTTTATATAAACATATATATTTGGAAAAAAATCGAAATTAAATATTTGTCTGGCAGAATAATTAATAATTAAAATCTGACTACAATGTTAATTATTGTAATTGGAATATTAAGAGATACATCTCTTATTTCAGTTTCTTTTCAAAATATAAGCTTAGAAAAAAGTCACGCTTCTTGTCCTCATTGCACGCCCCTGTATCAAAGTACTGGAGCACTTGTAGAAGGAGATGAAAAAAAAAGAATTAAATTACCAAATCCTTCATCAGTATCTTCATTATATCCATCTTATGCGATGTAAGACACCATTTGTTCACACAATTTCGACACTACGCACTAAAAACAATATTTTTAAAAAATCGCTATCACTCGAATAGATCACTGTTTCAAATGTCGCTCAGGGTGGCCGTTGAACGATTCGAACGCAAACCTTTTCCCTTAAAAAAAAGCATACACAGTCGCGGTTTTCGCACCCCGCCGCCGTCGGAAATCGGCCGTACGAATCTCGCGAGATTTTCACCTGTCGGCGGGTGTTCGAATCGAAAGCACGGCGCGTCTTCCGGCACGAAACTGGTTTGAAATTGGAAAAAATGTAGATCACAGACAACCGTTAAGTTGCGCGCGGAGTGCGCGGCTGGAGGAGAGCTGGGCACGTCTGCGCGCCGAGGTGGTGTTCAGCCGAATGAGGAAACGGCCCGGGTAACTGTGAACGCGACCGCGGTAGGGCGAGCGCCGGGAGTGAATGCCGGCCGAGCTCCCGAACGACCCCGGTAAAGCGGAAGCAGAAGAAAGAGCCGATTCGCGAGGCGGGCATCAAAGGAGCAACCAAAATTATTTTGAGTTTTGTTCAAATATTTCATTCTGAATGGAAAATACTGGTAAACAGCTCACTTACTTATCATTACGCCGTTTCCCCGAGGGGGTAGAGAGGATAGAGCGCCACACTCTTCTGTCCTGACATGCAACTCTCGCCTCATCCACGTTCATACATCCTCGCAAGCAAGCTCGCCGGTTGTTGAGGCTTCTAACGGGACCATCTTCCAGTATCTGGTTAATCTGGTCATGCCACGTCTTCCGCGGTCGCCCTCTCTTTCTGGCGCCATCAACACTTGCATCATATATCTTTCTTACCATTCTTTCCTCATTCATTTACTCAATATGCCCAAACCATCTGAGCGACCCTTTTATAATTCTATTAATTATGCTAAGAACAGCTTTACATTCGTTCCTAGTATCTGCATTCTTTACTCTATCATAAATTAATTTGCCACACATACGTATGAGGAGATGAAAAAGAAATTTAATAAAATTTGAAATATTATTTCTGGCGTATCCTAGTGTACCTAATGCCAGTAATTCGGATGATTTTCATTACACAGAAAAAGAATATTGCTATCAAAATTCCGTAATCAATTATGGAGGTCTCATTTAGCGACATTAGAACAATTAGCGACATCTGTGGGCATTTAGGGCAGAAAAAGCTTTGGTGCAGGCCGCGTTGAGTGTGCTTACAACACACATGTAAAGCGTGGTACGTTTTTTAAATATATATACAACTTCCAAAAATTAGTAGACATGTATATTCTATCATGGGTAGAAATAGCGAACGTTACATTGTATAAAGTGACCACTTAAGCCAGCCGTACAATAGGTCGTAAAACCTATGTACACCCAAAAAAGACTTCTATACCTACTTTCCCAATAAAATACAGTTTCGTCTCTGTGAGACATTTATAATATACATTAATTAACCAAAATTATGTTTTAAAATATGTCTTATCGATGTGTAACATCTTTCCTCTCACTTTCCTACAATCTGTGGCAGTGATTTCGTGAAAAAAGACGGAAATAAGACGCCGCACGACAAGCATGAAGTGAATGCTTGTCTCTGACAGGAATAACACGCATGTGATCAATAGTGGTGATAGTTTTACAATACTATGGTTGGGGTGTACAATGTTGTGAATGTAGAAGTGTAATGTTGGTCCTGACGAAGAGACGGGTACGTCTCGAAACCGGTAGACCGTGAATGTGGTAGTGGTTTTTACTAAGTTTACTAACATTCTGTTTTTCCAAACTATTCGTTATCCATCCTCTATGAGGAACGAATGGAGCACATTCAATTTGTGACTATTGAAAGAATGATTAGTGTTAATTATATGATTTGCAAATTCGGAGAAGTTGTTTTTCATCATGGCATATCATCTCATGGCAATTTTGTTCTTGTTTTACGGTGAGCCAATCTCAACATGTTTATATATTTTAAATTTTATGTTGAATTTCGGTCACTTATTTCAGACTATACGCAATGAACCCGCTTTTCAATGAGAAGGTACATTTGTTGTATTCGCAATTTTGCATTCATCTGTGGAAGAACCTCTACCTGGCCGCCGTGCACGTCGGTCGGGCGAGTCTAGCGACGGGAAAGGTCTTTTAGTTTGGTTTTATTTGCAAGAGAAATAATATTATGAAACGCATCCAAGAGTGCAATGGTGCAACAAGAGCCTAACCGCTCGATTACATGACTTTTGCAATGGAGCTCTTGTAGACAGGCTTGACCCGCGAGTACGCTGAACGGTAAATTACTGACATTACTGTAGAGTCATCAATTATTGTGAGATAGATGAAGCGGGAATGGGATGAGTCTGGAAAGAAAGTTGTCAGGAATCTAAGCTATGAAAAAATTATACGCAACATAGTGAATAAATTGTAGTGATTGGAAACTGATTAAGGGGGGGGGTAAAGATAATTTGGTGGAAAAAAGGCATGTTTTCAAAATGTTTTTTGGCGACACAGGTAGTGCTTGTTTGTTTGATTAATTTCCGTACAATAATAAATTATTTAAACATTTTTTTTTTAAATTTTCATCGCAATATATTTATATTTAAGCGAGTGACAGCGAATCTCCGGAGGCGCTTCGAAAAATTAAAAAAAAAATCAAAATGCATTTGTTAAATTATTTTCTCGAGGTAACGCCACGATGATTTTTTTTTAATTTTTCAATTTTCGGTAGCGAAATTTATAATTATTTTAAAAAAATCTCCCGGGGATGCCTGGTAAATTATACGAAAAAGTACCGCGCAAAATTTTAAAACGAACGGTCCATTAGATTTTGAGTTACGGCGTACACGGACTTCAAAAATGACAAGTTTTAGGAAAACCCTTTAAAGTTTTGCACTTATACTTACACATAGTCGTCGATGCCAGGTTCTTACAGCAAAGAGCTTTCATCAAGAATATCTGGAGCATATTTTTGTCCTTGTCCCGTATAATAGAGCGTCCGGTAGTCCTCAGGCGAGCGTCCCTCAGCTGCCCGAGCAGGGATAGAAAATCAACCTGCGCAACGCTCAAATGCTCGTAACTTCGTCAATTTTGCTCCGATCCACTTGAAATTTTGACACAATATTCTTGCAATGTTATAAATTCACTTAAAAAATTGAAAAAAAATGCAAAAAAAAATTAAAAACCTTATTCTCCCCCCTTTAAGGTCCGGTTGTTTGATCGGTATTTCTAGATTCTTTATAAAAAGATCCTGTCTTATTATATTTTTTCGCACTTTCGAAATAATAACCTTCCGCCGCGAGATATTTGCTGTATTTAATTCGATGTGGATGTCAAAAAAGTGTGGGGCTGTGCCCTAGCTCGAAAAAAGTACCAGGACCACACGACTGCAAACCTATAAGACAAGAGCAAATACAACCCCTCTCACTAATAGGGTGAGGGTGACGCAGACCGGAAACGTCTTACCCCCTAATATCGTGCGGCGGTTCTCAGCATGTCCACCCCAAAAGTCAGCGCAGCTCACGCTTTAATTAATTCCAGTCTCACAGACAAACTCAGATGGAAAATAATCAGTGGGAATATATTAGGGGTGACCAGTAGCGCACGTAGTATTTTTGACGCGAGCACGTCCTTTGTAGACAAGTCTTCGACACGGTATTGCCAGAGTTCTCACCTGGACGCTGAGCAAATGGTATATTTTTTACTCATGACGAATCCGTTGCTGGTATTTACTTTTTATTAATACAATACAGAAGAACTGCACATAGTTGAGGAGTTCCCAACGCCCTGAACGTTTCTGAATAAAATTGAAACCCCTGGAAACTGATAGAACACACGGAAAGGTACCAAAAGATTCGAGAGGAAGCTTTTTTTTCAATGCAGCATGATGACATGACCTACTTAATTTAAAGTATTGTTAAATAATGATATTGGGTAAATTATATTAAAGAACACATTCTTGTTGTGAAGTTGAAATTTTTTCAGAACAAAGATCTGTGAAATTTAAAGCCAAATATATTCATCAACTAGCCGTAACCCGTCAAAAATGACGGTAATTTTACAAGTTAGTTCTCAAGGAAAAATTATGTATTGATTTTATTTAAAAAAAAATCGTAAAAAAATTGTGAAATAAAATTTACTATAAAAAGTTACGGACGTTACACGAAGTTACGGGGACAGACAGAAAGACAGACACACGGAAGGACGGACGGACAGACAGACAACTAAATTATTGTAACTGGGATTAGAAAGACATGCAAAAAATCAAACCAACGAATAAATGTTAATCGATTAACAAATGAGACTTATAGATAATGTCGATATATTGGCGGAATTACATCAGGCTGACAATGTAATGGTAGCTAGCACACCTTCCCGGAAAGAGAGGAGATCTGGGTTCGAGTCCCGATAGCAGACAAAATATTTTTTTGTTAATTTGATTTTTCTGCGTGTCTTTCTAAGTGATTAATAAATTTGGTTTTTACATAGGGTACATCTGTACCTATAAAACTCAATGTCTGTCTGTTCTCTATACAAATCCACACCGTTTGTCCTATTCGATTCAAATTTTGCATACTTATGCTTTGGGACCCGGCGGGTAACATAGGCAACATTTCTCCCCTATTCTCACACCCCTTCCTCTCCCCCTGACATATTATTTTCGATGCAAATCTGTACCGTTTGACCGATCGGACTCAAAATTTGGAAACTTATTCTTTAAAACTCGGCGAGTAACATAAGCGATATTTCCCCCTATTATTTTAAGCATTCCCCTCCCCTGATATATTATTTTCGATGCAAATCTGTACCGTTTGACCGATCGGACTCAAAATTTGGAAACTTATTCTTTAAAACTCGGCGAGTAACATAAGCGATATTTCCCCCTATTATTTTAAGCATTCCCCTCCCCTGATATATTATTTTCGATGCAAATCTGTACCGTTTGACCGATCGGACTCAAAATTTGGAAACTTATTCTTTAAAACTCGGCGAGTAACATAAGCGATATTTCCCCCTATTATTTTAAGCATTCCCCTCCCCTGATATATTATTTTCGATGCAAATCTGTACCGTTTGACCGATCAGACTCAAAATTTGGAAACTTATTCTTTAAAACTCGGCGAGTAACATAGGCGATATTTCCTCCCTATTCTCGTACCCCTTCCCCTCCCCCTGACATATTTTAGATGCAAATCTGTACCATTCGAATCAAACCTTTGTTTCCGCCACAAATTTATTTTCAACTTAATCCTTAACCCGCGCGACGCCGGGTACGAACACCTAGTGTTCAATAATATACGACCATAGCATGAGATGCTAATTAGATATAAATTATCTGCATCGGGCTTTTCGCAGTCAAGTCTCGGGAACGTTGTATCAGCTTACAGTCACTTGAAGTGATACATTATTAGAGGCTCTCGCGTGCGAAACAAACTTAACTCTTGCCATTAGACGGGTCAGTTACGCGAAAAGCGATTATCCCATCATGTGAAAAGGCGATTCATTATATTTACAAATTCCTATTAACAATTTTATGAACTTGAATTTTTTTCGATGGGAATACGGTCCAAGATATGGGGCGCGTAATATTTTAGTGTTTCTAGAAAGCAGTCTGGATTTTATCTGATTTTACTTACTTACCATCGTGCCGTTTCCCTGTGGGGGTAGGCAGAGAGGATAGAGCGCCCCACTCTTCTTTCCTGACGTACAGCTCTCCTCATCCGCATTTATACATCTCGCATGCTCGGCGGTTGCTGAGGCTTCTAACAGGACCATCTTCCATCTGGTCATCTGATTAATCTGGTCACGCCACGTCTTCCGCGGTCGCCCTCTCTTTCTGGTGCCATCAACACTTGCGTAACATATCTTTCATAACATTTTTTTTTTCATTCATTCGCTCAACATGCCCTTTCTGAGCGACCCTTTTTTAATGCTATTAATTATGCTGAGATCAGCTTTACATTCATTCCGAATATCTTCTTTCTTTACTCTATCATTTGTATTCTATTAATATGTAATTTAATACTGTAATTTAACTAAGATAAATCATAGAAGTTGTAAAGAGGAATCTGTTTATATGGGAAACGTGTATGGAAGTATTTGTAGGGTGGCTTAGGGATTGCGACCTGCATAAGCTAGCTTAAGTAATCAATTTATACACTGCAATGTTCACCAATTCCACCGTAAGAACATCCACACACTATTAAAATTTTTTAAATAGTATATATGTGGGGTATAAAAGCAAACGCAGCAATATCCAAAAAAATTAAACGCAGCCAAGATTGCTAACTGTTTATATTCTCACCTGTAGATGGGAGCATTTGTGGTTCTCGAAATTAGTCGTGTATAACTTAAACTCAAAAGTGATCTTTCACAAGTATTTTATTTATATTAAAATTGTAATAGTGAGTTCACAATTTTTTTTTTAATTTGAATGATGTCACTTATCTCCGCAACTGTTGACATTTCACCCTAAGTGCAAAGAATATTTTCTATTCGAAATTGAATGATGAAGACTTTTCCGAAGTTCTTGATACTAGTTGAGAGACACTCTTTATATTTTGGCAGTCTGTGGATATGATGTACTCGAACATACATAATAGTGTCTTATTGAGTACGCGAAGATTTTAATTATTTGCCATTTTTGGGTCGTTAGACATATTTAACTGTAACTGGTTTGATTGAAGGAACATATTGGAGCAATTAAAAAAAACAACTCCAATATATCGGCAATCTGCGAACATGCAACCAAAGGGAATCTCTGTCCCTTCATCAGATTTGACAAGACGAAAATCTTATCAACAGAACCGCACCTTATACCCAGATTAGTGAGGGAGTCCATTGAAATATACAAACATCCCAATTTCAATACAGATGACAGATACAAACTATCAAGTATTTGGCGCCCTGTTGCTAGCACATAATGCACACTGGCGACCTCTATTGTAGAAGAAGTGAACACTCCACAACAAAGTGCATATAATTTGCGGCCCCGAAAGCAGTAATCAGTCCGCCCTCCACCTCCGCGGGTAAAGGTCTCCTCCTGATGATTGAATAAGCATTCAACGAAACGTTTCTCGGTAATACATACGGTTCATATAAAATATTCGCAACTATTTACTTAAAATGCGAGTCTTTGAGTTTTTGGTACATTTTGAAAATTGATTTTACCACACGAAGCCGAGAAGGCGACGCCGAAGACAACGCCAACGGTTTGCCTCACAATGGCCGATGCGCGGTCAGACAGAGGAAGTGGAATAATGAACAGCCGGGCCGAGACTTGGATCAGAAAAGCCCGCAGCTGGTATTGTTTCAGAGCCCCGGGTGGATTCCTGGGGTCCGATGCCTCGGCCAAGATATGCGGACGAAGGCGGGCAAGCGTGCAGTCAGGCTTCGCTGGCCAGCACGCCGCGCTGGCCATCGGACCAGAGCTGGAGTTGCGAGAGAATATCGTAATTGTCCATTTTTAAAAAAACGAAATTCGATTAATTTTACGTCGACCGGTTTCAATGCCGCTGTACCTTCGCACACTGCAGTCTCTGCAACATAATTTTATTATTATGTTTATGTTGTATTATCTCATAATATTATTTTATCCTATTTAACTTTTGTTTAATTTTGAATTTGTTTTTGATTAAAATTTGATGTCACTTTATTTTATTTATTTCTTTATTTTTTTGCAAAGTTTTTTTTAATGATTACTGTTTTCTTTTATTCTAATCAATGTTTATATACATATATTTAGTATATAAACATTGATTATTATTATTATTTATACAGTAGCTTGTTGGTCTTGTGGTTAGGACACTGGCCTCGTGATCCAAAGGTTGCGGGTTCGATCCTCACTCCAGACTAGCAAGTTAGTCCTATTTTCATAGTACAAGCGCTTAGCTTAGTTTGAAAATAGTAAGAATATTGATGTGACACGTATTCCGTGTTCACATCTCTATTTTTTTTAAAAAAAAAAATAAAAAAAAAAATAAAAAAAAAATATTTATTTAAAGTGTTTTAATTATTGTTCATTTCTCTTGAAAACGTTTTATTTTTATAAATGTTTTAGTTTTTTATTTTAAAACGTATTTTATGTTTATGTAAAAAAATTGTAACTTAATATAATATATCGTAAAAGCTCACTAATGATAAATTAATACATTTTTAGAAGAATGATATGATAGATGTAGTATACTAACATGGATGTAATTGGTGAACGTTATATATGATAAAAAGGGATCACTAAAGCCAGCCAAACGATAGATCTTAAGCCCGTAGGACAACTACAAAGACCTCCATACCCACTTTCCCATATAAAATAGAATAGTAGATTCATCTCTATCACACATCTATAAATAATACATCATTCATTATTAATGATGTCCCCCTGGGAATAAAATCCAATATTGTATTATTGACAAATTTGAACATACTCAAAAGAATTCTGATCCTTTCTTAATTCATCATTATCTCCAAACAAAATATTTCTTCTTCTTTTTCTTCTTTTAGTAGATCTGTTATACAGAAAACTACGCCTCCTGGGATGACGAGGTCCAGCTATCCCTTCATCTTTTCGGTGGTCTTCCCGATAGGCGTCGTCCAGAGAAAATTCATTCGCTGTTGTATGCTCGAGTCTGTCGCTGTCCATTCTGGCTACGTGATCCCGCCAGAATCTCCTTCTGGATCTACTCCATCGTGCTATGTCCCCTATTTTGCATGTTTTCCTTATGTCTTCATTTCGGACACGGTCACGTAGAGTTCTTTCAGTAATGGATCTCAGCACCTTCATTTCAGTTGTTCTGAGGAGTCCTTTGGTGCGGACAGTATCAGCCCGCGTCTCTACAGCGTATGTCATAATAGGTATGTCTTGTATTTTGACCTTACTTGACAAACAACATCGTGGGAGCATAATCACTGTCTCATAAAAATCTCAACAAACGGACATTTATTTAATGTATATCATAGATGTCTCACAGAGACGGAACTGTATTTTTATGGGAATATAGGTACAGAAGTCCTTTTTGGGTGTGAATAGGGCTTACGATCTATCGTACGGCTGGCTTAAGTGATCACTTTACACAATGTAACGTTCGCCATTCCACCCATGATAGAATATACTATGTCTACTATTTTTTGGAAGTTGTATATATATTTAAAATACGTACCACGCTTAACATGTGTGTTGTAAGCATCCTCCACGCAGCCTGCACCAAAGCTTTTTCATTACCCCTAAATTTCCACAGATGTCGCTAATTGTTCTAATGTCGCTAAATGAGACCTCTATAATTGATTACGGAATTCTGACAGCAATTTATTTATTTAATACACGGTACAACGTACCATTAAAAAAACAATGTATATAAAAATGTATAGATTGATAGGTATAAATAATATAGAAATTGAGATAAGCTATAATTCTAGAATTATAGAATACAGGCCTGCAACACAAACCATCTCAAACGCGCGCAGAATTCGCGTTCGTCAGTGAGTCTCGTTCTGTGATTCGTGCCTTGGACTCTGTCCACGGTTCGCTGGTCGGACTTGTTGTTAATAATACGCTTATTAATTCTCAGCTTTTAGATAATAAAACTATTACGAAATTGCGCAGTTAACATTATTTTTCCAGCAGCAAAAGGCATTAAAATGTCAGTCAACTTGGATCTGAATATTGTTGATGTTGAAATACTTCGCGTAATAATCAGCCGGCATTTTTACAAATTTGCCTATTAAATAAAATCTTTTTCCAAAAACATGCGTAATTATGTAATGTTACTATCAGAAATTTCTAACAAGCATCTACATAAATTAGAACATCACGTATCCACAGTACAGCCACAGTATAGTAAAGCATACAGTATTATATCTTCATACAAACAGCCGAAACGACGCCCTTCGAAATCTCGGTATACTTCGAACTGCTCAGTCGCCGCAGGGCTGCAGTAACGTACGGACGCAAGCAGGGTGAGACGCTCCCACGCATACATTTAGGTCAGTTTATGGCACCCCAAACCATAAAGAGTGAGTCAATGAGCAGCCCTGGTGCGTTTTTAACCAAGTTTAAGTACCAAGCGGCCGTAGGTATTTATTTCAAGGACACTGCCAAGATAACATACTGTATGTATTTATTATACTGTGGTACAGCTATTCTAAAGTCTTTGTAATCGGTATTGTTTTCTTACATAAATGTAAAATCACCGAGCACAAAACACGCGTAACCTTTTCGACAGCCGATAATAAAATAAACATCCAATATGGCAGGTAATCTCAAGAATGTTTCATTCAATCGTCAAAATATTTTAAATACATACCTATATTTTTCTAAAACAGCACAAAATAAGCTATTCAAGCCATTAATAAAATATTAAACAAGCTGTTTTAGAAATGAAAAGAATTTGTCCACTTGGTGGACTTCTGACAGTATAGACATGTGACATGTCTTTTATTTAAATAATATTAAAAAATAAACCGACATCTTTAAGTAATAAAAACTATTATTAAATCGATGAGTAGGTTTTTTAACAATTTAAATTTTATTATATATTGTATCAAAAAAAAATTTCTGCGCGATTTTTTTGAATAATCTTTTAACACGGTTAAAAAAATTTATTTGCAATAAATTACATGCTTGGATATTATTATTATGCAATAAAAATAAAATAAATCTAAATCTTAGTAAATAATCCTATTTAATCAAAGCAGAGCGTATTGTTTCTAAAATAAGTTGTGTCTTAATGAATATATATAGGATTTAGTAGAAATCATCTTGCTAGGAATCATGGTGAACGAAATATATTTTTTGTTGTTTTAAACGAATTTCTTTTTTAATGAAATCACAAAAACTAGTCAATATTCATGATGTAGTTATAACGCAGCTGAAATTATTTATGTAAAAATACTGATGGACAACATTCTGAGTATCAAATTTGGTGGTGTATATAAGCGATACTACGCGTCACCGACATCGTTCTTAAAACTCTGTCTCTTACATAAAAATTGCCAACGTATACATACACTAGTACATCCTCGAGTGAGTATCGATTCAGTTTTCATTCATGATTTCACGGCCGTTCAGAATCTTTTGGTTTGAAACATGAGCCCTGACGATGGACTCTGGAATGGGATCAGAGACGTCGGCCAGAAAGGTCGTAAAAACGCGGTATAATACCCCAGACAACACGAACCAGAAGAATATCAAGATACTTCAAACACAAGTGTGGTGAAATCGGACTTGTTAAGTATACAGCCCGCGACCTGACGATGGACTCTGGAATGGGATTCGAGACGTCGGCCAGAAAGATCGAAAAAACACGGTATAATACCCTAGACAACACGAACCAGAAGAATTTCAAGATACTTCAAGCATATGTGTACTAACACAGCGAAAAAATTGTGAAATCGGACTTGTTAAGTACACAGCCCGGGAAATCAAAAAAATCGCGTATTTTTGCAATCACATCCCAAATGCCTACTACCTTTAATGATGACTTATTTTATTATTTATATTTAAATCATTAACTTTGTGGTCAGGCATTTTTGTATATAACTCCCGTTCCAGTCTCTTCGTCTTCTTGACTTGTTTTAGCTCTAAGGGACGCGACCACGGATGAAACCTAGAAGAAGATGGAGCGATAGTATTTAAAACGAAATAAGAAAACTTGGTGTTATGACAGTGGCCACAGATGGCGGTGGTGAAAACTAACGAATGAGAAGATGAGGAGCTTCGCAACCACGATTCATTGGAGGGTGTCTTAGGGTGACTGAGGATTGTTGAGAGATGATGGAAAGAAAGGCTGTGGATTGGTGTTAGAGATACGTGTTGCAACCCTCACCCACTTGCCTGAGACGAATACTCTGATAGTCTGAAGAAACTTGTTGTAGAGGGCCATGTCGAGGGTCGAAGAGGAAGAGGAAGATTCCCTACTCGTTGAATCCATCAAAGAGAAAAAGCTACAGGCGATATTCTGGTGACAGCGCTGAGATCTGCAGATTCTCGGAAAAGATGAAGGAGAATAGCAAGAGGATGGAAAGTTATTAAGATCACGATCCTCAGCTCGTATCCGTAAACTTAACACAACGAACAAAGCGCGTATTACGCACTGTACCCAGACTACTGACCACTTTGGTAGGACTCTCAAGCCCCTGGAAAGCGAGCGGTTCCAGGAGTTGGGCAGAAGGATTAGACGAATTACGATCGAAGTGTGTTAACAAAGATGGGATGCCGCTACCACCGGGAGGTGGACCCACTGCTTCTTCATGAGGGTGGCGGTGAAAAGAAGAAAGGATTCCGGAGGGTATTTCCCGACACTGAACCACCACACAGTACAGCTGCTGTCGGGTAATGGAGAGTTCAGATCTAAGTTACATGATCTTGGGCTCTCCACTCACCCTCGGTGCGTCTGTGCTCGTGTGGCCCAGCCTCCGGGGCATATCCTGTGATGAGGGATCCAAGTGAAGCTTTGATTGAGGGCATAAATAGGCCACATGGGACAGGTCGGCGTCTTATAAATGCCGACCTTGTGAGTTGTGAGGATAACTTCAGACTTTTTAAATCGTTCTCGGGAATTTGGGTGACCCGTTGGGAAATCCTGAGGGGTCCTGCTCTGTGGTCCTGATGTACCCTTGGCCGTGCTGCCCTGCCCCGGTCTTTCTTTGTTTTCTTTTCATAATTTTGCTCGACATTCTTGTTTACAATTACAACTATTTTTCTTTTTTTTTACATACTTTTTTCGGTGCATAAAACAGCCCAGGGTATGTGGTGGGTCACCTTCAATGTACCCGGACTAACTCAATCGAAAGCTTGTATGAAAAGACCTATCTTCACATTAGCCAAATTCCTTTCACGATTAAGAAGTAGACTGCAGGATACTTTGCATAACCAAGTGACTGTAGAACTCGAGGAGGAAGAGGAAGCCGGTGGAGATTGCAGCCGCCCGCGGGACACGCTGTGGTGATGATTTTAATAAGGCGTAATTATGGTTTTAAGCGCGGCAGAACAAAGGAGAGAGCTGTTTCGCCCCGCCGAGCGAAAAGTCCTTGGGCAGAACCAAGGTCAGGGCGCCGATCCGTGAAGAGTCCCAGACGTATGTACGTACGAAGATTTTAAGACGCGGACTGCAGAAAGGGGTGTCCTAAGACTTCGAGGACATTTTGGAATTTTTTAAATTTCTTTTGGAGCATTCAGGGTACAACTTATAGTGTAAAGGAAGTTGCGCACGCAGCATGTAGCAAAAATGCGATACCAGAACTAATCTAACCATACTGAATTCCTGTCAGCTGTCAAATTCTGTTTACATGCGAGTTCACGTATGCTTCAATCGTTTTTTTTATAAAAGTTTATTTTTGTTACTCCCTTTATATTAACTCGTGGCGTCTGCTTGCTTGCTTGCTTGCCGGCTTGCCGTCAAAAAAAACTTTGGATCGATTTTTAACCCTTTTCCCGTGATCCAATCGATCTAAAACTTGGCAAGTAGACTCGTGGCGACGATCAAGAAGATCTATCAAATTGTCGTTAGCAAAAATAATAATCATAGTATAATTTCGGATTTTTAGAAATTTTATTGGTTTTTTCAAATTGGAATCATTAGAAAAGTTTGATTAGCAACGGCGCGGCGGCCCGATAACGTCGCGGAATATTTTATAAATTTGAATTACTTCATAGGTATACATAATAGGTACTTCACTACGAATGTCGAAAATCTAAATTAACTAGCAAATGTTTTTAGAATTTAATCTTCAAAGCATGAAGTGTCTTATCAAAGCTCAAAACATCTGACATTTTAGAAATATATTAAATTACTGTAAGTTTAGTGTTTTGTAATATGTTTTAATTCGTCTTTAATTGTTGTTATATTTTACAAAGAAAGGGAGTATAATAAAAACTTGGTTTATATGGGTTACTTTTTATTTTTATTTATTAGAGACGCTAACAGGATAATAGGTACATGATACTCTAATAAAAAAACATTATAAATTAAGACTATGCCCATTATTCCAATAACAAGTGTCTTCGGCACGCTCTAGTAACATGTTATATTTTTGCATTTAAGTATATTTTACATGTACATTTATATGTATTTAGTGTTTGAATGTAGTGCGATTAGTATTTAATAAATAATTGAATTAATTGATCTTGCGTTCAGGTCATCGTTTAGAAAATGGATGTTGTGTATGAGCGAGTTTTAGAACGAAGATAAGGTAACTGCAAGAATATCGGCATCAGTGTTAGGGTCAGCACAATACAAATTATATGTGCGGCACAACCTCGTGATGGGAGAAAAGTAACCAACATTATTAGTGTGCTGGCCCATTCTAAAGAACTCAAAATAAAAATAAAAAGTGATGTTTAAGAAAATATTTAATGTCACATATTCGTCTTCAAAACAAAAAAACACATTCTATGCGGCTGTCAAAGTTGTACAGTTTCGATACTTTTGAATACAGAAACGTTTTAAGCAGAAAATCGATAAAATAAAGTGGGTAGGTGCTTGGCCTTTTTTTGAATGGGCACACGTTTTTTGAAAAGGAACAACGTCTTAACAAGCCATATTGAATTCTTCTCAGCTGTCAGATTCTGTTAACATGCGAGTTCACGAATGATTCGAACGTTTTTTAAGAAAGTTTTTTTTTTGAATAAGTATGTATAACTTTTAACGCGCATACATGAGTACATGCATGATTTTTTTAATCATTGCGTGACAGGTTGCTAAATTTGCCGTGCAGTTTAAGAAGTATGTGAAAAATCAAATCGTCATTTTACTGCAAATTACGCTTTTTACCTTTTAAATGCCAGGGGTTTTAAACAAATTATTAACACACGTGTCAATGTTAGGTTTCACTAAAAAATTGTAAATTTCAATGGTCTATAAAATGCTGAGAATCAGCATCTATATACTGCAGATTGACATCACTGAAACGTCACTGAAAATCACGTTTAATCCTGTCTCATGCACATTATAAATTAAGAAGAAATTATATCTGGTTTGGCGGGTAAACACGCTCACGGCTAAAACATAAAGAGCTAAAGCGTGCCTTAAACTTTAAATCATTAAGTACTCTCTCCGTGTTCAGGCCTAGGTCCTAAACTTTACTTGAATATATTGTACTACATCTTTTTCGTGATACTTTGACGCATACATTATGTTGCCGAAAATATTAAAAAATCTTTTTATTTTGTACTTTAGATAGAACTTGGGAAGCTGTGGTTGGATTTGTTAATGTTTTTAAAGAGTTAAGGTTGTTATTACGGTCGTTAGACATATTACAGTTACAAACTACCAAGTATTTGGCGCCCTGTTCTTACGACATTGATTCAACCCTCGAGAGACGTCGCAGTAAAGTCCGCCGACGTAACTAGTACATATCGCACACTGGTAACCTCTATTGCAGAAGAAGTAAGCACTCCACAACAAGGTGTATATAATTTACGCCCTCGAAAGTAGTAATCAGTCCGCCCTCTACCCCCGCGGGTAAAGGTCGTCCTCCTGATGGCGCGAATCGTTTCTCGGAAAAACATACATCCGCAACTATTTACAGTTAAATTTGTTAATGTTTATTTTAGAAATTTTAACGGGACACTCTGTATGTGATTCCAGTAGCTGCGTGCATATCCATGAGTATATGATTTGTTTTCGTTTTTGGCCGGATTTTGTTTATATAACAATGTTTCTTTGTTGTATAATCAATCGCTCGTTAGCGGTGTAGCAAAAATACGGAATTCACGACCCATCTAAAATACAAACAAAACGCAGTTAAACTTATCTACATGTAATTTATTTTTAAGACATTTTATTATTATGTATCCATAATAATAAAAACGTCTTTAAACCACGGACATATTGGTGAGGCGACAAAAGGTCCACGCGACATAAAGCCCACTTGACAAATGGACCGTGTGACAATGGGCTCAAGCATTAAGAGGCCCACGGCCATATTTAGTAAAGCGACAAAAGGCACACGTAATAAATGGATCATGTGACAATGAGCTCAAGGGGCAAGAGGTCCACGTGACAAAAGGACCGCGAAAATATTTGGTAAGGCGACAAAAGGTCCACGACGTGTGGCTCACGTGATGTAAGGCCCACGTCACTAATAAACCATGTGACAAATGGGCTCAAGCGGCAAGAGACCCACGCGAAAACAGATCTACAAGACGAAATGTCCACGTGACAAAATATCCACGCGACAAAATCCCACACCTGGCGCGACCGGCATCCAAAGTGTTTTCATTCGCCTTGATTAACCACAGATGTCACTTATGAGATATCGATTTAAGATAGGAATTTTTTAGCAATATACTTCAAAGGTGTAACGAGATTCTTTCCAAATAATTAGCAGTACACCAGAACGCGCCTGAAATATCAATTCAATTTTTTAAACTCCTTTTTAGACCAGTTATTTTCGTCCAGAATTGGTCAGAAAAGTCAGTAGGAAAATAAATATTAAGAAATGCGTCTTCTGAAGAGAATCGACCTAATCGCATTTTGATTCTGAATAGATCCAGACAGCTCTGGTCTATTGTATCGACAATTTGCTTGTCGAATGACAACATGCACTTATAAGAATTTATTCAACTTGTTGGCCAACGTAATTGTTTCTCGCATTTACGCCGCATTTTTCGATACACCTGTAATTTCGCTTATGTAAGAAAGTACTTTACTGACCTAACTACGGTTACAGTAAAACATCGCGCCGCACAGAGCTTGTGAAGAGACCACCGGTTCGACAAAATCTTAATAGGGTGTTCAGAGATCGATATTAATTGACTTTGTGCTTCTTTATCTACTTTGTGCTTAGCCAGAGTACGAAGATTTATTTATATTTCTTCTTTTGTTAGATCTTTGATGACAGGTCAGTCCTGGTCTTGTGGCGAGGACGTCCAGCTCTTTGGAATTCCGTGCATCACGGCTCTGGGAAGTCTCGTCTGCTCCATTCTCCCGACATGGTCCCTCCAGAAATGTCTTCTCTGCCTACTCCATCTTACAATGTCTTGCATGTGGCAGGTTCTGCGGATTTCCGCATTGGGTACTCTGTCTCTGAGGGTCTTGCCCGCAATGTGTTTTAGGGTCTTTATCTGGGCAGTTCTGAGGAGGTGTTTAGTTCTCACCATGTCCGCTCTTGCTTCGATATCGTATGTCATGATAGGTCTTATGCATGTTTTATACATTCTGACTTACCTTACCACTAGCATAAGCTTATTGGCCCACACTGAATCTCTTAAACATTCAGAGATTTACAAGTAAATTAAAAAAATAAAGATATGCTGTTATATGCTTTCTTTGCATACATTCATAATTGATTTTTTAACATCACCAATGCAGTATCCAAATATTAAACACGTTGTTTTAAGGTTTAAAATAAATTTTTTAATGGCATGTTTTTTTTTTTTTTTTTTTTTACGCTTCAACGGGCCAGGAGGCCCAATTACAGAAGCGAAATACATCACAAAACACCCAGGCTTGAGTAAATCACAGATTAAAATTGCGACCTCACCGGGAATCGAACCCGGAACCCTCGATGTGGGAAGGCAGTGTCATACCCACTGCGCTACGAGGGTCGCCATGTTATTGAACTATTTCTACGGCCGCTGCTAGTGAGTGACGTGTTATTAATTTTAACCTAAATAATGATTATTAATTTTAACCTAAATAATACAAAATCCTGTCATGATTTACTGATGTACCTTATAGTCATCCACTTCACGAAAATGTTGAGTGTTTTAGAGCTCTAGCTGGTTGAAAAGTTGGCGAAAATTCAATTTCAAGATTCCACCACAACAAACAGATAAAGAGAGTTAAATAAAAGCATATAAAAAGGATATAGTATAGAACAATACAAATATCAGGGTGTAACATTGCTACCTAAATGTTTTATTCTTCTTCTTCTTCCTTTTAATAGATCTGTGTGATCTGTTCTTCAGAGGATAGCATTTCCCGTGAGGTGGATTCCCAACTATCGTTCCATGTTTTGAGAGGTCTTCCGCCATCTCATAGAAATGAGTCTGACTATGTAGTACGATATAAGGGAGTCAGATGGAATCTGGAGATGACACCACAGCAGTCTCTCCTTCGCTGTCTACTCCATCGTACAATAGCTTCAAATATCCTCTTATTCTGATGTTCCTCACGCGATCCTTCAACGTCATGTTATCATCTTCAGTGTCTTCATCTCGGAAGTTCTCAATATTTCTTTAATCCTGATTGTTCCTGTCCTTGCTTCAATGCCGCATGTTATTATTAGTATTATGCAAGCTTTGTAGATTCTTATCTGGCTCTTGATGTCCATATCCTTATTCTTCCATATTACGAGTCGAAAATGTTCAATCAAAAATATCCTAATTTCTTAAGTTATTGAGATAATTAATCAGTTTATTTGACTTTGTATTTAAAGCAAATGATTTTTTTAGTACAGTAGTATAATTAGTGAAAAAAATATGTAAATAATATTAAACTCGGATAGAGATCACAATGTTTTTATTTATATATATATATATATATATAGTTAATGATACATTGTTTATCATTAGCTAACATTAAAAAACTAAATAAATAATATTTCTCTTCATACATTTTCCATTGTTATGTGCTGTTATTAATATCATGAGTGATAATCTAATATAATGTAAACTGTAAATCATTGTGTTTACGTTTATTCCTAGTTATTTTTATTAATCTATGAATTCTGAAGTTGGAAAATTATTTTGATGACTACATTAGTCATCAAAATAATGTTCCAACTTTTCTTGGTCGCTTTTGTCGCACTAGCGTTTCTACATCAACCTCAGTGCTCTGACGTGGACAGTGAGAAAGTGTCTAAAAGATGATAATTCCCAGACCAAATTCCGGAACCGATTTTGTGGTCTGCGACATCAGGAAGTAATCTGGCACTCGATCGGTTCTAGCCCGATGGAATGAACCAAATCGGTTCATCAGCGTCTGAACCAGTTACCGTAATAGCCGGCATTATGCAAACAGCTCTCAGTTGCGACATCCTCCCTCAACGGTTAGAATTTTAAATGATGCTAAATTAAATATGGAACAGGTACGAATCGGGCGATTCCATTCTAATTCAAAGATTTTTTTAAACATGTAGGAACCTGAGCGCCAATATGTTTTATGTCCAAAAAGGTCTTTTTAACAAAAACGCATTGTGAAATTTTTTGACTAGTTTTTTTTCAAATATTTTTTTTACCACGCTTATATTAGGCTTCACCTGGTTGTTCGTCCGGATGGAATTTTATAGTCGATTTTTGCACATAGACGTATTCTCGATGAAATCGTGAATCAATTTTATCAGATTCACTAATTAATCAATAAACCCATCATAAACAATAAATCATATTTTTATATGGAAAATTAGTTGATTAATAGATGGCGCTAGTTTCCTACTGAAACGATTTCGTGCACTGGGTAATATGAATACTAAAATTTATAAAGGAAATTAGTTAATGAGCTTACTAAAAGATGGCGCTAGACTCCTACCGAAGTAATTTTGTATACTGCTAATATTAAGACTTAAAAGTAGAAAATTATATTATTTAACAAGCTTATATTTAAATGTATCTACTAAAAAATAAAAAATAAATTTTCCCAAAAAAAATGTTGCTTCACTCTCCAAATAAAAGCGTGAGTGCTTTCCCTCCATCAACAACAGAATTCTGTTATGTATATCATTTTATTTGGAGAGAGAAGAAAAAAAATTTTGTCTGAAAATAATTTTTTTTACTTTTAGTACATATAAAAAGTAGTTTTAAAAATACTCGTATATATATTTATTCTATTCTTAATATTTTTGCTTTAATTTAGAAACATTTTGGAGCTGGCTTTCTTAAGTACCTACTAGACAGCAGGCTCTCAAAATTTTACTAATTATTTGATAAATAAGGATATGGGATATAGTAATATCCTAAATCATCACATTCTATTAAAAAACAAAGATATAGAATGTCTTATGCGTATTTTTGTTATTTAAGCCCAAATTACCACACAATTAATTAAGACTTACAATAACGTAAGTATGTGGTGTTGTTAAACTAACATGTATTCAGTAATGTTAGTTAAAATGGATTTAAGACCTGTTGGTATGAGAACTGGGATCCATCTGAAGTAAAAGCTCGAATAGAGATGGCAAGAAGTGTAACTCTCAGAATGAGACAGTTATTTTATAACCGTGACCTAAGCATGTTATGCGTATGATGCGCATGGTTCGGCGTTATATTTTTGCCATTCTCTTATATGGGGTGGAGGCATGGACACTTAACCAAGAAGTAATCCGCAAAGTCGAGGCTTTTGAGATGTGGCTCTATAGACGCATATTGAAAGTTTCCTGGGAGGACAGAGTGACGAATTTTGAAGTCCTCCAGCGTAAGGAAAAGACCGAGAAGTGCTGCGAACTATCAAGATAAGAAAGCTGGAGCATCTCTGACATATTATGAGAGGACCAAAATATAAGCCTAACCAAGGAAAAAGCGTAAGAAGACGCCAGTTTGATTATCGACCTTCGATAGGAGATGGCATTGCAAGAAGAAGAAGGGTGACAATAGGGAAGTGAGACCCACTACAGACCTACGGCCGATTTATGAGAAATATTAGCCCTACACTTTCGCCATACATGTTGACATTATTTTAATGCTTGAACGGTTTCGTTTCGAAGCGTTTTGATTATTAGGGGATTTATTAAGCAATAATAAATAGGAGTTAGAAATTGAAAATATTGATTTTTAATAATAGACATGTAATAATAATTCGAAAGAATATTTTCTCTTTTAACTTACAGTAAGAATATGGCCCACTTTCATTCTATATCTAGAATGTTGAGGACATACAACAAAATAGAAAATAACCATAGCGTCCTCATTAAGATAACTATTACCAATCTTGCGAAATTAGCTGTTTAGTCTCTTTATTCAATATCACTCTACACACACCACTCTTTTCTGTTCTTTTTGTATATCTTTTAGGCCTTTACTTTTATCTCTTTGTTTGCTGTGTTCACATTTAAATTATATTATCTCTATCATGTTGCGTTTTTCATTGTTTGTGAACCATTAAAATAAATAAATATCATATATTGACCTAATTAAGTAATATGGCAAAAAAATTCCACTTTGAAAAATAAAATATAGAGGTATCATTACCTGTTGCGGAATCTACGTATACTAACTTGCAAATGAGAAAAAATAACAATAGATGTCTCTAGCAGAGGCCAGTGCAATATATGAAATGTTCTCGATTCGAACTATGTATATACAGAACTTTAAAAAATTTGATAATGTGTGGATGTTCTCACGATGGAATTGTGAACGTTGCATTGTGTAAAGTGATCACTTAAGCCAGCTCATACGGGTTGAAAGCCCTGAGCCGTCGTATTAGAGACTTCCGTCCACTTGTCTCATAAATAAATAGCTTCGTCTCTGTGAGACTTCTATAATTGATCCTTAATCAATAATAAATACGTCAACTGAAGTATAAATGTATCTTAGATAGTCGCAAGGGAGGACACTCTTCCGCTGTGTGTTATTGCCCTCTTCTAAAGAACTAGCATAGTTCACCCTTGTGCATAATTTATTGTGCGTAAAAAAGATATTTTGAAATATTAGTGATTCTTTCCCAGGACCTTTTTTAAGCTTATGCTGACATGTCGGCCCTACTCACACGTCGCCTGGTTAAAAAATTTTCTCTAATAGCTATCTCCGTGCTGGGCCGTGTATAGGGCGGTCCAGCAGGGAGATGCAAAGCAAAGCCCAATCACTGTCCCCCTCTCGGAATTATTACTCTCATCTTTATTAACATAGTACCTACAATACATAGCATAAATAGTATAAAATACAGAAAATTTCAGATACGGATTCAATAAGATTAACATTGAAGAGATATAAGTCACAGATATAAGTTTACAAAGGGAATATTGAAGTGAAGGAAGGATGCCCATAAAAAGAAGGGAGGGCGACAGTGTAAGGCGTCTGATACACATGCTTCTTTAGTGGCACGTGAGCATGCGCAGTATCGACTTTGACAGTGGCATGCTTATTAGTGGCATGTGTGTACGCACATTGCTAGAAATGAGCATGCCACCTAGTGGCATGCTCAAAAATCAACCGCCGGTTGATTTATAAGCATGCCACTGTCATTCACCATAGAGAAGGGGTATCTTTGGAGCATGTGTGAACAGACTTGCTTATTTATGAGCATGCTTATGTCATTCGCGGGCTTCGCGGCTAGTATTATCAATGCGATCTTCTCAGTCCGCGACAGATGAAACAAATATGGCGCGTTGGGGAGATGATAAAACATTACTTTTCGTGACTTATTATAGGAATCACGAATGTCTGTGGAATACTCGGTCACCGTTGTGTAAAAATAATATAGTGAGAAATAATGTTTACGAAACTTTATTAATAGGCAAACTAAAATCAAAAATGTGCGGATGGAAACTGGGGAACTTTTTTGATTTATTGGTTCACTTGAATTTTCTATTTCAGTTTGCAAAGTTTCCATTTTGAACAAGAGCGTCTCTATTCTATGACAAGAGCATGCCACTAATAAGCATGTGTGTTTGATTGTTAGCTTTGGGCATGCTTATTTATGAGCATGCCACTAATAAGTATGCCAGTAATGAGCAAATGTGTACAGTTGTTAGGGCATGCTTATTAGTGGCATGCTCATTAGCATGCCAGTAAAGAAGCATGTGTATCTGTACCTTAAGGGACAAGAAGCCATTTAATCGCCACTTCCTATAAGCGAAGACGTCACTATTGACACAAAAGATAGAGTTCAGTCCACGAATCCACAGTCTCACGAAAATTATTTTCAAAGCGCTTCCATCTTCACCAACCCAGTTTTGAAATATCAATCAATTTTACAACTTCAGTCCTGTTTTGCGCCTTGTTTTCACTACTTTCAATGTACGCGTCTTCGCTCTGACCAGCCAATCGCTCGGGGAAGTGTCGTGAATTGGACATCAGCCAGTTGGCTGTAAATTAAATATGCGAAGCGCATCGTAAATAATGCATTTACGCTTCATTTCTGCGGCCGGTGCCATCTTCCGGGTCGCTAACAAAAGTCCGATGCATAATAAAGCATTTAGAACGGTTCGCGAGATAAGGCGCTTTCTGTATTGGTTTCCCGACACGCGATTCCAGTGTTTGATTGCGCGTCAGAACGTCTCGTTACAGACAAAACTCTAACTGTTAACAGTAACTACTAACCACACCTAACTTACTTACCAGGAGGGTCTCTAAGTAACGAAAAATGGTAAAAACACAGCTGAATTTGTATTATTACAGTGAAAAAACATTATATTAAACAATCCTGCATAGTCGAGAAGGACCCAGAACAGTTTAGTACAGTCTAGAACGTTCCCACGCAATCTAGCACACTCGAAGAGTCTGGAAACGCCCAGAGGGTCGATTAGAGCCACCAGGTTTTGCTACCAGCTATAAGAGATCCTGTGTAGATAAAAATAAACCCCTTTTCCACGTAAGCAAACTTTTGAGGTCGAATTTCGGCAAGATTGAGTTGACATCATGAAAAAAAAGTAACCCATAAAAACCAAGTTTTTATTATACTCCCCCTGTTTGTAAAATATAACAAAAATCAAAGAAGAATTAAAACATATAACATAACACTAAACTTACAGTAATTTAATATATTTCTAAAATGTCAGATGTTTTGAGCTTTGATAAGAAACTTCATGCTTTGAAGATTAAATTCTAAAAACATTTGTCAGTCAATTTAGATTTTCGAAATTCGTAGTACCTATTATGTATACCAACGGAGTAATTCAAATTTAGAAAATATTCCGCGACGTTATCGGGCCGCCGTTGCTAATAATCAAACTTTCGTAATGATTCCAATTTGAAAAAAACATTAAAATTTCTAAAAATCCGAAATAATACTATAATTATTAATTTTTTTTAACGAAAATTTGAAAGATCTTCTTGATCGTCGCCACAAGTCTGCTTGCAAAGTTTCAGCTCGGCTGGATCACGGGAAAAGGGTCAAAAATCAAGCAAGCAAGCAAGCAGACGCCACGAGTTAACATAAAGTGAGTAATTAAATGCCACACTCTGTGCATAATGTTACGTAGATCATTTTAAAACAATAAAATCATTTTGTGACTTGGTGTACTTGTAGCGGTACTTAGCCGATCCTCGCCTTGTACCTACCCACCTGTCTTCGACAGCGAGGGCCCTTTTTTATTATGTTAACGCGAACAAACCGCGCGGGCCGCCGCCTGCAACGTAAACATAGGAGAACAAAGGGTTCCTGCTACGGACACGGGACACCACACCAGACGGGCCTCTGCCGTGACATCGAGGGGGCCTGTGCCGCGTTAAATCATATATTTATTTATTTATTTGGAAATATTAACTGATATAAGAAAATGATAATAAATATATGAGAATGTAAATAGTTAGTAATTGACATATTAACATATCTCGCATAGAAATAGTTTTGAAGTAGTACACAATAATAATATAAGCATGTTAAAATAAAAGACATCAATTGTAACAGTAGTGAGTAGAACATAATAAAGTAAATAACAATAATAAAGTATACGTATTACCTAACTTTATTTATATCTTGAATTGCAGTAATGAATCAATATTCAGTTATTAACCAAGTATTAATTCAATGTTGCGACGCAGAATTATGTTCACTTGTGATCTTAGGTGGTGTGGAGACACATGATAGATATCGATGTCGGTGAACAAATCGTTGTAGACTCGACACATTTTCACTATGGGGGAGCGTGATCCGTAATCGGTACGAGCTACAGGAATGTGGAAGATGCACTGTGTTCTTGTAGCTCTTGCTGGGAGACGCGGATGTTGATCAGTGGTAAAAGGGGTGGACAATTAAATTGGTTTCGACAGATCTTGTCAATGTCAAGAAGTGTGCGTCTGTTTTTTATACTTAAGATGTTGAAGTAATTCAATGAATCTGCATAGTGTTGCCGTGGGATAATGAACCTATTTTTATATATGATTCAATTCAATTCAATTCAATTCAATTTATTTCACGATAATATGTACATGACAAACAAAATGTTTAAGGCATACATATTAGGAAGTATATATCAAAAATGAAAGTATTTAATAAATTAAAAATAACATAAAATCTGGTCAAAGGTGTAGGAGAATCCCGCTTCGGAAAACCCCCTCAGACACATGGAATATATCAATACCCAAAGCAATTTTGTTCAGCATAGCTGTGGCTCTTCCAACAGGCATAACCATCGGCAGGTTGGTCCTGTATATTGGAATGTGAAACAATCTATGCTGACGATGTCTAATGTAATTATCAGGAACATACAAACCAATGCTCTGCATAATTTCAGGATTATCGATCATACCGCGCAACAATCGATAAAAATGTGTAATCAAATACACATTCCTTCTAGTCTCTAAACTATTGTAGCCAAGCATACCCTGGAGAAACTCGGTTGGGTAAAGCCAAGGATAATGCCCGTACTCTATCATGTAGAGATATCTCAGAAACTTCTTTTGGACTTTCTCCACCATAAGAGAGTACTTGCCTTCATGTGGCCCCCAGATCATCGAGCATCGGTGATCATGATCTATTCCTATTGATATTTAATCTATTACTTTGTTCATAATTTTTACCATTTACATGTACATTTTCACTTACGTAAACACGAAGTTCCCTAAATATGATATAGACCCTTTTTGTAGGGACGCATCCATATTCTCTTCAGTCAGTTCATTGCTGGTTGAACAACTTCAGCTGGTCTCTTGAACGCCTTCCCGCTGTCACAACTGTTGGTGATCAGATGGCCTCCTGAACGACCTCACATCCTGCTGTTTGGGAAGTCACCGGTGACGCACCAGCATCCTCAACCAGCATTCTCACCGTATTAAAAAACTAACCCATAAAAACCAAGTTTTTATTTTACTCCCTTTCTTTGTAAATTAAGTTTACCATCATTAATTAAATAATTGATTGACTGAAAATGAAACGTGTCTATACAAATATCTACGTCAGAAATCTCTAAAAATATCTCTTTATGATTTGATTTCATCCCATTCTATGATTTAAACTATGTTTACCATCAGTAATTAAATAATTGATTGACTGAAAATGAAACATGTCTAGACAAATATTTATGTCAGAAATCTCTAAAAATATCTCTTTACGATTTGATTTCATCCCATTCTATGATTTAAACTAAGTTTACCATCAGTAATTAAATAATTGATTGACTGAAAATGAAACATGTCTAGACAAATATCTATGTCAGAAATGTCTAAAAATATCTCTTTATGATTTGATTTCATCCCATTCTATGATGTAAACTAAGTTTACTATCAATAATTAAATAATTGATTCACTGAAAATGAAACATGTCTAGACAAATATCTATGTCAGAAATCTCTAAAACTATCTCTTTATGATTTGATTTCATCCCATTCTATGATGTAAACTAAGTTTACCATCAGTAATTATATAATTGATTGACTGAAAATGAAACATGTCTAGACAAATATCTATGTCAGAAATCTCTAAAACTATCTCTTTATTATTTGATTTCTTCCCAAAAAAACGAAGTGTGCTGTCATCTGTGAATCAATTGTCATAAATTTTCGAAATTCATAGTGAAGTACCTATTATACCTACCGACGGAGTAATTCAAATTTTTAATATTCCGTGACGTTA
This sequence comes from Agrypnia vestita, assembly GCA_016648135.1. Lineage (NCBI taxonomy): Eukaryota > Metazoa > Arthropoda > Insecta > Trichoptera > Phryganeidae > Agrypnia > Agrypnia vestita. The sequence continues at coordinate 133,117 of JADDOH010001102.1, read as the reverse complement.
TCGAGCCGCCGTTGGTAGTAACCAAACTTTTGTAATGATTCCAATTTGAAAAAAAATTAAAATGTCTAAAAATCCAAAATTACGCTATAATTATTAATTTTTTTTAACGAAAATTTGACAGATCTTCTTGATCGTCGCCACGAGTCTACTTGCCAAGTTTCAGCTCGATTGGATCACGGGAAAAGGGTTAAAAATCGATCCAAAGTTTTTTCGACGGCGAGCAAGCAAGCAGACGCCACGAGTTAATATAAAGGGAGTAAAAAGAAGTTAAAAATTCCGAAGAATTTCACACATTAGCAGTATTCCGCACACTGCCGGTAACATCGGTGGAAGAAAACATTTCCATCAAGTGTATTTAGGTTTGATTTATTATAGACAATCGAAGAAAATAATTGCGAATATTATTGTTGTAACACGCGATTCTGCGGTCAGCCACGCGGCGAGTCGCGCACCATTGCAGCAATTACTCGCCATCGATGTTCGGTTTTACGTCACGTAAAAATATACTAGTACATCAAAGCTGCGGCTGATTCCTGTAGAAAGCGAAACGTTTGGTCGACACCTGAACTGCGTAATGAGATAGATATAAAATAAGTAATACTAACTTTTTAATATTGTCACGGATCATGGCTTTGGGAGACAAATGAAAACACTGAAAATCAAGTAACGATTTGTAAATTAACGGTTCATTAATTATTAAATAGACAATGTCACTTAAGGGGGAATATCTACATAGACATTTCCAAAAAATCGATTTTTAAATTTTTGCATTGTCTGTCTAGTGAAAATTTCAAGCAAAAATTAAAAAAAATATAGTTGTAGCTGATAAAAGTGGCTTCCCCTTGTTGATTACGCGCCGCGCCATACGGCGCCGCGTACACGCAGGTAGCTGCCGGTCGGGTTCTTTCAAAATTAGACGTTTTATAAAATATTGAAATAAATCTAATTAATGATAATGCACTCAACATACAAATACCACCTATTACATCCCCCCTCCTACCCATACTAGCCCCGCCCAGCAACCACTCTCACTCTTCGATTACCCCTCCCCCTCCATCGCTCCAGACCACCCCTCCCCATGTAGCAGATAAAATGTCTTCTAGTCTTAAGGTTAGTGTATTACTGAAGATGATGCAGTAAGCATCCAAAAAGGTTTTAATTTTTTAATTAAAGTGTCATTGTGTGAAGTAAACAACGTTGTGTTTTATTCATAGCGAATCAAATAAATATAATATTCTTAAAATTACACTATTTCGCAATTTATCACTTATCTTAACCCTTTACTGTTGCTGGGTAACTCTTTAGATAAATTTCTGTTCAAGTATCGCACGTAAGTATTTCGCTTAAATAATCTACGCGTCACTGGCATCGCACACGCGTTGGTAATGAACTTCCGCAGAGTTTGGCGCGATAATTTCGAAACGTTAAGGTATTTAATTTTTTTATTGGAACCTATTGAAGTATACATTATCATTTTATTGGAAAATTAAAAAAAATGACCGCGTCTTGTAGGTCATGTATTTATTTAACTTAGGTATATCATTTCTAATTCTACCTTTCATTCTCATTATTCACCGAGTATCCCGAGGTGTGCATGTCAGCGCAGTTTCCGGTAACGACTCAAACGCCAATCATGTCATTAATCATCTGTGCTCCAACCAAATGGCGGACTTGAGCGTGGAATACTTCACAACGAAGAGTCGTTACTGAGGAGGTAATCACGAGCTGATGGAGACGCATCGGCAGCCACTTTCCTCGGAGGCCGCTGACCCGAGGAAAGTACTGACGCAACGGCAGAGCCTTAACGACTTCCTTTATTTGTACAGGTAGGCTCTAACGGTCGCGCAATAAAACGGATGTCAGAAGGCGATTATGGATCTTCGTCCCGTATTATAATTATTACAACCAGAAGATATCCGAAGCCCCGAGCAACTGCGGAAGGAATGAACTTCTCCCTTTGGAACTCGAGGTATTGAAAATTATATCGAAACTAGTTATGCCCACGCGGCTTCCACGCGTAGATTTTTAGTACACTATTTGGATCATCATAGCACTTTCGCGAACCTTCTAGAACATCCTCCTTCGAATTTATCGAATGTGCAGGACCTTCTAGACACACCGACACATTCCGCCACTCAGTCTAGAATCTTATAGAACTTTCGGGAATTTTATAGAACGTTCATCTTACAGAACTTTCTAGAGCGAATTTTTCCAGAACCTTCTAGACTTACCGACACAGTCGGCGAACCCATTCTAGAACAATCTGAAGCATTTGCGGCCTTCTCATACCAAAACAAAGTGCTAGAATGCGCATTTTCGTCACCCACTCCCACCCACGGTCAGCCACCCCCACCAAACTCGTACATTTTAAATAAACAAAAAATAAAAACAAGCCTGCGCGTATACGTAGGGACTTTCCATATATTCAATCAATATAAATATATTTATATATATTTATATTGATTGAATATATGGAAAGTCCCTACGTATACGCGCAGGCTTGTTTTTACTCTGTTTTCTTTACTAGTCTTATTCTTCTTACTCTGTTTGTTTTACAAGATTTATACTACTTCATACTTTGTTTTTTTACTAGATTTATATTCTTTCTACGTAATACACTACACACATTGTTTCACGAACGAGGGTCATTTGTAAAACATTAATAACCTCGCAGGACTATATTCCTGTCTTGATTATGAGTCGAAAATGTTCAAGCTATTATGACCTAATGTCAATAGTTATGGTGATATGCGACATAGGTAGGGAAATGTCAGGGCTTTCGGTCATTAATAGGATTACGGACTGCAGGTAGGACTTGGGACATAAAAAAGAATATGGACGGTAGGGGTAAAGTGTTAGATTTTTGGTCGTTAATAAGAAAACCAAGTTTGAAGTGCTACGTTTTCAGTCATTAACAGGAATATGTAGCGCAGGGGTGAACTTCGGTCATTAATTGGAATATGGACAATAGTGTTGACGTGTCAGGTTTTGCGGTCTTTAGTGAAAATACGAACAGTGGGACATAGTAAGTTGTCGGAATTTGATGGATAAAAGTAGCTTGTTAGCCTTGTGGTTAGGACACTCGACTCGTGATCCAAATGTCGCGGGATCGAACCTCACTCCAGACTAGCAAGTTGGTCCTATTTTCATAGTACAAGCGTATATCTTAGTTTGAAAATAGTAAGAATATTGATGTGACACGTATTCCGTGTTCGCATCTTTATTTTAAAAAAAAAATGTACCGTAGGGGAAAGGGTTAAGTGGAATTTAATGTTGTTATGTAACTCGTAATCGATTTCTTTATACAACCCCCAGAAAATATGTTTCCGTGCTACTTTGCGAAACTTCAAGATATTGAACCTCTAAAATAAATACAGCGATTTATATGTCAACGCGCACGCAAACAAATTTAAACAGGAAAATATTTTACTAAATTTTTTTAAATGATTACCAAATGAACAGTTTCTTCTTCCGTTAAAAGGTGACGTCATGTGACAGGTGTCACATAACGAAACGCTAGCCAAAGTGGCATTTGCCAATATCGTGAAAACGATACGGTAGTTTGTGTACAGGGGTGTCACAAAATTTGCAGTGCCTTGAACGTCACAACTCGGTTAGAACAAAAAAAAATTTTTTGACGTAGATGACGTAGATGATGCGTACCTACTGATTATAGGTGACAAGAAAATATGATAATATTGTCACAGGTCTTGGCATTAATTAGTGATTAATTATTTATTAAATGGACAAAATAATTTAATAAGTATTTAACTGTAATTTCGGACATTTTATACGCACCGTATGTATTACCGAGAAGCAAATCTTGGATGGTTATCCAACCAGATTAGTTAGGCAATCCATTGAAATATACAAACATCCCAATTTCAATAGAGATGACAGTTACAAACTATCAAGTATTTGGCGCCTTGTTCTAACGACCCTTGAGAGAAGTCGCAGTAAAATCCGCCGACGTAACTAGTACATGTTGCACACTGGCGACCTCTATTGTAGAAGAAGAGAACACTCCACGACAAAGTGCATACAATTTACGCCCTAGAAAGCAGCACCTAATCAGTCCGACCTCCACCTCCGCGGGTAAAGGTCGTCCTCCTGATGACGTTGGATAAGCATCCAACGATACGTTAATTACGAAAATTAAAATAATGTCAAACTGGGTGGCGAAAGTGCAGTGTGGATATTGCTCAAAAACGGCCCTGGATATGCTACGGGTCCCTCATTACTGTAGTGGTGGAGCTTGACCAACGTAAATTGGCGTGCGGCGACTTTGGAACTAAAACCCGCCCCGCCCGCACCCGGCGGTAACCCGTCGCCCTGTCATTCAGTTCAATCTCGTATTTGCGCGTGAGCTGTGACATCCTGATTTCTAATATACACTGATTTATTATGTCAAAAACATCCAAAACAGTCCGGGCCGGTGCAAGAGCATGCGCCAATGAAGTATTAAAGTTTTTCGAAGCTGAAAAAGCAAATAATGGACCAATATTACCGTTTGACTCCTGTCACCAGTAATGGCGGCCGCTCTAGACTACTTACTGGTTTGTTTCTTTAGTGTTGCCCGACCAAATTTCTATTAAAGGCTCCGACACTGGTCACCAGACAGGACAATATGTATTGCGTAATAAATTTACTCTGTTTCGCGACAGGGACGCCCTCCCTCGCACGCCAATTTATACTGGTTGCACTCTAGGTGGTTCGGGTTCCAATTCAGAACACCAGCGAGTTCTATTTGATCAGCTCAGCTCTTCTTCTTCTTCATCAGCCTTCGTCTTTCCACTGCTGGATATAGGCCTCTTCCTTATTTTTCCATTCTTCCCTGTTGTTGGCTAATTGTAGCTATTTCTTCCCCCCCACAGCGACAATATCATCCGCCCATCTCTTTTGAGATCTTCCGATGCCTCTTATATTTTCCCAAGGTCTCCATTTCAGAACTCTGGGAGGCCATCTTGTAGTATCCTGTCTTGCAAGGTGTCCTGCCCATTTCCATTTTAGCTTCGCTACACGATCCATGATATCCGCTACTCTAGTTCTCTAGTTGCCATCAGCTCAGCGTTTAGCTTAATTTGAATTAATTTTAAAATAGTAATAATATTGACGCGACGCGTATTCCGTGTTCGCGTTACTATTTCAAAAATCAAAGCTCTTATGCCAAGCGAGAATCTATACACTCTGTTTTATCAACCTCGCTCGACACACTTGGACTGGAAAGTTACGAAATGGCTGGAAAAATTTGAGGTTACTTTGAGGTGGAATTGACCGCGACAGCACGCGAATCAATTCCACCTCTGCGGTATTTCAAGAAGGTGATAAAAAATCTTTGATACATCATCATGTAATGTGTTCAGTCTTCAGTGATGTACCTTTCACTCAGTGCGGTGGAGACTCGGAAGCCATCACCTTCTTCCTGAAGATAACCTTCCAGGAAGCACCGTCTGAAGTACATGCACGGTATGAATGAGGCATTGCCTTGGCAATTCCCTTGGCAAATACCTATTCATAGACACAAAACACGCAACTTTTTTTGTACAATATAACATGTATGTACAGTGCCAGTGCAACATGAGAACTCCCTTGGCAATAACCTATTCACAGACATAAAACACGCAAATTTTTTATGTTTTTCTTTGTGCAATATGCAGTGCCGACATAAGGCACACACTCGGCATGGAGCTTACTTCTACCACAGTATAAATACATACAGTATGTTATCTTGGCAGTGTCCTTGAAATAAATACCTACGGCCGCTTGGTACTTAAACTTGGTTAAACACGCACCAGGGCTGCTCATTGACTGACTTTTTATGGTTTGGGGTGCCATAAACTGACCTAAATGTATGCGTGGGAGCGTCTCACCCTGCTTGCGTCCGTACGTTACTGCAGCCCTGCGGCGACTGAGCAGTACGAAGTATACCGAGATTTCGAAGGGCGTCGTTTCGGCTGTTTGTATGAAGATATAATACTGTATGCTTTACTATACTGTGCTTCTACATATCGTCGCTGTATACAGAGATATTTGGAAAACATTAATAACCTCGCAGGACTATATTCCTGCCTTGATTATGAGTCGAAAATGTTCAAGCTATCATGACCTAAATTCAATAGTTGTGGACCTCCACATGCGCAGTTTATGCGCATACCTATGCGACATCAAAGAATCCATTTTTTTTTATATTTCTGACTTACTTTTTGCAAAACGTTGGACTATCATTACAGTGAATCATATCGATTACGAAAAATTCATTCGTTCCAATACAAGTTAAATAAAATGATAAGGCGTTCCTGGGGGTTGCTGATAGACAATACGTCGTATAGTTGGGTCATCTTCTTTTGCTTTTTTTGCATTCCTTCCGTTTACGAACATAAAGTTCGTTCACACAGGAAGATTTGCGTGTTGTTTTTTTATATTTTTGTTTGTTATTATTATATTTTTATGTAAATATTATATTTTCCAATTTTTACGGAAAAACACCTTTCATTGTGTAATGTGAACTTTTCCGTAATATAGCTATTTTCATAATAAATATAACTGAGTTAGTTATATTTATTATGAAAATTGTTATATTACGGTATAAATAGTTATAACTGAACAAATTTTTGAGTCAGTTACATTTTTCATATTTGTGTAGAACAAGCTTTCTAGTGTAACACTTTTCAAGGATAATTTGCGCGAACTTGTTACAAACTTTAATTGATACACTGTCTGTTGTGTAGGGGGTAAAGAGTAACATCCATCCATTCATCCATTCATCCATTCCATAAGACTTTTTCATAAAAATTGTTACCGATATTAATATTTTCATACGTATAAAAAAATGCATCAACCGTTATCACAAAATCGATCTAGAGTAGAAGCTATAATAATTAATAGGCAAGAATAATTCAAACAAGCTGACGTTGGCAAAAATGTGCGCTATAAATGTAAAGATACATTTTATTTTCACCCTGAGTGCCTGACCAACCAGATTTTTTTAAATTAAATTTGTTTACTATTTACGTTACAGTGTTATGCAAAACTGCACAGCACTTTTACGGTATGGTTTAGAAATATGTCTACCGAGGCAAAACTGGCGGTACATAATGGAGTTCTGGTACCGACACTAATGTATGGAAGTGAAGCCTGGAGCTGGCAGAAGAGGAACGAAAGTAGATTGAATGCAGTGGAGATGAGGTCCCTTAGACGTATGTGTGGTAAATCGATGTACGATAGAGTAAAGAATGAAGATATTAGGAATGAATGTAAAGCTGATCGTAGCATAATACAGAGAATAAAAATAGGGTCGCTCAGGTGGTTTGGGCATGTTGAGCGAATGAATGAGGAAAGAATGGTAAGAAAGATATATGATGCAAGTGTTGACGGCGCCAGAAAAAGAGGGCGACCACGGAAGACGTGGCATGACCAGATTAACCAGATACTGGAAGATGGTCCTGTTAGAAGTCTGAACAACCGTCGAGCTTGCATGCGAAGATGTATGAATGTAGACGAAGCGAAAGTTGTATGTCAGGACAGAAGAGTATGGCGCTCTATCCTCTCTGCCTACCCCCTCGGGGAAACGGCGTGATGGTAAGTAAGTAAGTAAGTAAGAAATATGAACTGCTTCAGTTTGAAATGTCAAAATTATGTACATATTATATTTTCTATATTTTTTTATCACTAATCCTAAAATCCTACGCCTTTAAACCGCCGATAAACATTACATCATGTCGATTAAAAATAAATATGAAAAATATATACGAAAAAAATAACCCAACAGACGAAATTTAGATTTAGTGTAACTGCAGAGAATTGTAAAATATCTGAATAGGATAAGATATGCAATAATAATAATTTTTGAAAATAATTATTTTGGTGAATAATATTGACCAGATATATTTTTGGGTGAGTGTAAACGCACCACACGACATTAGTCATTGAAAAAACAGTGGTGTGTTTATTGCGGTGCTGACCGCCCGGAGAGAACTAATGGGTTTATGGGGGTAAATGACAATAAATTATCCTTAAAATCATTCTCTTAAGAATTTTAAATATTGGCTAAATTTTCAGCACCGAAGATGATGTCTAAGAAAATCGTTCAGCAGTCAAAGTGTTAAAGGGAATGAATATTTAATATTTAATATAAGTTACTGTAATGATAGTCCAAAGTTTTACAAAAAAAAAGGCAGAAATATTGAAAAAAAATGCAAACTTTAATGTCGCATATCTCCTTAACTACTGATATTAGATCATGATAACTTGAACATTTTCGACTCATAATCAAGGCAAGAATATAGTCCTGCGAGGTTATTAATGTTTTCCAAATATCCCTGTATATAATAAAGCCAATGTGCCGTTTGGTACATTCTGAGATGAACGAATCAATTTGCCAATTGTTCATTTAAATAATGGAGATATACTAACAAAAACATTGCAGTTCATGTGGAAAGTTTGCCAAGTAATTTAAAATATTTTTTATAAATCTAGTCTGTACAGTTTCATTCGTCACATAGGATTAATTATATATACATTGAAGGTGACCCACCACATACCCTGGGCTGTTTTATGCGCCGAAGCGTCCATATCAGCCCAACACATTCGCCGCCTGGTTGGCATTATTTTATGCTAAAGCGTCCTCTCCGCCCGGCCTTGCGTCCCAGCATAACAAGAAGCAAGACCAGGCGAGTCGGTCGCGCAAAACCTTCAATGTCCCATGCTAAAAGTCTTTATTTTTAAAAGAGGTTTTACAAAATTACAATAAAAGAACATCTATAATCTAAAAAATACAACATAAGAACACCCGAGGAGACATCGCACGGGACAAAAATAAATCAACACCCCTCCTTGGAGGGAAAGGGACAAAACAAAAATAAAAACATGTAGCACTTGTGCCAGAAAAGGTAAAACCACCGGTATGACACCGATCAGGAGAGACAACGTAAAATTGACAAAATATGATACAAAACGAAATAATTATATATACAGCGACGATATAGGGAATCACAAATTAGGTGGCTTGGATATGTGATAAGAATGGCAGAGGAACGAATATCTACCAAGAATTGGTCGCCCCAGATTAATACAAAAAAATGTATGAAAACAGATGGATCCGAACTGGTTAACGCATACCGAAGCAGCACATTTTTTAATTTATTTTATAGATACTACATATTATTTATTTTATAACAATGATAACTAGGAAATATAAACAATCAAATTATTATTATATGTTTTGCCTCACCAAAATGAATTAAGATTCTTGTGTGTGGTGAGGGATAATCACTTACAAACATATTGGTAGTGTAATCTAATTTAACAAACAATGAGAATTAGGTAATATACTATTTATCTAATACATCGAAATTTTTAAATAAGCAGTCAAAAAGAGACTAAATTCAATCACAAAAGTCAATTCTACAATAAATGAGAATCCATTCTGGGAATATGCACACAAGACGCAACCGCAAAACATCCACCGTCATACAAAGTAAATTGAACAAATCAAGTAATTGCGTAGGTATCTTCATCGATTCTAAGGAAGTGCTCGACAGTATCTCCCACGAGCAACTCGTACCAGAACCAAAAGGAAACGGGATTGACCACACAGCCCCAAACGGGTAAAAAGCCACTCAACGAACACACCTCAAATAGTCAGATCAAATGAATCTCTAAGTGATCCACCAATAGGTGAATTTGGAGTCCCCCAAGGTACGGTCCCCAGACCTCTACTATTTCTCACTCACGTAAATGACAGATTTCAACAAAAAATCAAAGGTGAACTAGCATTCCACGCGGACGATACAATATTAATTATTAATTAATTATTAATTAATATTAATACAATAAAATCGTGGCTTAACAACAATCTTCTAATATTCAACGTAAAAAAACACTTGTACTTGAATTTATTGCAATCATCAATAGATTTTATTTCTGTGGGTAGATTATTTAAGTTGAGTATACCGCTATATAAAAAACCATTTTGAAAATATGTGGTACTTTTAGGGAAAAGTTTAGGGAAAATAGGTACCTAATGAATTTTTGGAAATCTAAAAAAAAATACATGTCAGGAGAATTTGGAAACTTTGGGCCTCCGACCCTGCTAGGACAAGGGGATGAAGATGATAATGATGATGATGATGTATAATACACAGGATGTCTCGTAACCAGTAGCAAAAACAATCGGGGGAATCTTCTTCCTTCAATTTCGAATAGAGAATTTTGGGTGAAATGTCAATATTTAAATATAATATTAGGTCCTTACATATGAAATTGAGGTTTTGCCGTACTGGCAAATTTGATCTCAAATATCTTCTCTTTGGCTAGGAATTCCAAATCCAAATTTATACAGCTATTTACTCAGTATTTGTGTTTTGAAAATTATAATTCATTTGTTTTTTCCTCAATTGTTTTTTTCTTTGCGTCACTCAGTTTACAAAATGAAAAACTTGAAATATCGCGTTATTTACGAGTACGAGTTCCACCGTGGCACCAGTGCTGCAGAAACGGCTCGAAGGATTAATGATGTGTATGGCGACGGTGCCGCAAAAGAAAACACAGTGCGTTTTTGGTTCCAACGTTTTCGTTCTGGAAATTTCGACCTGCAGAACAAGCCCCGTGGACGGCCGGAGACCAAAGTTGATAATGAAGAATTGAAGGCTATTGTGGAAGCGGATCCATCGCAAACCACATCCGAGTTAGCTGCAGGCTGCGGTGTTAGTGATAAAACTGTTTTAATCCACTTGAAGCAAATTGGTAAGGTGAAAAAGCTTGAAAGGTGGGTACCTCACGAATTGAGTGAAGCAAATCAACAAACGCGCGTTGACTGCTGCGTTGCATTACTCAACCGGCACAATAATGAAGGGATTTTAAATCGAATCATTACCTGTGATGAAAAGTGGATCCTGTACGATAATCGGAAGCGCTCATCGCAATGGCTGAACCCTGCCGAACCAGCCAAACCATGCCCCAAGCGAAAATTGACTCCAAAAAAGTTACTTGTGAGCGTTTGGTGGACTAGTGCTGGTGTCGTTCCCTATAGCTTTCTTAAATCTGGCCAGACGATTACGGCAGATGTCTATTGTCAGCAACTGCAAACCATGATGGAAAAGCTAGCTGCTAAACAACCGAGGCTGGTTAATCGCTCTAGGCCACTGCTGCTTCATGATAACGCTAGACCACACACTGCACAACAGACGGCTACCAAATTAGAGGAGCTTCAATTGGAATGTCTAAGACATCCACCGTACTCTCCGGACCTTGCCCCAACAGATTACCATTTTTTTCGAAATTTGGATAACTTCTTGCAAAGGAAAAAATTCAACTCCGATGGGGCAGTCCAAACCGCCTTCAAAGATTTTATTGATTCCCGTCCGAATGGTTTTTTTAGTAAAGGGATCGATGAAATACCTATGAGATGGCAAAAGTGCATAGATAGCAATGGTACATACTTTGATTAAATAAATATATTATAATAAAAAAAAATCGGCTTTATGCTCCTCCCATACTAAACGTCAATTTCATATGTAAGGACCTAATATATAAGCGAGATTAAAGTTTGCACTTTTTTTCAATGTTTCTGACTTATCTTTTGTCGGAAATAAAGGAGTTCATCATGGTTTTAAAGAAAAGAGTGTAAATAGATATGAAAAGTTAACGCTATAAACATAAAAAGCTGTGTTTAATCAGACTGGTTAGTCGAGAATCAAACCCGTATTGCATTCGAGGTATCGAAGAAAGTGGGAAGTGAATTGGGAAGGAAATTCTTTTAAAATTCAGCCGAGTGAAAGTTGAAAGACGCTAAGCACTTTTGTTCTAGGTGGCACTTTTCGGATACTTTAACTTTGCGCAAATTCCAAAGGCGCGGCTCTGATAGGCCGACCACTTTCTCCTCGATAATTTCCAATACTCGATGATTTGTGGGCGTTGCGGTTTCAGCGAGCAAAACGGGAGTTTCGAAGAATACCCGATCACAACTCAGGCGGGCGCCACACTACGCGTTTCTTCCGTCGCGTCACATCCGCAACCGAATTTAGCAGTCACTTGCAATATTCCGCGGTGAACTGCGCGGAGAACAAACACATGCGCGACAATCCGTCGAATGTGGCGCGTTGCATTTAAAAACGTGAGACGCAGAACCGAACGGCGGAAAAGCACATATTGTATGGAAAGAATGTAGCGGCGTTCCGCGGCGTCAAAGACGTGACGGAAGATACGCCTAGTGTGGCGCCGACCTTAAATATTTCTAAAATAAATATCATCATCATGTATGAGTGTTGTTTGTGAGATTTTCATCTGATGATGAATTCCAAATTAGCACTGCTCAGATTGGCTGACCGAGACAAAATTCAAAATGGTAATGATATACCTTGGTTTGACGGTACAAACCCATGCTGCACCCCCCCCATGCAGCCCTAACTTGGTTTAAAATAATAAGAACAAAAAATAAATTATAATTATAAAAAATATATAAATCAATGATTAACACAATAATGTACACACAAAGTTTTATTCCACTCATTTGAGTTACATAAGCCTAATCGCTTTTGAAGGGTACAACCATCATCTTCAGAGGCAATATTAGAACTAATTGTAAATCAATATGGCCAACAGATAGAAATTAAAGAGAGGACGGAGGGGGGAGGGTAGTTATTTATTGACATGTACGACAGTAATTAATTTTTACATACACTAATACTTATTTTATTAGTGGGGATGACGCGGGTATTTGAATGTTCATTAGGTTATTTTTATTTTTAATTTCTTTATTAATTTCTAGTATTTCTAGAGCATCCAGTTTATGACCCTTCGCCTCTAGATGTAGGACCCTAACATTATTTTGGTCAAACAAGAGACCATGTTCAGTACAGTGGTCCGTCATCTCGGAGTATTCGCATGGTCCTCTAAATGCTCTTAGATGTTCTATAAGCAATGAAAGCGCTTAGACTTATATAACTCAAACCAGTGGAATAAAACGCTGTGTATAAATTATTGTGTTCATTATGAACTCCCACTCTGTAAATGAAACAACGCTTAATTTATTAAACCAATGACATTTGTTGATGATTTATCAATCGCGTATTGTGTACCATTTTAACCGTACAAAATAAAATAAAGGAAAGAATAAGGTAGCATGCCTTCGACCTCCCACCCCTTACGTAGACCAGCGTATTATTCAACTTGGCCACGTAGTTTATGGATGCTCCCTAAAGATATTTGTCACCTTTTCAAAAAAAAGTACTAAAAAAATCATATTTATGTGACTGTCCATTATTGTTTTTACAATGAAAAGTGATAAGATTGCATTTTATACATTTTTCTTTAAACTGAGTGCAAGAATATCACTTTTAAAATGTCATTGTTTTTCTATTAAATTATAAAAACAATAGATAATGGATATTTTGTCATGTTGATAAACAGAAATATTTACTTACAGTAGATAGATACTATTTTAATTATTAGAAAAAAAATTAACTTAATTATCTCAGAATGCATATTGAATATTTTTAAAATCTGCTCCAATTTCTGCGCGCCTTAAAACATTTTTCATTGATTTGTATCAAAGCGTTTTTTCATTATATTCCTAATGAAGTCAAGCCAGAAATATTGAAAACAGGAAAACTTTGTGTCGCTTATCTCCTTATCTGTTAATATTTCACCCAAAGTTTAAAGAATATTCTCTATTCAAAATTTAATGGGGAAGACTCCCCGAAGTATCCCAATTACAATAATTTCGTTATCTGCCTGTCCGTCTTTCTGTCTGTCCCCGTAACTTAGTATAACGTCCATAACTTTTTAATAGTAAAAAAAAATCTTTTCCCAAATTTTTTTTCTTAAATAAAATAAATACATATTTATTCCTTAGAAACCGAAATATAATATTACCGTCATTTTTGACGGGTTACAGCTAGTTTTCTACTAGTTACGGAAACACCGCATTTCGGTAGTGTTAGGGCAGAGAGAACAGCGCCAACTAGTAGTGTACTAACTAGCGCAGCGTCTTGGTAGCGTTGGAGACGGGCATTGTTACATAGGTAATTATTTATGTTTTATGATTTATAACGTGATTGCCTGTATTTGTTATTCTCAATTACATCACGCCATTTTAAATCACCAAACACTTTAAATAAATAGAAATAACAAAAAACCATCTATATTTTGAATTACAAATGAAAATTCATACAACGAACTCAAATAAAGAAGCATTTCACTGAGGAAACATGAGCTAGCACTATTAAGCATTTCAAATTACACTTAAAACAGAGCTTCGACGCGATCTGCCTAAATTTCAAACAAAAATTTTCTTTGACTCGACAATTCAAGAAAATAACAGATTCCTCGCTTTGACTGTAACATTCAATATTAATCGATCAATCGGTAAATTACTCAAAGACACTTAATAAAAAAATGCTGACCATTCGATCGACCGTCGCCGACGTGCGTTGGGCCTTTTGGCGGATTGCTCGATTCTCGACCGATAAAGAAATATTGTATCTTTAGATATTTTTTTACAGCTGTAATTATTTTCATAATGTTAATTTAATATCACAAATGAAAAAGGAATGTAATGTCACTGCAAGATTAATTTTAACGCGATGCAGAAAGTCAATAAATATTTATTATTAAAATTATTTGAAAGCAATATTCAAATTATTCTACGACTTGCGATATGAATGGAAACTGGTATTAAATGATCCGCTCAAAATACATTCGGCCATATTCTGAAAATAGCAATATTGGGATCTTAAGTAGCGAAGGGAAAAACTTCATTTCAAAATGAAGACTACAACACACACACGTTCACCAATTTGAAGACTACAAAGTGTACACTACAATTGTAGTAAAAACTACTTGAAGTGAAGCAATTGTAGTACTACGAAATGAAGTGAAGTAAATGAAGTGAAGTAAAGAAGTAATTGTAGTATTAATGAAGTGAAGTAATGAAATGAAGTAATTGTAGTATTAATGAAGTGAAGTAATGAAATGAAGTAATTGTAGTATTAATGAAGTGAAGTAATGAAATGAAGTAATTGTAATAATAATGAAGTGAAATAATGAAATGAAGTAATAGTGAAGTAAATTTTCAAATGAAGTGTTTTTTCTCCAAAGTAACATTTGGCCAGATTCCAGGTCGCCAGCCAGATTTCTTCGTTTGATTCCAAAAACTTTTCAAACCATGGTGGGGGGGTTGTTACAATTTCCAAAGATTTCTCCGTTTAGCTACATCAACTTCCCAAAAATTTCTTCATAGCTCCCAAAATTTTTCAAACCATGGGGGGGGGGGTTCTTTCAGTTTCCAGAGATTTCTTCATATATCTACATCAACTTTCCAAAAATTTCACGTAAAAAATACACTATTTAAAATGTGTTTCTCATACTTTCGATAACTTTGAAGTGTATGTACTTTGTAGTGTTCGCTTTGAAATGAAGTGTACTATTTGAAGTTTATACTTTCAATAACTTTGGTGTTTGTAGTTTGTAGTGTGCACTACACATCAAAATGTGCGAAGTGTGCGCTTCAATGTAGTGTAGTACTACATTGTAGTAGTGAGTACAGAGCGGACCCATCACTAATCTTAAGTTATCCCAACACTTAATAGATGAGAATACAAATAAAAAATAAACGAGACTTAGATATAGGTCTTTCCATATACGAAGGACAATCGAATAAGTATGTGTAAGATGTGCGTACGATGCTCATTGTTTCGTTGTTTACGGATATAAACACCGACACAACGAAACATTTATTTCTTTCGAAATGTTTATTTCTTTCAGTTTCTACTTGAGAGAGAGGAAGACAACGCGAGAGTGAGATTCGAGACATGGCGGTTATTGCTTCACCACAATACCTTGGCGTGCGGCGACTTTGGAACTAAACCCGCCCCGCCCGTAACCCCTCGCCCTGTCACTCAGTTCAATTTGCCCTGACATCTTGATTACCAATACACACCGAATTATTATGTCCAAAACATCCTAAACAGTCCGGGATGGTGCAAGAACATGCGCCAATGAAGTATTAAAGTTTTGCGAAGCTGAAAAAGCAAATAACGGACCGATATTACCGTCTGATAGTTTGACAGATAGAGCGGCCGCCATTATTGCTCGGTTTCTTTAGTGCTGCCCGACTAAATTTCTGTTAAAGGCTACGACACCGGTCACCGGACCTTCTGTACATTATGTATTGTGTAATAAATTTACATCCTGGCAACTTCTGCGACGGGGACGCCCTCCCTCGCATGCCAAGTAATAGTGGTCTCATTCTATCCTTCATACGTAAAAATATACATACGACTCCTACACGACAATGACAATTTTTCCATATTTATTATTTATTATTGTATAGCATCCCTTTTCAATACTTTTTATATAAATAGAAGTAATTAACTAACTTACTTTCTTAGTCACTTACCATCGCGCCGTTTCCCGTGGGGGTAGGCAGAGAGGATAGAGCGCCATACTCTTACTCCCTGACACACAACTCTCGCCTCATCCACATTCATACATCTTCGCATGCAAGCTCGACGGTTGTTGAGATTTCTGATGGGACCATCTTCCGGTATCTGGTTAATCTGGTCACGCCGCGTCTTCCGCGGTCGCCCTCTCTTTCTGGCGCCGTCACTTGCATTATATATCTTTCTTACCATTCTTTCCTCATTCATTCGCTCAACATGCCCAAACCACCTGAGCGACCCCGTTTTAATTCTACGCATTATGCTACGGTCAGCTTTACATTAATTCCTAATATCTTCATTCTTTACTCTATCATACATGGATTTGCCACACATACGTCTGAGGGATCTCATCTCCACTGCATTCAATCTACTTTCGTTCCTCCTCTGCCAGCTCCAGGCTTCACTTCCATACATCGGTGTCGGTACCAGAACTCCATTATGTGCCGCTAGTTTTGCCTCGGTAGACATATTTCTATTGGAAATTATTGCATTCAAAGCACCGTTCACCCTATTCCCCGCAGTCACTCTCCTCTCGATATCTTTTTCAACATTCCCTCTTCTATCGAACATACTTCCCAAGTATCTACACAAATTTATTTAGATTGATAAATCCCTCATAAGGCGAATCGCGTCTCAAAGAATTAAAAATTTAGAACTTAAAAACAAGTTTTTTTATTTCCATATGTATACTTGAGAAAATATTTCCAAAAAGGCACAAGTATGTTTTCAAAATGACTTGGCAAAATATATAAAATATATTTTATAATGTTATAATTCGCCTATTTTCGTAGTACTTCCAACTGTTCAAAATATTACAAAGTATATTGTATGTGCACTTGCCATCTACCGAGAAAATCAGAAAGCTTCTACGGGCGTAGTTCATACATGCGGGAAAGATGTCGGTAATAAAGTTGGTGAATGATTTAATGCACACACAAAAAAATGATATAAGAGTAATAATTGTTATTTTAAAACTTACAAATCGTCTTATAATATTTATATTTTAAATCTATCTATATAATAAAATGAAAACGGTCGATTCAAGTGTGAACATAATATTTTAACGGTTTTTCATTGATCTTAAAGAAAATTCAATTTGTTTGTTGATCATTTTAACAGAGGGCAGTAACGACATGCTATTGCATACACGAAGACGTCGGGACTCGAAATATTTATTATATATTTTTGTTAACATAGTGACTAACAAGCCTATTTTTAATACAAATTCATCGTTTTCCTTTTTCAACATACTTAAAGATATCATATTGGTATAAAAAGCTAATTTCAAATAATTATAATTTTTTGAAATCAATATACAGGTGCCTTAAACAAGTAGCAAAAAATTTAAAGATGGATTTCTGCATTGATAATGAGTCGAAAATTTTCAAGCAGTCATAATATTATTAGCCATTAATAGTTATGGGGATATGCAATACTAAAGATTGGATTTTTAAAATATTTCTGACTTATTTTTTGTTAAAAATTGAACTATAATTATAGTAACTTATATCGATTATGAAAAATTCATTCGCTTTAATACAATTCAAGTAAAATGATGATAATAAAAACCTCGCAAAATTTGAAAAAATATAATTTTTTACAAGGTTTTTATCATTTTAAAAAAGTCAGAAATATTGAAAAAAATGCAAACTTTGATATTGCATATCTTTATAAATATTGATATATTTTCATGGTTGCTTGAACATTTTTGACACAGTGTACACTGTGTTCATTGCAAATTAAAAAAACACCACAGTAACTATTATTTCTTATATAGACATATTTTCCTTTTTTTTCTATTCTCTTCCAATCCAATTCTTTCTTTTTAAAAAATCTAATATAAATTCCAGCCCTTTCTAGTATAATAAAATATCTAATTCCTTTTCTTTTTAGATTTTTTTATATTGGGACGTACATATTTTCATTTTTAATATTATTTCTAACCTATCTATAAAATGCAAATTTTAATGTTGTCATCTTCTTAACTGTTGACATTTCCCTTAAAGTATTAACGATATTTTCTATTCAAAGATGAATAAAGATGACTCCGTCGAAGTTTTTGCTACTAGTTACTAAACACTTTGTATTCTAGGGCTGCGGAATTCGGATTTATTGTATTTGCGTTAATTAGTTAAATTATCTGGTACTGTGTTAGATCATTTCTTTTTTAGTAAGATATCATATGGGCGTAACAGAGTTAGTCCATAACACTTAACAGGTAGACTCCTGTCTAAAATGTTCTGAGATCAATGTGAAATATGAGTCAAAAATGTTCTAATATTAATGTCAAGTATGAGTCAAAAATGTTCTAACATCAATGTCAAATATGAGTCAAAAATGTTCTAACATCAATGTCAAATATGAGTAAAAAATGTTCTAACATCAATATCGATTGTGAGTCCAAAATGTTCCAACGTCAATAGTTACTTGAAGAAAAGGAATTAACTTTTTTTTTCAATATTTCTGACTTCTGCAAAACGTTTGACTGTAATGGATTAATAATTCATTCGCTTAAATGCAAGTCAAATTGAATGATTGAAACCTTGCGGAAAAATTCTGTTGCAAATTACGTTATGTACCTACATTTTCCTAAATGAACAACCAGGAACAGCTAATACCTGGTATACGCCAAGCCAATTACAATTCGAAAAAAAGGTTTGCTGGGATGATTAAAACCACTATCGACGTATGAAAGTGGTCCATGATCTCACGCGGCGGTCAGCTGTCTGGTTTTATACAACTTCCGAGAGAAATCGCTCTTCCTGTCCGGCGCAAAAATCTCGGGACCTGATCATCTCGGAGCAATGGACGGAACAAGTCATCAATCAGGAATTTCTTAACCCCAGAAGCGCAAATATAACATCACGAGACGGCGGAAACGGAAATAATTTCAAGTGATCGAGAATCTTAAAGTACTTTGCATATTTTGCAGTAAATTAGAAATTACTGGCAGGGTACAGAAGAAACTGCTGAGGAAAATAGATAATTTCATTCAATTTTCTAGTGATGGGAGACACAAAGATGAAATAGATTGAAAACCGTAGCTGCGGGTGGGCTTTTGCGTTCTCTATATAGTACAATGATAAGAATATTCGTTTTCGACTGTTTTCAAAATGTACAGGCCCAGCCTAATATATGCCATCAAATTTGGATTCTAACGGAGAGATTGATAGCAGAGTGCGTAATCTCATAAAGTGGCTACTAGAAGGTAGAGAGACATCTTGGTTACGTAACCTTAAAATGGGGTTAGGTACTAGAAAGATATCTTGGCTGCGTAACCTCAGAAAGTGGCTACTAGAAGGCAGAAATATAATATCTTGGCTGCGTAACCTCAGAAAGTGGCTACTAGAAGGCAGAAAGACATCTTGGTTGCATAACCTCAAAACGTGGGTACTAGAATGCAGAATGATATATTCTCTGCATAACCTCATAAAGTGGCTACTAAAAGGTAGAAAGACATCTTGGTTAGGTAATCTTAAAATGTGGCTACTAGAAGGTAGAAATATATCTTGGCTGCGTAACCTCAGAAAGTGGCTACTAAAAGGCAGAAAGATATCTCGGTTGTGTAACCTCATAAAGTGGCTACTAGAAACCAGAAAGATATCTTGGCTGCGCACCCTCAGAAAAAGGCTACTAAAAAGCGGAAAGGTTTTTTGGCCGCGTAACCTCAGAAAGTGGCTACTAGAAGATAAAAATATACCTTGGTTGGTGGATAGAAGATACCCCATTCGCTTTTAGAAAATGAGTTGATTTTAAAAAGCAGTTTGCGGGTTCAGCAATAACCTACCACGAGAATGCTGTCATCTGTATCGATGGACCAGTCGATGATAAGTGATGCTGAATACAGTTAAACGAGGAGAAAGTGTTTATAAACAGATGTAACAAGTTAGTTCATCGTGATTACCAACACATGTCGTTTAAACGTCAAAAAATGCGAACGACTCTGTTACGGTGACATTTTAGAAAATTTTGTACTTCCGGAGGTTTCTTTTTAGATAAGTACATACCTACTTTCCGGGTAATTATCGGATTAATGCCAATTTTACAGCATTTTAATTCAAGAAAACGATGCTCATTAGAATCGGAAAACTACGAGAGTCACACGAAGAAGACAGACGCTTTTGGCCAAAGAAAATATGAGAAAAAATATTTTTGATGTTTAGCACTGATTAAACTTTGTATAAAGTAACATGGAGTAACTTTACGTCTACCGGTTTCGAAACCACCTTACCTTGTACCTTCAGCAGCACGGACGCATACTAATTATCCATGACATATTTTGGTAAACATGTTAATAATAAAAAAATAAAAGAGGCATCGGAAGACCTCAAAAGAGATGGGCCGATGATATTGTCGCTGTGGGGGGAAAGAAATGGCTACAATTAGCCAACAACAGGGAAGAATGGAAAAATAAGGAAGAGGCCTATATCCAGCAGTGGAAAGACGAAGGCTGATGAAGAAGAAGAAGAAAATGTTAATTTTTGAACGGGGGTGCAGCTGACAATCTCCCTTACCCTCACCACAACTTAGTGATGGTATTTTAACCGGTGACGCACTAACCGTTATTTGAGATAAGTATCTGATTTTTTTCATTTTTGTTAATGTATTTTCCGCGATTCGACGGGCAACCATCAATTATAGACAACGGTAAAATCTCAGTTACCAATCATCGATGCAATCAGATATAAATCTCAAATAACTGTTCCATATGTAACCGGTTAAAATAAAGATTTAACCAACACTACCATAACAGTAGCCATGTCCCCGTTCAAAAATTAACTTGTTAACCAAAAGAGGTATTGGTAAACAAGTTAATTTTTGAAGTTCTGACGAAGATACCTACAGTACTATCGAATCCGGTAGACGTAAAGTTACTCCAAGTGGTTTATTCAATTAATTAAAGTTAGTGAAAATATTTCTTTGTTTATTCGAGGCATTCGAAATTACGAGCACCATTTTTCATCGAAGCTAATTAGCTATCTTTCCACAGAATGTTAGTTAACTTAGTAAAAACCACTACCAGATTTAGGGTCCACCGGTTTCGAGACGTACCCGTCTCTTCGTCAAGACCAATACTACACTACTATATTCACAACACTATACATCCCAACCATAGTACTGTTAAACTTTCACCAATATTGATCACATGCGTGTTAATCTTGTCAGAGACATGCACTGATTAGCCTACTGAACATTCAGGAATATAACGGGAGAGAGTGAGAGGGGGCGGGGCCTAATGTGGGTGTTACCAAATCTTTAGTAAAAGTTAAATTAAACAAAGGGCTGTATGGAAAATTGATTTGGTTATTAATTAAAAGTGCTTTATTATTCACCGCTTCTCTGATGTAAAAGAATTCTAAATTATTTAATTTTATACCTTTATTATTAGTATTTAATATTTTAAACCCTATTTTTGAGCCAAATTTATGATATACTGACGAAGAGACGGGTACGTCTCGAAACCGGTAGACCCTAAATCTAGTAGTGGTTTTTACTAAGTTAACTAACATTCTGTTATAATGTCTAACCACAAAGTCAATGCCTTAAATATTAATAACAGCTATTTTTCCGTTTCGCTGTATCTCTTCCAGGGTAGGCAGAGGGGACGGAGTGCCACACTCTTCTCCTCTAACACACACACAACTCTCGACTCGGGGGTCAGTAATAGGGCCATCTTCCTATCTAGTTAACCTGGTTACGCCAAACACCAAATGAATAAATGTCGATACATGCCACTTGTTTCCAGAAGCCGAACGAAATTTAATAATTGTATTAACCCAGCCCGGTAAGCACCGAAAGTAAACACCAACCACCGATAATACCACAATCTAATCACGCTCGCAGAGCGCGCGCGTGCGCTACCGTCCGACTAACTGTCGATTGGTCATTGTCCTGACGAACAAGGATCCCTCCTAATTACCCGTCCTGTGCCGGCGCGGCGTCCAGGGTCGCCGTGACACATGGCGACCAGCGGCGGCCAACGTTTTGTCATCGACTTCTTCATTTTAGAACTCATTTCTCCCAATCAAGAGAGAACCACGCGCTGGTCGAATCAACATTACAGTTGCCGGCAAACTTCTTGAAATTATTTGGCGTGGTGGGGGAATGCGCAGAAGACGAAATTTGGGTCTCGCTGGTGGAAAGGTAGATGCGCAAACTTCCCCCCACTACGCCGTAGAATTTCAAGATGTTTGCCGGCTACTATACAATATGGAATAATAGGCTGGGGAGGAACTTGTTTCAAACCTTTAATTACAGGTAATTAAGGGTTTGAGATGTGTGGGACACGTAAATTGTACTTCATACATTGTAATTCAAGAAAACATTTTGACCTAACTGTTGAACATATAAAAGCATAACAAAATATTATGTATGTTAGTAAATAACCACTAAAAATTATTTTTCGTCCACTGCTTTCGTGAAGTAACCCGTTTCTTCACTATCAAGTGAAGAATCAAGACAACCACTACACTAGCATGCAAATGTGACTATACGCCACAACCATAGTATTATTTACACACCGACACCTTCACAAAATACTCTTCACACGCGTGTTACTCTAACTAAAAGCCAACATGCACTCAAGTTTTAGTTAGAGTAACACGCATCTGAAGGGTTTTTTGTGAAGATGTAGAGGTGTAAATAATACTATGATTGTGGTGTGTAGTGATATCTACATTCTTGTGAAGTGGCTGTCCTGACAAAGAAACGTGTTACGTCTCGAAACCGGTAGACAAAAAAGCAATTTTTAGTGGTTGTATATAATATACATATTTCGGTAAATTTATGACAATAAAATTAACGCCTAAATATTATAAATGTTAATAAGAACACAAAATTTATTCTATAGATATTTTTCATTAACAAATTACTTTGATAATTTCAAAAAGTCATTCTCGACATTGTTTTATGAAATGATAGCATGGACGCTTACCGAAGAATCAATAGGGCGACTTGAGGCATTTCAGATTAGAAGAGTTACAGAAGAATTCTCAAAATAAGCTGAATTGACAGAGTTACGAATAAAAAAGTTTTGGTTCGGATGAAACATGAAAAAAAAAGAAATTATTAAAACAATAAAAACATGAAAACTTCAATATCTCGGACATGTGATGAGACATCCAGGGAAGTATTCTTGCATCTCATAATGCGGGGGAAAATTGCCGGAAGTCGAGGTCCTGGACTAAAGAGACAGTGGTTTGGCCAGTCTACTGTAGGGCTGTTCCGGGCCGCAGTTACGATAGCCAAAATGATTGCCAACGTCCGTTGAATGAACAGGCCACAGGAAGAAGAAGACGATCTCAATTTTGAGTTATTTATTTGTGAATTATTAAAGACAGTGTACAGTTTTAATTCTGCCTTTCTTCTGTAGCGCTCAGCTTGCGATGTCCAGGCATTCCTCATCCCTGATCGGGGAGTTCAACCGTCAGCGCAGACTCGTGACCAGAGCCTCCACGACTTGCTTGTCCTGCCTCGCTAACAAAGGCGTAATTACGTCTTCATGACGTCAGATCGACCTTTAAATGTTATCCTCGAAACAGCATTTTCCTGATCGATTGATGCTGTATTTCAACTCACGCAAGAGCCGCTTCGTGTTAAGGTGGGGTCCATAACTTGTGGACGAATACCTGCTGTACTTATTTACTTACCATCACGCCTTTCCCGGAGGGGGTAGACAGAGAGGATAGAGCGCCACATTCTTCTGTCCTAACATACAACTCTCGCCTCATCCACATTCAGACATCTTCGCATGCAAGCTCGCCGGTTATTGAGGCTTCTTACGGGACCAACTTGCAGTATCCGGTTAATCTAGTCATGCCACGTTGTTTCTGAAATGATTTTGATTGGTCGAAACTGGCATCCGACGTATTCCGCGCCAACCACTAGCCAGGATTTAAACCTTTAATAAATCCGACCAGTGACAGTTGGAAATCAGTGTGTGCCGGTGTCTTTTCTACTGAGAACTGACATTCTTTTTTCGAGTGGTATCCGAATCCGACGTAGACGCATCAGTTCACATCAGCCTTTCGGAAGAGACAAATCAATCTGTTCCGGATTTGACGAATCCGGGAGAATAGGAGATGGGATCCGGCACTCGACATACTAGGACGATGCTGTAAGTATAATTTAGCTGTGGATGTAGCTAGCTTGGTATACTTATATTTCGGGTATCAGGATCAATCATTATCGGCGAAGATTGGGGAGGAGAATATTTATTTTCTAATCCCAACCCACATGCGGTGGTCGCATTTCCATCCATCATCGAACACCACGTCCTCCGCGGTCGCCCTTTCTTTCTGGCGCCATCAACACTTACATTATATATCTTTCTTACCTTTCTTTTCTCATTAATTCGCGCAACATGCCCAAACGACCCTTTTTTAATTCTATTAATTATGCTAAGCTTAACGTTCATACCTAATATCTTCATTCTTTACTCTACCAGGTGATATGGCATCTCAGTAATACTTTTCTATTTTAGTCGGTTGAGCTTGAAAGTGAGCATTTATACGTTTCACGATCCTGTACCTTGTATAAAGTGGTCCAGTCTCAGCGTTGTTCTCTGCATCTTATTGAAGATTGATTTCTTCTTGTATATTCACAATGATCAACAATTTCTATAGGATGTCGCGCTCTCTTCCAGTTACCATGTCCAAGAGTAATGAGTAAAACAGTATATACTCATTCCCGCGAAAAACCATCATCGTATTTTTTTTTTTTTGCAATCAGCCTCCGCAAACTTTTGCAGCATTATGGAAGAAAGTCTCAAGTACTTGACTAAAAATATTCATCAGACTGACCTGACCTGACAAGATGCTTTGGATTTTTAAGCAATTTTTTAAAACTTAACCTAACCCAAGTAAAAATACACTAATAATGGTGTAATTTTTTTTACAATAATCCATGAAAAAGTTCATCTTCAACAATAGAACAGAGTAAAGAAAAAATTGCTTGAAAACGTCGAATTTCATGATGAGAACGGAAGTTATTTTATCCTTGTCAATATTTTGTCACGGGATGGGGCTTTAGAAAAAACACTAGAAATTAATTAGCGATTTGTTAATTAGTAATTAATTATTTTAATAAATTGACTAAGTCACTGACCTTCATTAATACACTAATCGGAAGTAATGTTCTGGTAAATGTTAAATACGTGTTACTCAGCGATAGTAAAGTGCTCATTTACGAGTGATATTTTGCGAAATGGTGTAATTAAAAGAATAGCGTTAAGTTTAATTTGTTTTAAGTGACTTTGTGCACTGAATACTTAATTAATCATGAATTAATAAATCGGTAATTATTTCCCACTGTTACCATCAATTTCATCCGAGACAATATATAAAATAAATAAATTATAAAGACATTGTGTGGTTTCGCTTTTACGGTTCGTTGGACGAATTGATGCTACTCTTCCGTATCTGTTTCCATCAGCTATGGACGGCTTCCATACCAGCCTGATGAGCTAACAGGCTGGAAGTTCGACGTGTTGTGTGATCGCCTTTTAATGGTCGACATTGAACCGTACAACAATGGCTCGACAGCTGCCGCAATTGGAAATGTCATACAAAAACTGAAAGTCAAACACAATCGACAAAGCAAAACGTATTTTTGCTCTCCATGACCACAGAGCCGCGCAAAAATACAATGAGATTATGATTCAGTCAATGGCCTTTTAATTATTATTTGAAGATGAAATATTTAAGATAACAATGAGCTCTATACTCTACTTAAGGAGCCAAACGTCACAAAATTTATAAAACTGGGAAGACTTCGGTGGCTAGGTCCTATGGAGAGAATGTCCGAGCATCAAGCACCAAAGTCCCTGCTAAACTCAAGGCCAATAGGGCGAAGGAGCTTAGGAAGGCCAAAATTAAGATGGAGTGACAACGTCCTCTGCCTTAAAGCTTCGAAACTGGAGAGAGCTGGCACTAAACCGAGATGAGTGGAGGAAAATTATTGAGGAGGCCAAGACCCACCAAGGGTTGTAGTGCCAAGAGTGATGATGATGATGAAATATTTAAAAAAGACCTATATATAACGCGATGATAAAGAAGATCCAAGTTAAGTGTTGAGACCAAATTGACTATTTTTAAGTCTGTGAGCCTAAAGACTCTTGCAAAGATAAAACTTATAATCGAAAGTAAACTGAATGCGGTAGAAATGCGTTCTTTTTGACGCATATGTTAAAACCTTTGTACGATCTAAGACGAGCATAATGTATTCAGAATATTTTGACTATCTTCAAATTTTTCAAGATCCCAAGATCAAGTTTTATCCCAGGGGGGACGGAGTTCACGCATTCATGGTAGCCTGGGTGTCACGGACATAAATAATAAGCTGGAGGACATAAGACGGAGACCATCAGACCACACGGTGAAGCAGGCAATATCAATGGAGCTTCATCGGCAGTCATCCAGAGTAAGACCAAAGAACTCCTGGATGAGTCGATGCTTCAAAGTACTACAGAGAAGCGGCCTGGATGAAAGCGACACCCAGAACCGAAGAAGATACAGCCTGAGAACGAGAAGAGTCGACCCCAACAGCCTTCCTAGGTAATGAGTTGGGACAGTGCAAATAAGAATAAAAAAACCAACCCATTAAAACCAAGTTTTTATTATACTCTCTTTCTCATTTACTAGTGGAAACAGGTTTGGCGCTTAATCTATGCGTCGGGCTCGAGTCGGCTGACGCTACGAAAGGGATAAAAAAATTCGAAAAATCCACAATTATTATTTTATCAGTTTTCGTGTCTACCAGATGCGTCAGAGTCTTTTCATACAACTTACTCAGTTGTATGAAAAAACCATTAAAATTTTGAAAAATCCAAAATTATACTATAATTATTATTATTTTTTGAACGAAAATTTGATAGATCCTTTTAATCGTCGCCACGAGACTGCTTGCAAAGTTACAGCTCGATTGAATCACGGGAAAAGGGTTAAAAATCGATCCAAAGTTTTTGCGTCAAACAGACAGACGCCACGAGTTAATATAAAGGGAGTAAAAAAGAAAAGAGATCATTAATTGTGATATATATTATAAAGGCCTCACAGAGATGAAGCTATTCATAGGGCTTACGACCTATCGTACAGCTGACTTAAGTGATCACTTTACACAACGCAACTTTAGTCTTGCTTGTGAGTGAGGTGATTATTAATTATAATCGAAACAATAACCAAATCACGTCGTTAAGTATAATAATCCACTTTATGTAAAAGATGAAAGCTAGCTCTAACTAATCATTAAGTTGTGAAAAATCTATTACAAGATTCCACCACAGCGAAAACAAACACACTAAAAGAGTTAAATAGAGGCATGTAACGACACCTTGTTTACTTTTTGTTTATTATCTGTCAGCCAGAAATACAAATTTCTATCTAATGTGTCAGGTACGATCCCAGCAGGTGGTCATGCGGGCTCTGCCAACCACAGGTGCTAAACAGTCCTTTGTTACAAGGGGTACTGAACCTGCTGATAGCGACACGAAGAGCCACACGCCAATGCCAAAAATCAATCCGACGACGACCTTCAAGCGAAGTCGTGACGAAGAGTTCGCTCCGTGTTAAGAGGTCAAGGATGGATGCCTTTTGGGGAAGAGTACATTGCATATTGACTGTTGAATAGTCTTCTAGTTGATCCGGTTGCAGATAAGTGAAGAGTTGCTGGAAAATGAACGTAAATCGTTTTGTTGTGACCTCAAAATTATTGGTACATTCTAAATCGCAGCGCAGTTAGATTGGAGTATGATTTTTTAAGATCAGCGCTTAAAATCTCGCAAATAATATAATGTATTCTCAAAATAGATGATATTTAATTAAGATAGATAATATTTAATGTTTAAGATGTTTAAATAGGCATAAGTTTTCTGAATTTACTAATAACATTTTTGAAACAAACCAGACAAATAGACCGACCCGTCTGTCGTTACGAGATAAATGATTAATTATTCGGCCAAATGCATTCCTTTATGATGAATTAGTAGTGCAAGTATACACAACATACAAATTGTTTAAAATTAAAATACGCAGGTTTATCTTAACTTATATTAACCTGCGTATTTTAGGTATTCACAGAGAAAAAACTAACTCATAAACACCAAGTTTTTATTATACTCCCTTTCTCATTTGTATTGTTACCAATTTGATATTCTATCAACATATTCCTATTGCTTTAAGTTCACGTGGAAAATCTATCCCATGTATATTATTATCCTTAAAACTTATAGAATATTAAAAACGTAATAATTGGCATAGGGGGGCACGGTGTCCGCGAAACTAGTGAAACACGCGTCGGGCTCCTTTCTCATTTGTACGGTTTCCAATTTGAAAAAACCGTTAAAATTTCGAAAAATCCAAAATTATACTATAATTTAATTATTTTTTTAAATTTGTTGGATAATTTTTATCGTCGCCACGAGTCTGCCTACAAAGTATCAGCTCAATTGGATCACGGAAAAAGGGTTAAAAATCGATCCAAAGTTTTTTCGCCGGACAAGCAGACGCTACGAGTTAAAAGAAAGGGAGTAAAAAACTAACCCATAACAATGTTTTTATTATACTCCCTTTCTCATTTACTAGTTGAAACAGGTTTTGCTCCTACCCCACGCGTCGGGCTCGAGTCGGGCGACGCACTATGGAAAATCTGGGCATTAACTCTTTTATTTCTAGACGTACATATAGCATATAGATATAGATATATATATATAGACATAAAATAGTCTATATAGCTTAAATCCATGTATGATAGAGTAAAGAATGAAGATATTAGGAATGAATGTAAACCTCATCGTAGCATAATACACAGAATAAAAAAGGGTCGCTCAGGTGGTTTGGGCATGTTGAGCGAATGAATGAGGAAAGAATGGTAAGAAAGATATATAATGCAAGTGTTGAGGGCGCCAGAAAGAGAGGGCGACCACGGAAGACGTGGCATTACCAGATTAACCAGATACTGGAAGTTGGTCCTGTTAGAAGCCGCAACAACCGTCGAGCTTGCATGAGAAGATGTATGAATGTAGATGAGGCGAAAGTTGTATGTCAGGACAGAAGAGTATGACGCTCTATCCTCTCTGCCTACCCCCACGGGGAAACGGCGTGATGGTAAGTTAGTTAGCTTAAAATGGATACCATTTTATTCAAAATATTTTATTTATTAATTAATTATTAATATATTAAAAATAATCATGACAAAATTAAAAATTGCTTTCATTTTTATTTATAAAAATGAAAATTTTACTTATATCGCATTCAAAAACATTTATGAAAAATCAATTACAAATTCCACCACAACAAACAAACAAACAAACATCAAACAGACAAAGAAAGTTAAATAAATGCTTATAAAAAAGTTTACCAAAATAAATCGCTTTGAGGTATTTTTATTCAGAGCAAATCTTCTTTTAAGTCAAAGACAGATAAGTCATTCGTGTACTTGCACTACATTAGGTGACCTTGCTCAAATAATCAACTCTTTCGCTAGAGGGCATTCACTGTATTAACATTTTAAGCGATATTACTCTGCATAATGTGTTTCCTGATAACTTCCACACTGTACCCGTCGACCACATTCAAGAACGAAATCGTCTTCACTCGCAACTAAACAAGGCTCTGATAAGAGAACTCGTCGTAGACCTTGAAAGTAGCTGACAAAACAAATCAGTCTGTCCTGATAAACCAACTACCTGACAGGATATAATTAACTGTACACATATGAACCATAGCTGTACAATATAAATATATGGCTCCGAAATAACAATGAATTAATGATAATGAATAATGATATACTTTATGGAAGGGAAAAGCATGAACACTAACAGAAGAAGAAGAAACAGAAGTTCTGAAATTTCCACCTGAAAGTATAGCCGTTTTTTACACAAATAACAACTGAGGGAGACTTTTGATAAATTCTAAAGATAAAGAACATAAACTTAATGTATATTATAGATGTCTCACAGAGACGAAACTGTAGTTTTTTTATGGGATAGTAGGTATAGAAGTCTTTTGGGTGTACATAGGACTTATGACCTATCGTATGGTTGGCTTAAGTGATCACTTTACACAATGTAACATTGTAGAACATTCTAGTCATTATAGAATATCCCATGCCTACTAATTTTTGGAAGTTGTATATATTTGAATTATATGCCACACTTTATATACGAATTGTAACAACCTTTCCATGCAGCCTGTACAACCATTTTCATTCCCCTAAATCCCCACAGATGTCGTTAATGTCAAAATGAGAAAATCTACAATTGATTTTACGGAATTTTTGAAAGCAATATACTTTTTCTGTGTAACGAAATTCATCCGAATTACTAATATTACACTAGGATACGCCAGGAAATATTATTTCCTATTTTTATTAATTTCTTTTTATTTTACCAGTATTTTCATCCAGAATATTTTGAGTTTATTCAAATCTTTCAGAGCAGTACTGGAAACTAATATAATTAATATATTAATTGTTTAATAATGTCTCTAAAAAAACATAAAACACTAGAAATATGGAGAAACTAGTAGAACGTTCACGAATATTCGCGAAACCAACATTTTTATATAACAGTAACGATGGGCGCGCGCGAGGGCTGTGTTGTTTTATCATTTATGAGATACATAGATAAAAGCGGGCCAGCAGTGTGAACTAGCGATAGATATCCGACGCGAGTGAGTACTGAGCGGAACAAATTAGCGATAGACAAAAAGTGCAGTGAAGATTCTAGTGACGCGAATGAGTGCGAACCTGTGTGGAATATTCTAGAAACAAATAGTGTGAATTTAAGAACAGTGCTCCGATTTACTACAGCCGCCATTCCGTGTATCAATAGTATTTATCATGTAGTATTTTTATCATTCCTAGTCAGATACACGTCATTAGTTTCATTCATATCATCAGCTATTGTCGATCCTCTGCTAGTTGACGGCCTTCCCATGACAAAGCCACTTTCTTCAGAACAGCGTCAATAGTTGCACGTCACTATTCCGATAGTTTCGTCTACGCATCGAGACTTTGCGGGCGTCCTCTAGGTCGTTTTTTGTCTCGTGGATACCATTCAAGAATAGTATTTGTCCAACTGTTAATATGGCCCATTCAAATCATTGCCAGTGACTTGTGCTACTTTTCACCTCGGTCTAGACGATAACCCACGTGTTTCTGTATCTTCTTTCCACGCTTCGCTGTGTCGCTGAAGCTTACGAGTTAATTCAACTATTAAGATTTTTTTTCAATTGTTTAGATTAACATTTAAAAAAAATATTGATTGTATTATTTGTATATATATATATATACTATATTATTTTACTTATATTACACCTACATGTTTCAGAAAAACCTTTCCATCGTCAGGGTGTTGTATTACTGTCAAAATATCAGAATGAAATTTCTTTTATTTCTTGTTTTTCGAAATTATTTTTAAATATTATTAGTGAAGTTCTCGATTACTCGCAGTTATTGGAAATTTTTTTAGAATTGGGCTAGTATTTAAATTTAATTGATTATAAATAATACTTTGTTTACATTATTTTCCAATGATTCTAAATTATTCAATTTCAGACCAAAATTATTTATGTGTAAAATAGAAAGTCATAAATTTTTATCAAAACCGTGATCATTTTCTAATAAATGATTTGCATATTCTGAAAAACTATGATTATTCAGACATCTTCAGAATTAAGAACTTCAGTAATGATACTTAAAAATGATTTTTCCAATAATTGAGAAAAACAAGAAACAAAAGACATTTCATTCTGATATTTTGACAGTTATACAACACTCTGACGATGGAAAGGTTTTTCTGAAACATGTTGGTGTAATTAATCAAATAAAAGAAATAGATATATACAAATAATACAATCAATATTTTTTTTATTAAGAAATCACTATTAATAAGAATTAAAATAATGCATCGATCAAAAACTTTTCTCTTAAGACAAAATGCAAGTCTTATGGCGATCATGGATCAGAGTCTAGATAGGTCTTAAACCTTAATGTATGATCGAGACAACCAATCAGAGATTAGGAACGAGAGGCGCAACTTTTTTCCTCCATTCTATTCTTGTCCATTTAGATTAAAAATGTAATTTTATTTGTAACCTCAATTAATCCACAATAAATTCAGTAAATTTGTACCTATAGGTACTAAATTACGTAAACTCCCATAGTACAGTAAAGTGGGACTCACCCCAGACCCAGTGCCGTTCTACGAGCAAAAGCTCCCGTATCGGATCTACACTTTCGCCATCCATATTTGCATTGTTTTAATGCTAAAGCAGTTTCCTGGTTACGAAGCTGAACAATGGGATTTCAAAGTATAGTCCCAATTTCAAACTGATGGTATGATGCGACGTAAGGAGGTGACATCGTACCGTTTAATTTCTAAGCCAGCAATGTTTTATTTACGATTTCAATGAAATGGAAACTTGTTTGATGTTAATGGCCGTCCAAGACAAAGTCCTCCTACTGTTATGCTAATTCCTCGTCTCCTACATCCTATGCCATTGATGAGAACGAGCCCACATTTTACGTCCGATTAGTCACATGCATCTTAGTGACTAGGCCACTTCCCGCCAAGGAAGTCGGCTGTGTACGACAATGACGACTCATTCTTATTGGCTGTACACTCTAAATAAAGCATCAAAATACTTATTTTTATTTTATTTTATTTTCATTTATTGGTTTTCTTACAGCCATATAATTAATCAATCTTGAAAAAAAACAATAATTGAGCCCTTGCCCGGAATAACGTTGTATCCAACAATACTCTCATTCCGAGAAAAATTGAAAAAACGAAACCAGTTACAATTTATTACATTTTATATTTTAAATATAACAAAAATATAATTCTTAACTAATCTCAATATAAAATAGGGGGAAAAGTCAATTAAATTTGAATCTATTGTAAAAAAACATGCTGAATCAGTGGAAAAACGTTGTATATGAAATTTTCACAAACAACGTTATTCCGCAAAATGGATTTTTTTGTTCTGCTTTACTTGATAATGCCTTTTAAAAGCAGCATGTGCTCATCTAACATGAATTCACAAATGTCATCGAGGTCCTTGAGCTTAACAGTCTTATTGGCAGTAGATTGGAATACATTGAAGTTAGTTCCAGGCTCCCTAACTGCATGATTTTTTTCCAAACGGTAGCCAATCCTGCCCTCCTTCCAGAAATAGTTGGTAGAAAGCTATAGGAGGTCCATGATTCTAATTCTTTGTGGAAGGTTTGAGCTCTGATTGTGATGAGATATGAGTATTGGGATCATAGCGTTAATTTTGTGGTTGTACAATGTACATTACATAATTATCAATTTTATAAAACTAACAAACTTTTTGTAATCCACTGTGATTGTTAGTTAATAACATCGACCTGTTTCGATGTCTCTGTAAGAATGGATACACAGTAACTGATTCATACCTCATCTTTATTGGGGCGTGGGAAGGAGATTTACAGGGAGATTTTGAAATTAGGATAATAGAGATGGTCAAACCCTTATTTTAACCGCTTTTTCAGTACAGTTATTTGGGATTTGCGAAAAAATAGTTGCCAATCATCTATGCAATCAGATAAAAATCTCAAAAAAGGCTTAGTGTGTCACTGCTTAAAATACCATCGTTATAGAATAAAGAGTAATTCGGTAAATTCAATTGGTTATTCACTAAACTAGATTTTGTGCCGAGTTTTCCAATTTTGTATCAAACCTAAAGCTTCCCAAACCGTTTTATTTTTAAATGTGTGGCGTGTCTCTAAAAGTAGATTGGAGAATTCTGAAAAGTGATTGCTGATTAGATGTGGATTATGCTAAGTTTGTAATTTGTGTTGTGTTTTTCCGAAAATAATGGCCAACTTTAAACTTATTAGCTGTGAAACATTTGTATTTTTTTTTTACTGTGACGAATCTTATATTTATTGAGCCAGATATTTAATTTGAATTATTTTTATCATTTAAAAATGGAATCCAAAACACAAGTTTACAGATGTGGGTGTGTTTTATGAGATCAAAGTTATGTGAAAGTCTATTTATTTGATCACTCGATGTCAATAATTGTCCACATGTTGAAATGGTCAAGAACTACGAGAGCTCTTCGGATTTGCTGGCCCGGGGTTCAACTCCCATCTCCGATCTTTTAATTATGTTTTTTTACCCATCAATTCGAACAAATTACGGACGTTACACGAAGTTACGGGGACAGACAGAAAGATGGACCGCTACAATAATGAACTCAATGCATTTAAGGAGCTATGTCACAGAATTTATAAATTTTAGAAGACTTCGGTGGCTGGGTCATTTAGAGAAATTGTCTGAACAACAAGTAACGTAGTCCCTGTTAAATTGGAGACCAGTAGGGCGAAGGAGCTTAGCTATATGACATATCTGCTTTGAAGATCCAGAACTGGACAGAGCTGGCATAAGAGAGATCAGTGAGGAAGACTCTCTCTTGGAATACGTTCAGTTCAATCGAAATGGAGTTCAGAGAGAGAGACCAAGAACAGTGCTCGATCAGCATACAGGGGACCCAGCTGAAGCAAATCGAAAAGTTCAAATACCGTGGGGTGGAATTTTCTAGCGACGGGAGGCAGGAAAGTAGTACAGGTCTACCCTAATATATGGCCATCAAATTTGGAATGTGACGGAGAGAGTGAGAGCAAGGATCGAGGCTGCCGAGATGAGCTTTCTACGAGGGTAGCGAGAGTCACATTGATGGACAGAGTGAGAAGTGCCGACATAAGACACACACTCGCCATAGAGCCCCTACTCCTACACATAGAAAATTCACAAATGAGGTGGCTCGGATACGTGCTAAGAATGCCAGAGGAACGAATACCAAGAAGAATCCTCCTGGCAACTCCGGAAGGAAGACGGCCCCAGATTAAGCTGGGAGAAGCAACAGGGAGGGAACATGGAAACACCTTGTCAAATCTTTGGGCCCCCGACCCTACTAGGACAAGGGATGAAGATGATGATGATGGAATCCAGTACATTAACCACAGACACATCCAAAAGCGCCAGTTCTTATGACGTCGATCAATACCGAGCACCATTTTTCCACGTCAGAACATAACAGGCAGCTCTGCCCACTAACCCCATCTGTCAACAGTAAATCTACATCGACCTTAACACGGCTGGATATGTATCTGCAGTAAAATGTTCCCACAGTCTTTATCTTCCTACGTAATATCTACACCATCGTCTAATCCAACTCCGAAATGTGATATATTTGACAGAAGCTGGACTTACCTGAAAGATCGTACAAGAATGAAGAATCAAGCAATGTTTTTTTTAAATATAACTTACAGTTTATTACAGTTTGTTTTATTCTAGTCTATTAAAACTACAATTAATACATACATTTTATTCGCTGTACCTCTCCAAAGGAGAGGGACTTAAACTTTTACGTGATTTTGTATACATGTGTTATGGTAAAAAATTATTTAATGAAGATCTTTTTTATTTGTTTAATCTCAGTTATCTTCTAAATTTCTGTAGGGAAGCTATTGAAATTCTTTATTCCTAAATATATATAATTTTATTGGTATTGTTTGGTGTTACATTTTGGAATTTTGAAGTTGTAAAGATTTTGAGGATGTATTTGTTTTAAATTCTGCTTAAATATTTTCTTTAATTATTTGTATAAAATAAATCGTTTTGTAAATATTTTCGAATTTCGAACTGGGAATTTTAGGAAGAGCGTTTGTGTTGACAATTTGTTGTATTTTAAGATCACTTTGTTAATCGTTTTTTGTTTAACTTTCAGTGGGTTCATTCGTTATCGTATGCCCCTCCCCACTCAATAATGCCATATTGCAGTAGTCCTCAACTATACGGCTCCAAATATGTAGATATGAATACCATGGTAAAAATATAAGCCATTTTTCAATTAATTTCAATTGGAGCATATACAAATTAATTTTCCTTAATTTGTATACGCTCCAAAATTCGGAGGAAAATTGAAGATTTTAACCCAGCCCAAAAATTTTGAGAAAAATTGGAAGAATTTATACACGCGTGCCTCAATTTTTTGAGGTCAAATTGGTAGATAGATTGGTTTACATGAATCCCAAAATTTTGATGAAAATTAGAAATTTTCGTATATCCGTCAAGAATCTATACACGCATCCCTCAAAATTTGAAGTCAAATTTGAATGATTTACACATGCCCCAGAATTAATTGTGGCTAAAAATTGTGTATCTCAAAATATATGATATGATATTGTCACGGAATCGTGGTTGTGGTAGGCAAATGATACACTAAAAATAGACACGAATTTAATTGGAGCACCGTTATTAACACACTAAATGTTTCTAGAATATTTCACACACTAATTTAATAATTCGCACTAATTATTACTCCTGAATACTCCTCGCTTGCCGGTAGGTACTTTTTTGAATTACCGTCGTTGGGATACGCGAGCACTGACCACACCAGTCGCCGCACCTTTATCTATGGAATCGCCCAACTGTCGGAAATAACTGTTATCAGCGCAGCGCGGCGCCCTCGCTTTTATAGAACCGTGTCGCTTTCGCGATGTTTCCAGAATCCGGTGACCGTTAGAGAGACTTCGACAGTGATTAATTCCTTCTGATTCTACCATCTGGCTACAATCCCAATTATAAATTATTTTTTTTACGAATTTTTTAAGAATTTTTTTTATGAAATATTTAAATACTTATTCCTTAGGAACCGGCATGTAAAAGTACCGCCATTTTTGACGGGCTTCAGCTAGTAGGTGTGATTTGACTTTGGAGGAATCCGGAGTGAAGACGACTCCAAAAGTGAGTTCTTGATTCGCGGACCGTAATATAAATATATATCTTCGGCATACATAATTAATGGCATCCCACTCGACTCGAGTATAGTAAGCGCAGATGTGACCTTGGCGTTTATGTAATTCTTTTGTTTGTCGCTCAAGTTAACCGACTTTAATTGTAGGTGTTGCCAGCTTCAGCGGGATTGTTCGCCATTACCTTTTTATGACAATAATTGTCGGTCAACACATCCGCGGTCTAGCGAATTTATGACGTAAAAATGTACTTAATTTTTCGCAGTCTCAGCACACATTATGCTTCAATTAGCGTGCTAATTCAGTTGATACTCTAGTACCCAACCTTGTAGAGCTGTAGCCATTGATCGCCGTTATAGTTCAAAACTGAAATATTTTCTGTAGGCAACCTACAGTAGGTACGTTGCATTTGTAAAGAGATCACTTAAGCCAGCTCGTCCAGGTCATAAGCCCCAGGCCACCCAATAAAGACTTCCATAGACATTCCCATATAAATATTAAAATGAATATTTTTAAATTTAATTTCATTGTAAAATTATTGTCTATATGTCTAATTTCATTGAATTACTGTTATTTTTTTATTGCCTCCTTTAATTAATTCTTCATTCATATTGTTCTTGATTATGTTTCTTAATTATTTATGTTCACATTTGCATTTATAATTATTTTTTTATATTATTTCTGTTGTCTATTGTTTATCAACTTTGTATACATTGTAAAGTAAAAGGCTTTAGAGCCGTAGATAATATATTATATATATATATATATATAACAAAAATATATAATATAAGTTAAATGAGGTTTCAACGGGTTGGTTGACATGTTAGTAGTAATTTCTGTTTGGGGGTAAACACCGCGGTCAAAAATCTGGTCCTCAGAAGGACTCATTCGTCAACCGACCGTTTCCCGTCGCCTGAATCACCACAGCATCACAGCTGTCTGTTGTAATAATCATTCCGTCACGAGGGGCGTGCAACACGTCCCGTTTTCGATCTTGGTAATAAGCTCCAATACCAGTAAGCTGATGGTAATAAGCTTCCGATACCAAGTCTTGGTAATAATCTTACCGTCGCTTCAGAATACCAAGTCTTGGTAATAAGCTTCCGATACCAAGTCTTGGTAATAAGCTTCCGATACCAAGTCTTGGTAATAAGCTTCCGATACCAAGTCTTGGTAATAAGCTTCCGATACCAAGTCTTGGTAATAAGCTTCCGATACCAAGTCTTGGTAATAAGCTTCCGATACCAAGTCTTGGTAATAAGCTTCCGATACTATCGGACGTGCTTGCACTGACCCTCGTGACGGAAATTTATTAACAAGACAACCTGAAGATGCCTGTTGAGATTCAGGCGAAACGTCGGTTGACGAATGGTCCTTTTGAGGACCAGATTATGTCGCGGGTTACCCCCAAAGAAATTAATACTATATATATGTATATATATATATATGTGTGTGTGTGTAAATAAATAAATAGCTTTGTCTCTGTGAGACTTTTATAATGTATCTTAATTAATAACTAACACAGTGGATAAAATCCAATAATCGTGTTCTCAAAACATACATATAAAAGTGTTGTTAAAATGATGTACCTACATTTAAAATATAAGGAACTTAATACATTTAAATTTGATACCTTTCCATAGAAAAATGTGATACAGAATTCAAGAGAAGCCGGGAGAGAAAAGTGATGAATTTCCTTCGCATTGCCAGACGATTGGCTGAATGGGTTGCAGCTTCTTGATTATATCGTTTTCACTCTTCAAGTTTGCGCAGATATTACGAAGAAATTCGTTCACAGGAGAATACAGAATATAGAGCACCGAGCTATTCTCATTCGCAGCCGCAATGTTGTCAGGTCCACGGTAAGGTTCTGCGTGAACTAAAAGTGCGGAAGGGAAAGACGTATCCCACGCAACATGAATGCGTAACTCCATAACTGGTACAATGCGTAATACATGATGAGTGATCACATAAGTTTGTGTTCTCCCAATTGTTCCACTTTCATTTTGTACTATAAATTATGCATCTGACCGAGATACAGCATCCATAAATATGCACACTTCTTAATGGTAGCTGTTATTGTCTTTTAAAAGATTATTTTAAAAAATCTGTATAAAAAGACATCGCATAGTTTCAGACATTAAATATATTATAAAGAAATGTTAAACAAAAGGAACTGCTTACTATCCTTTAATGTCACTTTGGAACAACACTATGGAACCCTCTAGAACACCCTAAAACACTCTGGGATTATCTACCACATTCAAAAATTTGACCGAAATACTTTAAATGTATAGAATAATCTAGGAGATTCGAAAAACCAACGTATTTCACATAAAAAGACGGAACCACGACGCTTCATGATTATTTTGACGTTTATATCGGTGCGATGTTAGCGACAAACCGTACAGATTATTAATCGATTACATAATTAATTTTCAAAATAATCCATTCCTCCGTTAAAAGCACCTCTAATAAATAAACAAATCAATTTTCCATACAGCCTTCGTTCAATATAACTTTCACAAAAGGTTTGGTAATACCCACTTTAGACCCCGCTCCCCCTCACTCTCTCCCGTTAGATTCCTGATTAAGAATGTTCTTAGGTTTTCACGGCCACTCAGAATCTTCTGGTTTGTGTCTTCTGGGGTATTATGCCGTGTTATTACGACCTTTCTGGCCGACGTTTCGGATCCCATTGCGGGGTCTGGGCTGATGTAAGTTGATTGATCCAGGGCGGATCCCATTGCAGGGTCCATCATCAGGACTTATGTACATCAGCCCTGATGATGGACCCTGCAATGGTATCCGAAACGTCGGCCAGAAAGGTCGTAATAACACGGAATAATACCCCAGAAGACACGAACCAGAAGATTCCTGATTTTCTGTAGGCTAGTCAATTTCAATGCATGCTTGTCTCTGACAAGATTAAAAGTCATGTGATAAATATTGGTGAAAGTTTTACAACACTATGGTTGAGATGTAAAGTGTTGTGAACATAGTGGTGTAGTGTTGGTCCTGACGAAGAGACGGGTACGTCTCGAAACCTGTAGACCTTAAAACTGGTAGTGGTTTTTAGTAATTAACTAACATTCTGTTAATCCATTCCTCAGTTAACGCGGCTGTCAAAAATATGTGTTATAAGATTTTGTATAGATTTGTATATTTTGATAAGATTAGTAGGTGACTCGGGAGCTCCTCCATCGGTGACTTGACAATAATCAGCGCCAGCTCGCGTGACTCCTCGTGCCCGGCCGAGCGGAGCGGCCAAGCTGCACCGTTCAAGGCCAGTTGGGCTGTTGCATCGTGCGCGCGGTGGTCATTACCACAGTTGCATCACCAAGAAAAACAATAAGAAATCGTCTCACTCAACCAGCCACTCGACTGGGAGGCTCCGATTTTAGTACATCTTGCGAGAAGGGAGGATTGTCACGGAGAAATAGAAGATGGGCGCAGATGCCGCTCAGATCTGTGAGAAGACCGAGTGAAGTGAATTTTTATACCTCTTCTTCCTGGCTTCATCCTAACTCACTGTCATCGTCAACTACGGGCATTATCCTTGGCTTTACCCAACCGAGTTTCTCCAGGGTATGCTTGGCTACAATAGTTTAGAGACTAGAAGGAATGTGTATTTGATTACACATTTTTATCGATTGTTGCGCGGTATGATCGATAATCCTGAAATTATGCAGAGCATTGGTTTGTATGTTCCTGATAATTACACTAGACATCGTCAGCATAGATTGTTTCACATTCCAATATACAGGACCAACCTGCCGATGGTTATGCCTGTTGGAAGAGCCACAGCTATGCTGAACAAGATCGCTTTGGGTATTGATATATTCCATGTGTCTGAGGGGGTTTTCCGAAGCGGGATTCTCCTACACCTTTGACCAGATTTTATGTTATTTTTAATTTATTAAATATTTTCATTTTTGATATATACTTCCTAATATGTATGCCTTAAACATTTTGTTTGTCATGTACATATTATCATGAAATAAATTAACAAAATCTTCTTCTTCTTCTTCTTCTTCTTCTTCTTCTTCTTCTTCTTCTTCTTCTTCTTCGTAAACTATTAGGGCCAGCTCTACGTTCTTCTGTCCTGGATAACGTCACCAATCTGTGGCTTTGCATCTGACCATCCCTTTGCAAAATCCAAGAATTTTTTGGTCTTCCTCTGGATGTAATTCGGGGAAGATCCATGGAGATGGTCCAACGTGGCCAAACCATTTCAATTTTCATACAGAAGGAACAACAACAAGAAACCACACGTAATTGAAGATTATCGAACGGTTGTAACCGGCGTTTCAAAAGTTTTTTCAATGTAAGTGGCAATTGGCATCGTGCTAAGGACAGTCACGTTTGACTGCTGGCGATAACCACATATACCGGCGAGTAGGCAAGCGTGCCTTGCTAAAATAAGGTGTTCCTCAGACAGGTTAAGCATTCCGGTGCGACGAATACAAAGTACACGAGAGAGTATGGCAAGTTAGGAACTAGGGGATGAGTTGATGCGAATTACGGAATAATTTTCCAACTAAAGTTTGTGTCCAGTGATTCGTGTTACCTTGAAAATATTTATACGAAGAATTTGGCTAGCTATCTAGGAATTTCATCAGCATTATTACGTGCTGACAATGTGCTGTTAAATGATAAGTAGGCATAGCTTAATATATAATTCGACGATCATTATGTTTATTGGATTAATTATAATACTGCGCTATCTACCGATCTTTGTTTAGACTTATGATTAAATTTACGCAGTAAACCTTCTTGTTCCGTCTACCATTTAAAAATAAACGAAATCAGCAAACAACATATTTCAAATGCGGTATTCGGTAGAATAAAAATTATTTAGATAATCAAGGAAATATCAGTATATTGATTACGTCAATGCAGAAGACATATTTTTTTTCAACTGATACATATTGTTACGCATTCGCGGCGGTGGCAAATGAAATGAAGCAATGTAAATCAATTAAGCCTTTATTTATATGACAAAGTCACTGGACACAAACATAAATGGAGCAACCATCCAACCAGCTCGGTCTGTCATGATTAAGGATCGTGATCTTCATGACCTCCCGCCTTCCTGACTGTTCTCCCCCATCTTTCCCGGCAACCTGCAGATCTTAGCGCTGTCACCAGAGAATTGCCTGCAGCTTTCCTCGTAGGTTGGTTCAACAAGTGAGGGATCTTCATCTTTC
Organism: Agrypnia vestita; assembly: GCA_016648135.1. NCBI lineage: Eukaryota > Metazoa > Arthropoda > Insecta > Trichoptera > Phryganeidae > Agrypnia > Agrypnia vestita. The sequence continues at coordinate 90,687 of JADDOH010001102.1, read as the reverse complement.
TCTTCGATTCTCCACGTGGCCCACCACAATAAGCTTCTTCAATCTTCTCTTCGAGCGAGTTGTCAAAGAAAAACAAGGATTCGACTCAAGTTGTTGATAATTTTGATTTCTTATAATACGTAGATATTTATATCTCAAAGGCAGATTTAGTTCTTGGTTAGGTTAGGTTAGGTTAGGCCTCCACCCCATATAAGAGAATGCCAAAAATATAACTGGTACCATTAGGTACCACTTGATTAAAACTTTTGTCTGGAGTGTGCTAATGTATGGCAGAGAAACATGAACCATCGGCCAGAGCATGTCCGGGAGGCTAACGGCTTTTGAGATGTGGTGCTACAGGCGCATGGCGAGGATCCATTGGTCAGAACATATCCGAAACGACGAGGTGTTGAGCAGGGTTGGCGGAAAGAGTCGGCTCTTTAACAGAATCGCCCAACAGCTAGCAATTTGGATAGGCCATAGTATAAGGCATCCGGGCCTGCTTTTTACGAGGGAAATGTTGAAGGCAAAAATCGTAGAGGTAGCCAGAGATTAAGCTACGTAGACCAGATTATCGGAGATGTGCGCTGTAGCACCTACAAAGAAATTAAGAGGCTGGCAGATGACAGAGAGGAGTGGAGAGAGCGAGTGCTTGTTGCAGACCAATCCTTGGATTGCGACCCAAAAAAAAAACATTAGGTAAACCAATTATTGGACGATGGCTACGTTAACAGCTTCAACAACCAAGTAGCTGCATGAGGAGGTTTATATGGCAAAAGTGGTATACCAGGATAGAAGAATATTGCGTTCTATGTGCCTATCCCTGCATGGTTAGTCAGTTAAGTAAATTTAAAACGTATATTATAAACGGTTTTTGCATGATTTGTTGTAGAACATAAAAAAATACGCCATTACATCTGTAGATATTATCGCGAACGTTGTTATTACTTTTTCTCGCAATAATTCTGCTGAAAAACAATTCTGAAGTCTTGGAATGCTTCCACGTTGACGAAATACCCTCTCGAGCATTCTGTGGGAACTGCGACGTGTCTTCATCCGCTGTCTCGCACGTAATTCGTTACGCAATTTCGTGTAATTATTGAGAACGAATCAATTACACATTGTCATCGTCTCAGACACCAACACAGAGATCGATTGCACAACAGCATCCGTGAAAATATGGCACATCTGCGACTTGTTGTTGAACAAGAATGGACACATTCATCTGCGCGTCTGCTATACAAATTATTTACAACGGTAATGATGTGGTCCAGCGTTTAACAATTGATCAACGTGAGACATTTATCTTTTTTTGTCTCTTTTTGAAGTAATGTCTGTATGAAAACTATCGATATTTTTTATTGCGACACTAATAGTATATTTGGTACAAAATAAACACAACAATATACTAATTATTTCTGATATAACGCACGATCTTAATTACTAAGTTTATTCGGCCTGCTCCAGCATACATTCAAAATATTGCCCCGTTAAAAGCCGCAACAACCGTAGAACTTGTATGAGAAGATGTATGAATGTGGCCGAAACAAAATTGGTGTGCCAGGATAGAAGAGTGTGGGGTTCAATCCTCTCTGCCTACCCCTGCGGGTAAACGGCGTGATGGTTAGTTAGTTAGTTTGTCATGAAATGAACACTCCATAACACTCGACGAGAACGTTCTCGTAAACACTGGGAATTTCGAGGATTTCCAAAAATGTAAAGAATGTTCTCGAAGCATCTTGAAACCAACATGTTATATAAAACGGTTAGTGTGCACGCGGCGGAGCAACTCTTCGTTAGTTTTGAAGTTTAATGAGAGTGACATTGCCAGCGATAATTCGGCGCAAGTGCTTACTGACGTCTGAGAAGATTCTTTAACGAAATTGGATAATCAGTGTGTGAAATATTCTAGAAATTAAATTTAAGAAAAGTGCTCTTGTTATATTCCTTTCCAGTGACTTAATAGTGAATAAATTAAGCTCTTGATTGTTTTTATGCTTCATTTATCTCCCACTACCACGTCCCGTGACACTTGAAATGTGCGACAAATACAAAATTTGGAAATTGTGTTTGTTAGAGCACCATCTAGCGGATAGCGCTCGAATGATTTGTGGAATTGTAGGAGGGCGCCATACAGCGCACTTGGAATATTTTCAATGTGCCACTTTATGACAATCTATGAAAAAGGAAAGTATTCCTTCAGATCCGTTGATGGATCGAATTCTTAATTCATTCTGTGTGAAAGTGTGACAAAGGGAAGTAAAATACTTCTCTGCAGATCCGACTATCATTGTTTTTAAGGAGAATCATCTCCGGTATTGTAGCTACTCAAACCAGATCCCTTCAGGGATTGAGCAGTGTTTTTTTTTTAAATAGAGATGCGAACACGGAATACGTGTCACATCAATATTCTTACTATTCAAACTAAGCTAATCGCTTGTGCTATGAAAATAGGACTAACTTGCTGGTCTGGAGTGAGGTTCGAACCCGCGACCTTTGGATCACGAGGCGAGAGTTCTAACCACAAGACCAACAAGGTAAGGTTTAATCGAAAGAAGATATTGTCATGGGACGTGACTGTGGAAGGCAGAAGAAAAACACTTAAACAATGTAACCTTTTATTTACTACGCAAAAAGTCACTGAACACAAGTTAAATCGGAGTTTCGTTCTAAAATTTATAGTCACTAAATGTTTCCAGAATATTTGACACACTTATTATTACACCGTTTCGTAATTCGCATTATTTATTTGCTTTGATCTCTTTGTAGCAACTTATTTTCAATATTCGTAGGTAGAAAAACTTATCGTTCGCCGGAAGGTACTTCCTTTGTTTATTACCACTGGAATAAATGCTGGTCACACTGCACTGCGCTCCATTGTTAATATCATTGGTAAATTTCTTTGAGATTTTACGATAACTGCCTATCGAGAGACTTGTGGAACGTTCCAGAGATTACAAGAGACTTGTGGAGCATTCTAGACGGTTCCAAAGTGTTCCACAGTATTGTTGTCAGTATAACTGAGTGACAATCGTCCAGGAGTCCCGACAGCGCGCAATTAATCTGAATTCTAACGTCTCGTTACCTATTTGAATGGAAATTGGAACCTCTATGCAATGCAATGTGTCAGTTTCCTTTCAAATTTACCTACAAAGAAGACCACTTTGTATTTTTATATCATGACATGTCGTACTCCGTGTTCGCCGGTGCATAGTATCAATGGGTTGAACCATCCATGCTTGGACCAAAGGGCATTTAACAGAAACTTATTTATATGCAGCAACACGTGTTTGGACTTTCTTGCCACGAAGCGTCTGTATCAAAGGTTCATTTTTTGTACGATTGCTAAATACAATGTTGCTCTTAAAAGTCTCTATTAATGATCCAAGGCGTCGCATTTACTTTATTTTGAAACATAATTTATTTATTTATTTATTTATTTATTTATTTATTTGTTTACGCCCATTAGGCTTTTACATAAAGAGTATAAAATAAATTTCAAAAAGCACATACATTAAACAATATCTGTATAGCACCAAAACATGAGTATAAAAGTTAAAAATATAAAGTAAATAGCGGCAATGTGTATAGGCTTTTACCTAAAAATATAACATAAAATTAAAAAGACCAAACATTAAACAATATAAGTTATAAGTAGCGAAATATGAAGTTTCAGGAATAGCACCAAATCATGAGTATAAAAATTAAAAATGTAGAGTAGGTAACGAGCAGCAATGCGTATAGGCTTTTACATAAAAAAATATATCATACAATTAAAAAGAACATACATTAAACAATATAAATTACAAGTAGCAAATTATTAAAAGTACCAGGAATAGCACCAAAACATGAGTACAGAAATTAAAAATATAAAGTACAAAGCGGCAATGTGTACGAAAAATATATATTACCCACCATTACATATTAACAGCTGAAGTCAGTAACGAAGCAGTATTGCCTCTTTAAGTGTAAACTTTACTTTCTCCAGACTGTCGACGAAAATGTCAATCATGCAACCATATTCATTACAAGTTCCCAATATTCTGTGTATCACAGAATTTGATTGATAATTAGTATTGCAATTGTTGCGATGGAATGTGACAATTTGTCGAGTTCTATGTGTGGAAGGGATATTATAATCGATACATGCTACAAGGTCAGGGCTGTCCATCATATTGTTTACAATTTTGTAAAGAAGATAATAGTCTAAAGCTTCAACGTACTCTTCAATATTTTGAATCACATCAACAATGTACAAACATTGCTCTGAAATTTGGCAGAGAGACGTATTTCGGATAACACTGCGATAATCATTCATTCTATTCAAAATGAGTTTATTTTTTCAAAAAATTATAATTAAAATGTTGACGCGTTATTTGGTCGGACATCATACATGCTGGTGACATTTGTCAGTTCATATTATTTTAAAAGTGACGTTTGAGTTTTGAGGATAATAGAATTTGAATGTTGGTTGAACATATTAGTACATTGTAAAATGTATTGCATAATAAATTTTAATTATCGTGGACCACCTTAAATGGGGGGAGGAGGGGCTGTTTCAGTTTGCGGAGATTTTTTCGATCAATCCCAAAATTTTCAAATACAATTTCTTCATTTATCTACATCGACTTCCCTTTGGTATCAGCCAAAAATTCCACATATGAAAAACATCACACTTCAACTTAATAAAGTGTACTATTTGAAGTATGTACTTTAAATAACTTTGAAGTGTGTGTAGTTTATAGTGTGCACTACACTTCAAAAGGTGTGAAGTGTGCGCTTCAACACAATGTAGTACTACACTTTAGTAGTTAGTACAGAGCGGACCCATCACTAACAGTACTCGTTGATGGGCCCTGCAATGAGATAAAAAGCGTCGGCCATACACGAGGCAGAATATCCCAGAAAACTCCAACCAGAAGATTCAGAATTAAAACCTGAAAACATTTTTAGGAAGAATCTTGTGCGGGAAGGGCTTTAATATGCGTTCCCTCGAACAGCGTCTAAGTGCGGGACAGGTATTAACATTTTAAAACGAAAATATTTTTTTAATTTAAAAAAATAGCAATAAAACTCGATCCTTCCTTTAGGTAACATAGTTCAACGTGTAAAGCAGATATCAAATAACTATAATACGGCAATAAAATTAATCTCGTGTTTTATTACAACAAATACCTAATACGCTTATTATCAATCGGAATTTTATCTGCGAACAGATATACGGGGATGTGTAAAATTTTATATTTTTGCCGCCAATCTGTCTTTGAACGTAGAGAAAATTAAAAGATAGAGAAAACACTGAGTTAATCGCCAATTTTAAATATTAAGCGGCCACACTGACGTGCCTTCGTTACTGGGACAAAAAAATTCAATATCCGTAGACTAATTAATATTGAAGTGCTATTTCTTAATTATCGTAGAATTAATTATGAATTCCGTGATCCTATGTCTCGGTTATTTTGTCTTATAAATTCGAGACAGGATCTGGATTAAGTCTAAATTCAAATAATCTGATTATATTGTCCATATCTTGTCTCCAACTTGTTACTACTTTTCATTTGTCTTTACTTTTATTATAAATTGCTATAACTTTTATTCTGATGTATTGTATGTTGTTCATGTTGTGTTGTATTTTAATGTGACTATGTTCTTTAATTATAATAAATAAATAAATAAAGCAAGCTCTCTTGTATTTTTAAGACAATTTAGAGAGTTAAAAAAAGATATACGGTAAGTAAAAAGGTCTATGTTTAGGGAATCGAATAACACCCTTTGAAATGCAATGTTTTATGAGTTCACTAGTACAAAAATATAGGCGAAACAATGGTTTGTTTCCCGCTGTAGATATTTTAGATTAGCTAGCGTATTGTAGAGTAACTACCTACCAAACGACAATGTCTTTAATTATTTATTTCAATATACAGTACAACTTTTACATTATTGTAAGCATATACAAGAAATCAAAAGAGTAGTTTTACAGTATAGCAAAAAATTAATGCAGGAATTGACAATATAGTATAGGTTAATTGACAATATAGGACAATATTTGAAGGTTTGAATATAATTTTTAAAAAACTAACCCATAAATAACATGTTTTTATTATACTCTTTTTCTGATTTGTATGGTTTCCAATTTGATATTCTATCAACATATTCCTCTTGCTTTTAGTTCATGTGGAAAATCTATTCCATGCATGTTATAATCCTTAAAACATATAGAATATTGAAAACGTAATAATTGGTATAGGGAGGCACGGCGTCGGCGAAACCGTCTGGTCGGACCCATAGCTCGAGTCAGACTAGTTGAAACAGGTTTCGCGCCTTCTCCACGCGTCGGGCTCCTTTCTCATTTGTATGGTTTCGTTAAAATTTACGTTACTATAATAATTTTAAAAATTTTAACTTAAATTTGTTACATCATTTTTATCGTCGCCACGAGTCTGCCTGAAAAGTTTCAGATCGACTGGATCACGGAAAAAGGGTTTAAAATCGATCCAAAGTTTTTTCGGCAGACAAGCAGACGCTACGATTTAAAAGAAAGGGACCAAAAGGACGGTGTGATGTATATATAAGATTAAACAAACAGGTGTAATAATTTGTTTGCGAATACATTAAGCAGGGTGTAGATCTTTGAGTAGCGCATCTTTATGACGCGCTAATGACACCAGGATTAGCTTCCCTGTATAATAAATTATACAGCTGATCCGATGTGTTCAATTGCAAACATTTTGAGAAAATGTTTACCTGTTTCTCTAAACAGGTGAATGGTAATATTATTATTTACCAAAAGTCGTCGCATTCTTCGGAAAGTCGTCACTCATTGTCCGCAGATAACGCGGCTGATAACAGAGTGCTCGTGTTATCGGAAAATTCCCGTATTTACGACGATAGCCGATAAAGAAAAATTCGATATAAATAGGCGATTGTTGAACGGGACATTGTTATAGTTTGATAAGGCCGCGGTGTCATGAAACAACTGCTTATTGAATTTTATTTTTATACATTTTATAACACACACGGCCATGAAGGCTTAAAAGTACACGTTACAAATAAATAATAAAACTAAAGAAAAATTAAAGTAAAAGAGCTAAAACGTCGGTTAACAGAATATTTGAACAAAAGAACGTATTTTAGAGAATTGCTAATTTATTTATTTATTTTAATATACGGTACAAGAAGCATCTTTTACGTACAAAAATACGGTACAAGAATTACCCCGACCTAATAGGATAAGGGATAGAAGAAGAAGAAGGCTGCAAGAAGTACCTTTTACATAATAGTATATTGAAGACATCAAAAGTGTAGTTTTATAGTATAGAATAGCGTAGTTTAATCATATTTTATCAATTTGTGTATTAATCATAACATACAGATATATGTTGTCGCCTACTTTTTACTCCCTTTATATTAGGTCCTTACATATGAAATTGGCGTTTAGTATGGGAGGAACATAAAGCCGATTTTTTTTTATTATAATATATTTATTTAATCAAAGTATGTACCATTGATATCTATGCACTTTTGCCATCTCATAGGTAGTTAATCGATCCCTTTACTAAAAAAACCATTCGGACGGGAATCAATAAAATCTTTGAAGGCGGTTTGGACTGCCCCATCGGAGTTGAATTTTTTCCTGTGCAAGAAGTTATCCAAATTTCGAAAAAAATGGTAATCTGTTGGGGCAAGGTCCGGAGAGTACGGTGGATGTCTTAGACATTCCAATTGAAGCTCCTCTAATTTGGTAGCCGTCTGTTGTGCAGTGTGTGGTCTAGCGTTATCATGAAGCAGCAGTGGCCTAGAGCGATTAACCAGCCTCGGTTGTTTAGCAGCTAGCTTTTCCATCATGGTTTGCAGTTGCTGACAATAGACATCTGCCGTAATCGTCTGGCCAGATTTAAGAAAGCTGTAGTGAACGACACCAGCACTAGTCCACCAAACGCTCACAAGTAACTTTTTTGGAGTCAATTTTCGCTTGGGGCATGGTTTGGCTGGTTCGGCAGGGTTCAGCCATTGCGATGAGCACTTCCGATTATCGTACAGGATCCACTTTTCATCACAGGTAATGATTCGATTTAAAATTTCTTCATTATTGTGCCGGTTGAGTAATGCAACGCAGCAGTCAACGCGCGTTTGTTGATTTGCTTCACTCAATTCGTGAGGTACCCACCTTTCAAGCTTTTTCACCTTACCAATTTGCTTCAAGTGGATTAAAACAGTTTTATCACTAACACCGCAGCCTGCAGCTAACTCGGATGTGGTTTGCGATGGATCCGCGTCCACAATAGCCTTCAATTCTTCATTATCAACTTTGGTCTCCGGCCGTCCACGGGGCTTGTTCTGCAGGTCGAAATTTCCAGAACGAAAACGTTGGAACCAAAAACGCACTGTGTTTTTTTTTTGCGGCACCGTCGCCATACACATCATTAATCCTTCGAGCCGTTTCTGCAGCACTGGTGCCACGGTGGAACTCGTACTCGTAAATAACGCGATATTTCAAGTTTTTCATTTTGTAAACCGAGTGACGCAAAGAAAAAAACAATTGAGGAAAAAACAAATGAATTATAATTTTCAAAACACAAATACATGAGTAAATAGCTGTATAAATTTGGATTTGGAATTCCTAACCAAAGAGAAGATATTTGAGATCAAATTTGCCAGTACGGCAAAACGTCAATTTCATATGTAAGGACCTAATATTAACTCGCGGCGTCTGCTCGCTTGCTGGCTTGCCGTCAACAAAAACTTTGGATCGATTTTTGACCCTTTTCCCGTGATCTAATCGAGCTGAAACTTGGCAAGTAGACTCGCGGCGACGATCAAGAAGATCTATAAAATTTTCTTTAAAATAAATTAATAATTATAGTGTAATTTTGGATTTTTAGAAATTTTATTGGTTATTTCAAATTGGAATCATTAGAAATGTTTGATAACGGCGGCCCGATAACGTCGCGGAATATTTTCTAAATTTGAATTACTCCGTCAGTATGCATAATGGGTACTTCACTACGAAAGTCAAAAATCTAAATTGACTGACAAATGTTTTTAGAATGTAATCTTCTAAGCATGAAGTGTCTTACAAGAATTAAAGACGAATTAAAACATATAACATAACACTAAATTAAAGTAATTTAATATATTTCTAAAATGTCAGATGTTTTGAGCTTTGATAAGACACTTCGTGCTTTGAAGATTAAATTCTAAAAACATTTGTCAGTCAATTTAGATTTTCGACATTCGTAGTGAAGTATCTATTATGTATACCGACGGAGTAATTCAAATTTAGAAAATATTCCGCGACGTTATCGGGCCGCCGTTGCTAATAATCAAACTTTTCTAATGATTCCAATTTGAAAAAACCAATAAAATTTCTAAAAATCCGAAATTATACTATAATTATTAATTTTTTTAACGAAAATTTGATAGATCTTCTTGATCGTCGCCACGAGTCTACTTGCCAAGTTTCAGCTCGATTGGATCACGGGAAAAGGGTCAAAAATCGATCCAAAGTTTTTTTTTGACGGCAAGCCGGCAAGCAAGCAAGCAAGCAGACGCCACGAGTTAATATAAAGGGAGTAAAAAAGTTCAAAAGTACACAGCTCATACTCATAAAATACAATAAATACACAACAATTTTGGAAAAATCAAATTTATATACAATACTAGCTGTTCGTACCCGGCGTTGCACGGGTTAAAGATTAAGTTGAAAATAAATTCGTGAGGGGAAACAAAGGTTCGGTTCGAACGGTATAGATTTGCATCGAAAATATATCAGGGGGAGGGGAAGGGGTAAAATAATATGGAGGAAATGTCACCTATGTTACCCGCCGGGTCCTAAAGCACAAGTATGCAAAATTTGAATCGAATCGGACAAACGGTATAGATTTGTACAGAGAATAGACAGACAGGCTAAATCAGAACATTGAGAAATTAGATGTAGGAAAAAATATGTTAACACAAAACAAGCCCTCCTACACAATTGCAAATCATTTTAAAAATGTATGGCGACAATAATATTGAATTATATTCCTACTGATGACGTATCAGGCTATATTTATGGCTGGAAGTGAATTAAATTATACTAATATTTTCTATAACTTGGCATTTAAAGTGATTTATTAACTTATTATCTTTTAATACATTAATAGAAACACGTGTATATTTGCTTTTTTCTGCATTTCTAATGTTAAATAATTCACATAAAATAAACTCTAATCAGAACCATAAAAGTCTCATTTACCTTCCAGCGACGACATCTATACATTTTCGTGTGAATGAAAAATTTCAACCATAGCAAAGTTGTTACAAAAAATTCAAAACAACTTAAAAATATGACAGATGTGCGGCTATCTTGGGTGGAATCACTAAAGCCAGCCTCAAAGACAGATCGACAGCCCTGTAACACCCTCGCCAGTTCATACATTATTTCCCATATAGATAGCTTCGTCTATGTGAAACATCTATAATTTATCTAAAGGAATAAAACTATGTTGTTACTTATCTACTTGAGTTAAGTTATACATTATTCTACTAGAAAACATGGCTCACGTGGAGATACCTATAATTAACTAGACACCGAAATAACTGGTGTACGGTGGAGAGATGGCTGTAACGGGAATATTGCGAGAAGGGGGCAAAATCTTGAGAATGTGATATTGTTGGTGGTTAGATCGTGAAGACCGATGATCATGTATGAAGCGTGCTTTAAAGTGAATTCCTGGCATGATCAGATAAACCAAATATTGGAGGATGGCCCTGAGTAACTTCAACGAAAGAAGATATGAAAGTGTACAAGGCAAAAGAGAAGTGCCAAGACAGAAAAGTGTGGCATTCTATCTTCTCTGCTATCCCGGATAGTTAATTTGGTACAGTTATTGGGCCTCATGTCCTGCTATAGTATAAAAAATAAAATGATGAGATTATCATCCGTATTCTGAAAATAACAATGTCTGGATCTTTACGATCTTTATCCCAACACTTAATAGACGATAATAAAAATTAAAAATGTCCAGAGCGGATTTTGTAATTCTACGGCTCAAATACACTGTATTAAAAGATGATATAAGAAAGATTGTTTCTTACAAACGTATTAATTTCTTCATCCACAGCGTCCAGATGAAATATCATGGCTAAACTTGTTGGGATAAAGATCTAAAAGATCCCGACATTGTTATTTTCAGAATCGGGCCGTATAACTGTTACAGATGTCGCTAATAATACAGGACTTGGGTTCTTGTGGTCTGTCGAGCTTTACCAAGATTTATTATTTAAATTTAAATATATTTTTTTAAATAAATACGCATTTGAACTCACTCAAGAATAGAATTTCTATAAAATCTAAGAAATGGCTGAATTACACGTTGAAGAATGTTAAATATATTATCTTTTTGATATCAAGATACCTTAATACATATGAAGTATGATTATAAAATTAGTAATAATTTTCAGAATATGACCGCCCAGCTGATTAAGAAACAGATTAATATTAAAACACAACAAGATATAACGATATCACATTTTTTTGTTTCCTATATGTCTCCATTATATTATTAGCTCGTAAAATATTTCGATAACCTATTAAAAATATGTATTTTAATATCAATTGGATGGATGTATTGTCACGAGCTTATATGTCATTTTATTTCACTTGTATTAAAGGGAATGAACTTTTAATATTCCATATATATGTTACTGTAGTGGTAGTCCAACTTATCACAAAAAAATAGCCAAAATTATTGGAAAAAATGCAAACTCTGATGTCGCTTATTTCGGTAGCTGTCGACATTTCACCCAAAGTGTAAATAATATTTGTATAAAGTGTAAGAATACTCTCCTTAGTTTAGTAAAAAATGTTCCGATCTCAAATTTATTCATTTTGTCGGCAACAAAATGTCATATTATTATATGGCAATTAATAATGATGGTTTTAATGAGTTGTATTCTTATAATAAGAAATTTAAGATAAAAAATTTGTTTTAAACTTTATAACAACGCGTTTAATACTTGGATCCTGCAAGGGTGATGATAAAAAAATCGATTACGAATGTATACAAAGAAAACGTATAAAAGCTAATTTTAATTATTTAAAAATTAATTAAAATTTTCCACTCTCGAGCCTACTTCCTCACCAAGGAGTTGCAAAGAGTTCTCAGTACGCGGCTATTCCCGAAAACCCTGGCAGTACGCAGAATAAATCCTAACATTCTCAAACCATTACCACTGATCGTCTCTATGTGATCGTGAAATGTTAGGTTTCTCACAAATCTAACACCCAGATCTTTAACATTTGATGTTCTTGTCAGATTTTGGTCGCTCATAATTATGTCTTAGTTTAATAACATTAAAGTGTTATCAATTATGAACGTAAACAAGTCAAAAGTGATGGTATTTGAGAAAGAGGAAAGTAAGACAACGTATGAAATTCTAATATGATTGGAACAGGTAGATGAGTTTGTGTGCTTGGGAAGTATGTTCGATAGAAGAGGGAATGTTGAGAAAGATATCGAGAGGAGAGTGACTGCGGGGAATAGGGTGAACGGTGCTTTGAACGCAATAGTTTCTAGCAGAAATATGTCTACCGAGGCAAAACTAGCGGTACATAAGGGAATTCTGGTACCATCACTGATGTATGGAAGCGAAGCCTGGAGCTAGCAGAAATCAAATTGAAAATTGAAAATGACAAATCAATTTATGATAGAGTAAAGAATGTAGATATTAGGAACGAATGTAAAGCTGATCTTAGCATAATTAAAGGGTCGTCCAGGTGGTTTGGGCATATTGAGCGAATGAACGAGGAAAGAATGGTAAGAAAGATATATAATGCAACGGGCGACCGCGGAAGACGTGGCATGACCAGATTAATCAGATACTGGAAGACGGTCACGTCAACAACCGGCGAGCGCATGCGAAGATGTATGAATGTGGATGAGGCGAGAGTTACGTAGTAATATGGGTACAAAAAAAGAGTGAGTCTACTTACTCTTACTTACCTTACCACACTTACTTACCATCACGCCGTTTCCCCGTGGGGGTAGGCAGAGAAGATAGAGCGCCGCACTCTTCTGTCCCGACATACAACTCTCGCCTCATCCACATTCATACATCTTCGCATACGAGTTAGCCGGTTGTTGAGGCTTCTAACGGGACCATCTTTCAGTATCTGGATAATTCGGTCACGCCACGTCTTCCGCGGTCGCCCTCTCTTTCTGACGTGGCATGACCAGATTAATCAGATACTGGAAGACGGTCACGTCAACAACCGGCGAGCGCATGCGAAGATGTATGAATGTGGATGAGGCGAGAGTTGTATGTCGGGACAGAAGAGTGTGGCGCTCTATCCTCTCTGCCCACGTCCACAATCTGCCTAAGTCCTAAAGAAATATAACTTCTGCCGCACGTACATGAGTAAGTATACGTTCCTCTATTTTTTTTTTGTTTTTTTGATTTACTTCTTTAAGGTTTGTGCAAGGTACACCTCAGGTCATCGATGCCTGCTCCTGGACCGTGAATCAGATCTGCGGGACGGTGATGACCGTCCCTTCGTGGAAGTGCATTGTGGCGCGGGTACCTGCTGAGGAGACAGAGAGACGTCACAACTTGACAAATGCATCCAGCAGCTGCAGATAAAGCGCATACCTGGCCGTGACGCAACCAGTGCCCAGGAATGTGACGCTAATGGATTATCCAATGGTCTTTACAATTTGTCGGTTATCCTCGTGTGCATTTGTATGCATACAGATTGTTATATACTATTATATAACTAAGAATATCATCTTTATAATAATGATGGGTAAATAATAATTTTAATCAATTTAAGAATTTTGTATAAACCCCTTGGAGTAACTTTACGTCTATCGGTTCCGATACTGTAGCTATGATAGGTCACATACAGTAGTATCGAAACTGGTAGACGTATATAAGTGGTTTATATAAATTTCTTAATTAAATTAAATTAATAGTTATGTCCAACCACAAAATTGACGCTGTAAACATCAAAAATATAATAATTTTTATTACCATTAAATATTCTTAAATATTTTTTTACGCTTCAAGAGGCCAAAAGGCCCAAATACAAAAAAATAAATATCACATAATACCAAGGCTTGGGTAAATCACGTACGTTGATGGTGACCTCAGTGGAAATCAAATCCAGAACCCCTAGTGTGAGAAGCCAGTGTCATGTCCACTGGGCTACGGGGATAGCTGAATATTATATTTGAAAATGTATTTTATCATGCGGGGTATAAAAGCAAAGGCAGCAAAGGTAAGAAAGATATACAATGCGAGTGTTGATGGCGCCAGAAAGAGAGGGCGACCGCGGAAGACGTGGCGTGACCGAATTATCCAGATACTGAAAGATGGTCCCGTTAGAAGCCTCAACAACCAGCTAACTCGCATGCGAAGATGTATGAATGTGGAAGAGGCGAGAGTTGTATGTCGGGACAGAAGAGTGCGGCGCTCTATCTTCTCTGCCTACCCCCACGGGGAAACGGCGTGATGGTAAGTAAGTGTAGTAAGGTAAGTAAGAGTAAGTAGACTCACTCTTTTTTTGTACCCATATTACTTTTTACCTGCCAAAATTCCCCGAATTCAAATGTCATAATATCCAAACCTCGTTACGTAATATAGTGTACATGTAGAGAAAATATTTCAGGTTTGATACTATAACGTAAGATTGCGGTCGCTGGCTCTCGGTCTATCGGGACAGTGCCAGGAAGAAGAAAAGGTAACGCGTCGTTCTTGGAGCGCGCGCGTGCACCTCCAACCCGTCACGACGTGCACGCGTGCTGCGCGCAGTGCCGGCACGACCAGGCACTGCACGCAGCTGCACCGGCTGACGACTCCGTCGCTGGACACAAAGCGCAGTTGTCAAAACCAACAATTGCCATTCCGTCCGCGAGCCCATTTCCTGTTCTTCGGTGTTCCCTAAATTAACGGTTCATTCCGTTTTGGACGTCTGCATATATTTTCTGGCTGAATAACCGTTCCAGTGATTTGCATCATTATTATGTAATATTTTATTAATAACATTCGTTCGAACGAACGAATATTATTTATGCATGTATAGCTGATCTTAGCATAATTAATAGAATTGAAAAACCGTCGCTCAGATGGGCATATTGAGCGAATGAAAGAGGAAAGAATGGCAAGAAAGATATGTGGATCCCGACTCACGTCAGGGTCACCAATGTGGAGGTGGTGAGCCCTCCGGTTTAGGATGAGTTGAAGGTGTATTGATGATGTAAAGTCACGATGGTTTTATAGAATTTATAGAATTGCAGAAGCAAAAATTATAAAGAATACAGTAGGTACAAAGGTTACAAGTGAAAGCGTGACGTTCGAAGGTATGACGGCGAGGGTTTCCGCTATACGAGCCGTTCACTGGAAGTGAGATAGTCTCCTCTGGAGACTACCGTTTTTTTAGCTGTCGTGAACAAAGGACTCGGTGTATTATAACTTCGTCTTACTCGGACGCTCGTGTGGGTAATATTTAGTCTGGTCAGCAAGGTTAGTTGCCTCGCTTTTCATGCCCTCTGCTATACGCGCCTGTGTACTCGTTCATTGGTCCGGCTTACATTGTCACCCGTTTTATGGATTCAGCGTTCTGATTTCGACCTTTGCGTCGGGGGCGATAACCTGCCGTGCTTGATTGTCGGCGTATGCTGTGCCTCCTTACACGTGTATATGTACGCGTCTTTGGCCACCACAGATATATAATTCAAGTGTTGATGACGCCAGAAAGAGAGGGCGACCGCGGAAGACGTGGTGTGACCAAATTAATCAGATAGTCCCATTAGAAGCCTTAGCAACCGGCGAGCTTGCATTCGTAGATGTATGAATGTGGATGAGGCGAGAGTTGAATGTCAGGACAGAAGAGCGTGGCGCTCTATCCTCTCTGCCTACCCCCACGGGGAAACGGCATGATGGTAAGTTAGTTAGTTAGTTATTAATAACTAGCTGTTCGTACCCGGCGTTGCATGGGTTAAGAATTAAGTTAAAAATAAATTTGTGGGGGGAAACAAAGGTTGGGAAAATTCTAGGGGGGAAATGTTACCCGCCGGGTCCTAAAAAATAAGTAAGAAAATTTTGGATCAAATCGGATAAACGGTATTGATTTATATAGAGGACAGAGAGACATACATTGTTTAATATTTAAATATGTAAATACTCTCGTACTCGAATGCAACGTTGCCTAGAAACTTCAACTCAATCGGCCAACTATTTTTCGAGTTTTGCGATCACAGGCTGAATGTATATATATATGTGGATTTGGAAGACACCAAGAGCAGTGCTCGATCAGCATACAGGGGACCAAGCTGAAGTAAGTCGAAAAATTAAAAATACCTCGAGGTGGTATTTTCTAGCGACGGGAGGCAGGAAAGTGAAATAGAAGAATCGGAGCTACAGCCGCTCGACGTTCTCTATATAGTGCGGCGATAAGATAATCCGAGCTTAGGCCGGCGCCACACTGAGCGTATCTTCGGCCGCGTCTTTGACATCGCGGAACGCCGCTACATTTCATTCATACAATGTGCCCTTATCTAACACACTAAGCGGATCATCGGTCGATTCGCTGGCGGAACGCTCGCTTCGGCGTCTGTTCGGTTCTCGGCCAGCGGAACTTATTTTTAAATGTCGTTTGTTTATATGTTAAATTAACATTATTAAGAAAAGCCACTATCAAACCTTAAGCAAAAATCGAAAGATACTGACTAAGCAAATAACAAAGGTCTAAATGACATAAGTTTACAAAAAAATAATGTTAATCAACTGTATACACGCAGGTAGCAAATTATCGACAAAGCATTTGATATTATTAAGAATTTATTGCCGGAGTCGAAGAAAATTTTCCTGCTGTTTGTTGAGTATTCGCGCCGCTAGTTGCTTATTGTCAGCGTCAACAAACTATTGTTCCGAAGTGTAGATGGCGCCTTCGTTCGCGTGATTCCTTGATTAAATAATGGAAAATCGTTCGTATTTTATCAACATGCCGCTCGCAATGTTGATTAAAACATTTTTCGTGAGGAATGCTATTCATGTGAGTGTTTCCATTAACTGGAAAACAATATACTAGTGTAAACAAATCATAAAACACGTTGTTACTAGATTATGTTATCTGGCGACGAGCAAAAGAGAGAAACGCTGATTATGTTGACACATTTTTTTAATTTGATGTTTACCTGACATTTGTCATAGTACAATCATTTAATAGGGTTTGGAAATTAAAATACTCACCGAAAACCATTCACACAAATATGTGCGCCACATTATGCTGTATGGCTTCGAGAAAGGGTCATTTCGTGATCTCAAATATTCTTTCGGTGAAGGAACTGTCATGTTCCATCTTTGATAAGGGTGTTATCATTCCGGGGATGCAACTCGTACTTGACGAAACGCCACGCTTTGTGTTAGTATATCAAGGTTCACTCCCATAATCTATATGAGGCATATCAGATGTTCCAACCCTGTCAATCTAATTTTAGTCGTATTACATATCACATGTGTCGGTTACTGTATAAATAGTTCTCAACTCAATAAATAGTTCTAAATTTTACAAGTGGCCTTTGTGAGAAAAAGAAAAACCTTCCTGAAAACGTTCCCTGCTGTCTATAAAATAATTAGTTCCACTTTAGGGTTTAACAGAACGATTACCGAAAGACCAAGCTGAAGGTGGTTTGTTCGTTTCAAAGCTGACAATTCAGGACATTAGACGACAAGTCAGGAAATGGTCAATCTTTGGTGATCAGGTCCTACTGAGGACTGTAGAAGATGATGGAAGTTGCACCACTAAGACACCGGACCTCTTCGCCCACGGAATCGACTATCTTCCAAGCAAATGTCACTGTGGTGGTCGAGAGCTGCCGCGCTCTATCCGTAAACGCAGCAACTATTTTAGTCAATCAGATTCAAGATACGGATAACGCGCCCGCGCTACCTCCTGTAAGCCATTGCGACGATATTCTATCGACGATCCTTGTACGATACGCTGCGTAACTTGTCTATAAATATTGTTAAAATAAACCTGAACATCGAATAGTGAGTATTACCTACTTAACACCCTGTGTTAATCTGCCTCATCTTACTAGCTGTGCTGAACACATTCAAGCACGCAACACAAACACTGAATACGGAAGAATTCTCCCAGTCGATCTTCCAGCGATGCGGTACTTACACAACCAACCTGCCAAATCCTAAAGAGATCATAAACCTCTTCAAGACTAAGATAGAGAAATAGAAACGAAAAGTGCAGCATAAAATAGAGAATTTATCGACTCTCCGGACATTTTGGAATATTCAAGAATAACAACGATCTATGGAGAGATCCATGCTTGGCGTAAGCCTAAAAATAGAATTAGAAATGATGAAATGATGAAATTAGGCGCAGAACTGGAGTAGTGGATATCATGGATCGTGTAGCGAAGCTAAAATGGTAATGAGCAAAGTTCTGGAATAGTTACCTTGGGAAAATAAAAGAAGCGTCAGAAGACCTCAATGGAGATGGGTCGGCGATATAGCCGCTGTGGGGGGGGAGAAATGGCTACAACTACTAACTTTGATACAACAACTATAACAAGGAAGGATGGAAGGGTATGGAAAAGGATTATATCCAGCAGTGGAGATAAAAAGGCTGAGGAAGAAGAAGAGGATATTCAAGAAACTTTATATAAAACAGCGGCGACGCCGCTTGGGAAAAGTGTAATTTTGACATTTGGCAAAGTCATAGATTAGCGAGTGGCGATCCAGTAAGAGCATTGATGACTAGCGATTAAAGTACAAGAGTACTAACCTAGGTTCGAGGAGTATTGTGGTAGCGATTAAGTGCGATAGAAACGATGTGCATCACTGTTCCATGAGAGAGCGAGTATTCTAGAAGATTAATTTAAAGTGAACCGAAAAACGTGAAAAAATTAATGTAATTTTCAGTGTTTTATTTTCTCGCACCGCCACGAAACTATGATTAATTCATTTAAGCGTATTATGGACTCGCAATTAAAAATAATCTGAAATAGTCTGACGAATTGTTTTAAAAACTCAATTTAAGGTTAGCAAACACTTGAAGCGCTCGTTACTCGTATTTAATTAACCTAAATAATATAAAGAGGTAGAAAAATGTAGGTTACAATTTAATCAGAAGTGATTAATATAAAGTGCTAAGTTATCTGATTATTTTGTTCGCTTATAAAAATCCACTTATTCTTTCAGAGGTTCATTTTTATTTAGTAAAAAAAAGTTATCTAGGCCAGATGTATTATGGAGAAGAGAAAACTCTACTTTTGTACTCTCCAAAAGCCTTAGATTCTTCAATTTCTCTCAAATTTTTATTGCACTCACCACTTATTTTTTGTTTTACTTTAATATTTAAAGCATTTACTTCGTGGTTCAGGCATTTTAACAAAATGTTACGTTGATATATAGCCGCTTACGGAGATTTTTAGTCTACCGGTTTCGAGACGTACCCGTCTCTTCGTCACTTACACTAGCATGTAAATACGACACACCAGGACCACTACACTAGCATGTAAATACGACACACCACGACTATAGTATTATTTACCCACTATCATTACATTTTGGTAAGGTATTCTTAAAATACTAGGTGGACTAAACACCTTAGTGGTATTTATATGCCATTGTAGTAGTTATCTTGACGAAGAGACGAGTACATCTCGAAACCGGTAGACAAAAATCTAAATAATTGATTATGTACTAATATAATTATCATTTTCTTAAAATACCTGACCACAAAGTTAATGCTTGAAATATTAAACATATTAAAAATATTATTAGATTTAGTTTTAGTATGTTTCTTTAATTTTTTACATTTTAAAATTATCTAACCTAAGGTTTCACTTATTTATGCAAAATTTCTGTTGAGTTTTCCATTTTAAAAATACAGCTTGTCTTTGGAAAATGGTAAGGGAATTCTGAAAAAAATATTATTATTACATTTTGTGTTTTTAGTCTTTATGTGTCTCAGAAAAGTATCTAAAATACATGTAGGAAGTGTCTTAGCGTCGTGAATCCTATACAACAGACATCATGACAGCACGTATGTAGGAAGGTCGAGATAAAACGTGATGTGTAGGTACTTTTTGTGCTGAAAAATAGTATTAGTGAAATTAGCAAATTGGCATAAAATCATCCGCAATCATTCAGATGATTGTATTGTCTGCCTCGTCATCTGTCGTGACTGTGATGAGCTGATGAGCATGGAATACCGCAATCATGGGGATCTGAGGATACAGGGTGATGATCGTGATCTCATTATCATTATTCGCATTCCCCGCCTTGCTCGCATTTATTCGCTTTACTAAATATGCGTCTGCAAGAACCAAATTTATTAATCAATTAGAAAGACATACATAAAAAACAAATAAACGAAATAATATTTGACTGATTGGAACCACGGATCTTCTCCTATCCGGGGCATACGCGTTATCCAATTACGCTGCAGCGGCCTCCTACATTTCCGTGAATATCTGTAAGTCTCATTGATTAACATTTATTATCCATTTTTAGAGCAATCCACTTTTTCTGGTACGGTAGGCACAAATTACTTTGTGTAACGGCCGCTAGGGGACGCCAGAATTAACCGTTAATTCATTTTTTATTTTTGGACACATTTCATACAACATATGTATAATATTTAATTTGCACTAATTAACGCTATCTCTATTGCTTAGATCACTTTTGATAAACTCCGTTTAATGTTCGCTTATAAAAACTATTCGCCCAGGTATCCTTTATTCACTTGCGGCGGTCACTTACTAATATCGCGTGTTGTAATATCACTGATCACACTGGTTCGCTCGGTAGTATCGTATCACGGAAATGTCGCCATGTTAACGTCACAAACCGAATTGCCTAACCCCGCGTCGCATGATTCCTAATATAGTAAAAATTCCTTGGAAAGGTTTATTCTAGAGGCAACGAGAAACATGTGGAACGTTCCAGATTATTCTACGTCTTTTACTAAAGCAATGGAATGCCGTAGAATTCTCTAGAGAGATAGCGCGGTAACGGATGAGTGACCCCGGATCGCGTGCGTAACAATCTGCGGTTCCGGTTGACTAAGGGCTATCGCGTGACATCGTTTTTCAGCACTCAGTAGATAAATAGCTAAAATATATTTAAAAAAATATTGATATATATATTTTAAAACACTCTGTAGGCGTGGGGCAAATGATTGCGAATCCGCCAAGGTTGGGCTAACAATAATAATCGAAGCTACAATCCTGTGTGCCCACATCCGGACATGCCGTCAGGTGGACCGTCCGCGGTCATTATTCTAGTTCCATCACCACCAGGGATTATCAGATATGGAGTCAATTTTTTTACATCTTGGTGTTGTCATGAGGAAAAATATCCGCAGAACTACTATGGAGAGATCTATGTCTGTAAGAATGAGAGAACAAATAAAGAGGAAGAAGAAAAACTAAACTAAATGTTTGATATTAACCCTCCCGTTCCCGAACGGGGTTAGAAATTACCCCAAAAATCTTATTTTTAAAACTTTTTAACAATTATTAGTGATATTGAGCTGCTATTCCTTGAAATCCTCATAAATATCCTAAAGAATACAACACCCAAAGAAAAGAAAATATTAATGTGTAGGGGAGATCCGCTATGAAACGGCCGGGTTATGAAACGGCCAACACCCGTTATTCCTAAAGTATTCGCGCCAGTTTCTTCAAAATTTGACAGTACCTAACTTAATAGACAATACCCCCCCACTGACAGTAATTTGAGCGGGATGTGCGGAAGCGTCACGAAATTGTCGATTTTGATATGAAAAAAGTAACCCATAAAAACCAAGATTTTATTAGACTCCCTTTCTTCGTAAAATATAACAACAATTAAAGACGAATTAAAACATATAACATAACACTAAACTTACAGTAATTTAATATATTTCTAAAATGTCAGATGTTTTGAGCTTTGATAAGACACTTCGTGCTTTGAAAATTAAATTCTAAAAACATTTGTCAGTCAATTTAGATTTTCGACATTCGTAGTGAAGTACCTATTATGTATACCGACGGAGTAATTCAAATTTAGAGAATATTCCGCGACGTTATCGGGCGGCCGTTGCTAATCAAACTTTTCTAATCATTCCAATTTGAAAAAAACAATAAAATTCCTAAAAATCCGAAATCATACTATAATTATTTTTTTTAACGAAAATTTAATAGATCTTCTTGATCGTTGCCACGAGTCTACTTGCCAAGTTTCAGCTAGATTGGATCACGGGAAAAGGGTCAAAAATCGATCCAAAGTTTTTTTTGACGGCAGGCCAGCAAGCAAGCAAGCAGACGCCACGAGTTAATATAAAGGGAGTAAAAAGTAAATTAAATCATGTTTTTGTTAACAATTTTAAAGGGATTTTGTATTTTCATGTTATGTTATTATATTTACATGTTATTGTAGAAATAATCACAGTTACTCGTATTTTTGTTTAAAGTCGTTCACAAGTATTTTTGTCCATATGATTTGCAAACAACATGTACGCAATGAATCGCCCAGATAATAATTGTTGTGCAATTTGTACGGAAGAATATTCTAAAAGTAAGGTTGACTGGTTGAATTGAAATATGCTCTCTGTTCTGTATGGTGTCAGAAGACATGTGGTGTAAAAAGCATACGTAATTTTTTCTGTCAAAATTGCAACTGAAATAACTAAAATTGTTTACTTTCATAATGAATATTAATTTATCTTCACTAATAATATAGATATACTAATCCTCTATATGCTTGAATTTATTTCCTACCTAAATTACTGCATCGTTAAATTTGTGTTTAAATTGATAAATCTTTCATTTCATTCTATCTCTGTTTCATAACATCCATTGTCCTTTTCAAAGCGACGGTGTTTTGAAAAGGAAAAATCGAGACCTTTACAAAAACTATTTTTTTATTGTTTTATATTTATTCTATACACAATTTTATTTTCAATATGTATAGTAGATAGATTTTTAATTAATTTATAATTTTTGTTTTGTGTCTCAAGAGTATATTTTTAATAAAATTTAATAAAGTTTTTATAAAAGTGGCCGTTTCATTGCGAATCTCCCCTAATAAGTCAAAAGTAGAAAAAAATACGTTTTTCCATTGACAATCGTCAATATTCTATACGATACGCTTAATTCATTCTGCTTGCACGGTTTCTGTCAGTCAAACGCTTGTGAGTCACGAGACGCCAAAATACTATGGTTTCTTATAAAATGTCGAAAAATTTAGTAGAATCTTGTTCGCATTGTATAAAAAATATAATTATAAAGATTATAGAACATTTTCAAATCATAATACTTCATTAAAACGCAAATTTGTCTGGGGTCTCTATGTTACCCCACTCCGGTATCCGAAGGTTAATACCAGTCAATGTAATAGAATAAAGACTACTAGTTAGTAGAATAGAATAAAGACTACTATTAGTTAATAGTAGTTTTTATTACTATTGTTACGTGGCGTGGCTCGCTCGAAAAATGAAATGGCACAACTCGTAAAATAAATCTTTTATTATCGCATGTACATTATCTCTGACATTTTACAATCGCTCGCAACGCAATACTACTGCTATTTTTTATTCAAACACAAAAGAACAGCTCTCTTTTGTTTTTCTACTCGGGTAAGAACCCTTCCATTTCTTCGCTATTTATTAATCATGTTAGTTCTTATTTCAACCACTGGGCATACCGGCCCGCCGTTCTGCGCATGTGACACTTTTCTATGGAACTGTCAAATGTCAACGAACAGCTCGTTACACTATGTTAGGTTGATAAAATACAGCAAATATTATTCAAAGCTATTTTCATTATTCGAATGTTACATGAACATAAGTTTTAACTACTAACTAAAAGCTCTATAGACATATACAATTAAACATACAAAACATAAAAAACGCTGATCAATCCCGATAATCTTGTCCGTTTTTTCGGTTCGGGATTGATCTCGTAAAATGCCTCGAGATCTCACGGGATCGGGATTGCATTCCCTAGCTGTGACGACACTTGCCGGACATTGATTTGTTTATAAACGATGATTTTTTCCATCGCGCGTGCTCCGCGCGCGCTCATTGGTCAAATGAAATTGCGCGCATCTTATTTCCTGTTACGCATTTCCGTCCATTTTCACGAAATCGCTGCCACAGATTGCAGGAAAGCGAGAGGAAAGATAGTACACATCAAAAAATATTTTTTATACAGTTGTATTTTGCTATTACTTTGTGGTTATTCATTATGAATATAATTAAACTAATTAACTTAGTTTACACCATTAAAATTTATTTGGTAAAACCAACCGGTTTCGGAAACGACGTTCCTTCATCAGGGTATACCCAATACTGTATTGGGTATACCCTGATGAAGGAACGTCGTTTCCGAAACCGGTTGGTTTTACCAAATAAATTTTAGTGGTGTAAACTAAGTTAACTAGTTTAATTATATAAATATTTTTTACAACAAACTGTTCACTAAGGCGTTGTACTTTTTATCATAATTGTTTGAAAATATACAAACCTATAGTAATTTTTTAAACAAGTCAAGCGTCTTGGAACTGCCCGTTTTGCCCGGATATGTACCAAGAAATGAACTTACGTTCATGTCTATATACGGAATATTGTTGGTCCTTGGTGGAGATCACTTTGGCCTAGTTGAAAACAAATATTTCAGAGCGAATGTCAACAATTGGAAAACAATTTCTGTATCGCGTATAAACTAATAAATGTCTGTATGCTAGTAACAGATAATATTTATCAAAATATAAGTGAAAAGTAATAATTTATAAAATTATTACTAAGTGAAACGTTGACCTCAAAGCTGGCGGATAAATGTGCTAAATCTCTGGAATTAGAAGGTGCTCCAAAAAATTTTGGACCTGCATAGAATAATGGGTAATGAAGAAACAACTCAAGTTTATAAATAAAAACGGAAATGAACTCGGGTGTTAGTACTCTTCCCTTTTCCTCTCAATATTCCCATTACAATCACTCTTTCATCATATATACAAATAAGGTGCACCTATTAGTACCTAATTAATTATAGCTATTTCCACCTAAGCCATGTCTTACTATATCTGAATGTAATTAGTTTAATAATGGACGCTAAAGCATGAACTAATCCTCAATGTCGAGGCCTTTGATATGTGGCTCTATAGACGCATATTGAAAGTTTCCTGGGTGGACAGAGTGACGAATGTTGAAGTCCTCCAGCGTACGGAAAAAAACCGAGAAGTGCTGCGAACTATCAAGATAAGAAAGCTGGAGTATCTCGGACATATTACGAGAGGATAGTCTAAACCAGTGTTTTTAAATCTGTGGATCGCGACCCACAGGGAGGTCGTCAAGTGTTACTAGGGGGGTCGCGGTCGCAAGCCAGTAAAAGCATAAAGCAAGGGCTGTACGTCATATACTGCAAAAAAGAACAACATTTTTAGTGGAAAGGCTGTGCTTGATTATATTTTAGTAAATTTTCAAATCGTGGTTGTATTTTTGAGACGTTAACAACCAAATCGTTTTTTAATTTAAGCCTATTTCTCTTCTTGGTTTTTATATTTACCGTTGAAAAGAACGTTAGTTCACACAGGTAAAAAGTGGCGAATGGCACTAACTATTTTAAAGCTTCTCTTGCTAGCTCTGCATATTCTTCTCTTGAATTCTATTGGATTCCATTTTAAGCATGCCCTCAGCATCTAAATCTATAAAATTTTCTTTCATCTTCATGGATAATAAATCGGCCAGTTGAGTTTATATATCCAAAAAAAGGAATTATTAACTTATATTTACCCATTGATACTTCAGAACCAGTGGCGTGCAGTGGGTATAAACTTAGGTTAGGTTAGGTTAGGTATATATTTTTAATAGGTATATTAAAAATATATATATCTAAGTATATTAAAAATATATAATATATACGCATACACCTATAAGGGTATATACATTTTTTTAACTATATATAATGAACTATTTTGAGTAGCTTCAATCCACAAAAATAACTGCTCTATGAAAGAAGTATTGTAAACAGTATTTCCTAAATAAATAAATATTTTACATAGGTACAACTAATACGGCAAAAAAATTCGATATATTTCGAAGACGATTTATATATAATTAAATCGGTAGCAATACTAATTTCAGATATACGTTTCTTTTCACAAAAATAAATCAAACATTTTATGATATCATATATATATGATATCATACATTTTATGATATCATATTATATGTCATGATATGAAAGATGGTATTTATGTACATTCACCATAGAAAAGACATAGAATTTACACCGAAAGCTTTGGGTGGAATTTGTAAAAAATAAAATTTCTGCAATTACGTGCGCGTAGTTCTCACCTGGCATAGGACCTTTCGAAGAAGCACGCTAAATTTACTTGTCTATTACAAAAAACTCGCAGCCTTAAAAATACACGTTTTTTTCTCGACTTGACTATATCTATAGAACGAAATATTGGGCGAAGTAAATGAAGAATTGACATGAAGTTAGGCACAGAAAAGTCGAAAATAAAACTTCTAGCCGTATGACGAATTACGGCTAGAATTTTAAATCGCAAAAAAACAGATACGTCACGTTAAATGAAAACTTCAGAAATAAAACTTCTAGCCATAGGACGAAATACGGCTAGAACTTTAAATCAACTTTTTCTTAAGATAAGGATTATTTAATTAATATTTGTTTCCCAGAGTTTTCCCAGAAAACTAATGCACAGCTTTTTTGCTTGCATGCGCTGCACGCCACTGTTCAGAAATCAGTTCTGGAAAGTAACATAATTTTTTTAATGTTTTTTTAAATCATGGACATCATCATTAAATCAATTTATTTAGGACCTGAAGGATTGCCAGAATTTTTTACTTTTAAATGGGTCGCGTATTCAAAAAGGTTGAAAAACACTGGTCTAAACCAGCTCATCACTCAGGGGGAAATAAGTATTACCTATATATAAGAAGTCCAAGCTCTTCATTGGATCGATTTGATGATGGCCTTGTTATTAATTGAAATGTATTTTTATTAAGAAAATACAATGTGACATATCATGTATTTGAATAGTCAGATACAAGTATATCATCAATTATATTTTTATAGTAAATATGCAAAACAATCGATAGTATCTAATTCATTTTTATCTGTAGTTCGAGTCACGCTACCGAGAACATACTGATAAATATTTTCACAATAAAATATGTTTATTCGATTTACTCAGGCATATAATAAGTTAAATATAATTATAATAATATGTTTATTTCAGCGCAACGAAATTGAGCATGCATGGCCTGGTCCGCTATATAAATACACATATTTATATAAAAAAAATTAGCTTGCATTTGTGCTCGCAAAACTCGAAAAGTAGTCGGTCGAACGACTTGAACTTTTGACACAACGTTGCACTCGAAAACGCGCACGTTTTAATATTCCTACTATTATATAAATGTCACACCTGTGACTGGTAAAAAGATGCTTTTTTTGAAAAACGTCCGTTGGACGCAAAAGCAACATACGCTATACTAAATGCCGTATACCGACTGAGCCACACAACGCGTGGCCAGGTACAGCTAGTATTTTGTCTTCTTCTTCTTCTTTTGTTAGATCCTTGATCTGTGTTGACAGGTCGATCCTGGTCTTGCGACGAGGACGTCCAGCTCTCTCTGCATTTCTTTGGTGGTCTCCCTGGTGGTCGGCGCCCATCTGAAATCCCGCGCATAACGGCTCTGGGAAGTCTCGTCTGCTCCATTCTCCCTCCAGAAATGCCTTCTCTGCCTGCTCCATATTACAATGTCTTGTATTTTGCAGGTTCTACGGATTTCCGCATTGGTACTCTGTCTCTGAGGGTCTTGCCCACAATGGGTCTTAGGGTCTTCAACTCGGTAGTTCTGAGGAGGTGTTTAGTTCTCACCATGTCCGCTCTTGCTTCGATACCGCGTGTCATGATAGGTCTTATGCATGTTTTATATATTCTGATTTTGCTTTCCACTAGCATATGCTTATTGGCCCAGTATCTCTTAAGCATCCGGAGATAACCGCTGCTTTGTTTGTCTGCTCTCTGACTTCGTTATACAGATCGAGTAGAGTACAGATAGTATTTTATGAAATATGAAAAACAGAAGAAAAATATAATAATACTAGCAGTCAAGTAATCGGCGATAGCTGCTAGGCCCTGCGGATAGCTACACTGGACGCCATTCAGCCGTGAGTGTCCATCGGTACCTATCTGCGATTGGCTATCGGCTATATTGGCGGCTGCGCGATTATTGCCCATTGCCTGCTGCTTTTCATACGATTTGTTTATTGTTTGAAACTGGTTACGCCAAAACCACGCACTGCCTACTGCATTTTTGAAGCACATCATAATATAAATGGTACATTGCTGTATATGCGTTCGAGTTTGACTCATTTCCCACCATACATGTACCTAAATTTTAACCAAAAAATTTAATAATTAGGATAAATTTAAGATTAAAAATAAAATACAAAGTATGTAAAATACTTAAGTATGTGTGAAGGCTGTGGATGATAGTAATAATAGGCATGATGACAGAATTAAAGGATAAATGATTTTAGAGAAGAAAATATTTTGTAAGGATTCTAAAAAATGATCCAGTTTTAATATACGCATTGAGATTAATAAGATTTTCAATAAAATAAAAGTTTAAAATTGCGCAATCCGCCATTTTAACTGAAACACCGGTCAGAGCGAATGACGTCACGCCTTAGTACCCATCACCGTCTCTTTGAACCGTTGCCATAGACACAATGCAAATTTTATTGAGGCTTGACGTCACGTAGACGAAATGACAGCTGCAAACTTAGTTTATTACTGAAATAATGTTATTTTCGGTAATAGTAGACGAGTACCTACAATATATAATGTTATTTCAAAATCTGTCACCATGCCTATTATAATAAGTACAGGTTCCGGCAGATGAATTTGTTGAACCTAATATAATGATCGCTCCCTTAAACTTTTCCTCAAATGACCTCACTCAATGTCGATTAAGCTGATGAGGTCAGACATCACAGTGACGTCACACTGGGTATTCACTATTCGGCCATAGATTAAAAGTTGTCCTGATGATTACCCGTTGTATGCACCTTTCAGATTCGGTTTCGGAGAATTTTAATTACATTGAGGACAAATAAACGAAAAATGTACCAATTGACAGCGAAACGTCAAAAATATAAAATCAATTTCCAATATCCACTTCAACCAATCAATGTGCCACGTGACAAAATGACCGCTTGATGCAAAAGTGACAGATGATGTCGATTTTAGACTGAAATATCATAGCAAAGACAGCAATATCCAATTATTTAAATTGCAAAAGCTGCAATGTCCACTATTCAGTAGCAAACACAGCCATATCCATATGTAAAAGGTAAATAATTACTTATAAATTACATATGAAAGACGGTCAAAGTATTGAGATGTAAAAATCTAATATAGACACGTTATTCCCCTATTGCATTGAAAGAGACAACCAATCTTATTTCACAAACGCTCTGCGTGTAGACAGAAAAATCATGTAATTTGAAGTCACGGTGACTAAAATAACATACTCATTCTTACAATAGTGTATGATACTCTGTTCCTTTTTCGGCGTAGCGTCGCGCCCGATCACCAAGAAGGTCCGTTCGATAACGAATGCAAGTAAGGCAATTACCTTACTTTTGAGTTGCCAAGATTTCATTCTTGTAACGTATCTACTGTTTATTATATAATTGCACAGATAGTTGTCGATTATTTTATCGAGTTTCATGAAAAGAATTAAAACTCATACTTACGGGAATGTAATCTCGATTATTTAAAAAAATTGGAGAAAACAAAAACTTTCGAAACATTCGTGAACCCGTATGTAAACAGAATCTGACAGCTGACAAGATTTCAATATGGCTTTTTTATTCAGACGTTGTTCCTTTTCAAAAAACGTGTGCAATAACATGAAATACAGCGAAATATGTGCGAAAAGCCTCTTTTTGCCATTTCAATAATAAACAGTTCTAATTTTGCATACTAAAATTTCGCTTTGACGACTAGTCTCGCATTTTCGCTACGCGCTGCGTGAGCGACTTCCGTTACAGTAAAAATTTTACCCAGAATGCGTCAAAAAAGTATAAATTCAAAAAGAACGCATGAACAAAGTGTCCGTATCGTCAGACAGCACCGCACAGAAATCGAATCTGCCTATTGTGCTTTCGACGGCGAAATCCGGCCTTGGTGGGCATATAACGCGACACCTTGGTCCAGATATTGGTACAACGGAGAATAGGCCGTATTCTGAAAGTAGCAATAATGGGATCTTAATTTTGTTATCCCAACACGTAATAAAAAATAAATAAACGACACGTAGGTATACGTCCGCGGTTGTTTCTTTCGGTTTCTAACTTAGAGAAAGAGGGAGAAAAAAACTAACCGATAAAAACCAAGTTTTTATTATACTCCCTTTCTCATTGAAACAGGTTTCGCGCCTAATCCACGCGTCGGGCTCGAAAATTAAACAATCGTTAAAATTTCGAAAGATCCAAAATTATATATACTACAATTATTAATTTTTTTAAACGAAAAGTAAGTTTGTAAGATCATTTTCGTCGTCACCACGAGTATGCCTGTAAAGTTTCAGCTCGATTGGATCACGGGAAACTGGTTAAAAATCGTTCCAAAGTTTTTTCGGCAGACAAGCGATAAGCAGACAAGTCAACAAGCAGACGCTACGAGTTAAAATAAAGGGAGTAAAAAATACATGACGGCTATCCGTCAAACGTCAAGATGTAAATACGAGTCCAACGCGACAATGACAATTTTGCCATAATTCTACAACAGGACCCTGTGGGAGAAGAAATTAATAAGTGCATATGAAATAATCTCTTTTCCATAATCTTTAAAAACAGCATTAGTACTTATTTCATATAATTTTAGCCGAAACATGAGAATTATGAGGTTAAATTTGCGACAGGTACTTACTTCCATATTCGTTTGAAGCTGTGTCAAACCAGACCGCCTGCAAAAGAAGGCACCGCAAATAAAGGTATTTACTTATATACAAATCTACGTCTCGTTTGCTTTTTATTTTTATTCTCGTCTATTAAGTGTTGGGATAGCAATCATTCAGTCTATCTTTAAATGAGAGTCACACACCAGTGTATCGGATAAGGGCTATCATCATGCCTTTATGCAAATGCAAAGGGTCCCGTATGGAGTGGGGCATCTATAATATTATGGACGAAAATTAGGAGCAAACGTAGTATTGTTGATAGAATAAAAAGGGGTCGCTGAGATAGGTTTGTCATGCGAGAAATGACATGATAATGACACGAAAATAGGAACATGCCAATATTCCTATTTTCGGAATACGGCCATAAGTTGGAGCTTTAAAGTTCTTAATCTTTCCGGGTATTCTAGATCACTCAGACCAGCTGGCATTTTCATTCGATCCTGGAGTATGGATTCCAGATTTGAAATCCATTCGCCAGGATCGGCCTCACATAGGTTATACATAATTCCAAAAAAACCTGGACCCTTAGGATTTTTTGATTAGGTAGAGGATAGAGCTCTTTTAACTATTTTTGTAATGTACTCACACCATTTCAAATCCTCTGATACTGTAATCTTTTTCTTCTTCTTCTTCTTCCTCAGTCTTTCTCCTCCACTGTTGGATGTAGACCTCTTCCATTTTCCTCCACTCTTTTCTGTTTCTCCCCCTTCGCGACCATGTTGCTGGACTATGCCGACGCTTCAGGGCCTCTACTGTATGATTCTGGATGCCCATCTAGTATCCTCCTGCCGAGCCACATGTTCAGCCCACTGCCAATTCAATTTCGCAATACGGTCCATAATGTCGGCAACTTTAGTTCGGCGTCTTGTCTCTTCATTTCTGATTTTACCTCGAAGCATCTGCCTCTCCACGGCCCGCTGTGTACACTTTAATTTGTGTATGCTTTTTTTGTTAGTGTTGCTGTTTCTAGGCCATATGTCAACATCGGTAGGATACATGTATACACGACACAATAATGCCCAAATTTTTTTTGCTTATTTACCTGAGTCATAACCGGCAGTGGAGTCATGAAGGCTGAGGAAGAGAGGAAGAAGAAGAGGAAGAGATTACAGATTTCGGAATACGGCGATCAATGTTCCAACAACGCTACCGAGGCATTGCACCACTGCCCATGGAGGACCGGCCGCCCGAAATTGAATTATGTGAAAATATTTCACTTTTAGGCGCCATTGTTTATAAATAATGAGTTATTCTATATTTCACGGTTATACGGTTACCGTAATTTGCCAGATTAATTATTATTATACGAACGTGGGAGTGACCTGTGAAACACAACTGTTTGATTTGAGAAATTGTGCGAATGCGTTTAATATTTAATATTAATAAAGCTTTTAAAATCTTGTCTCGTTCGTTGGATGTCCAATTCTCGATTCTCTGAATAACAATGTCCGTCACTAACGCTACCACCAGATGGCGAAAATAATTTGAAGAATGTAATAAGGTTACGAAATGAAAAAAAATGCTTAATTTTCTATGTAACAATGCCCGCCAGTAACACAAATAAATATATTGAAGTATAAAAAAATATGAACGGTTCTCCATGTAACAGTATCCGTCATTAACGTTACCAGATGACGCAAATAAAATCAAGTGACATAAAATAGCGAGATATAAAAAGTAAATACAATGCTAATTTTCTATGTGATTATGTTCATCACTAACCGTACCAGATGGCGCAAATAATGAAGAGGTATAAAATAATGATGTACACAAATAATAAATAAATAATAAATGTCCGTCACTAACGCTATGAAGAAAATACGCTTCACATTCTTAACTCGCGTCATAAATAGTAAAATTACGTCATGTTTGACAGATCATAGCTAGTTTAATAATGTCTAATAGTAATGAAAATATTAAAGAAAATAAAAAAATTTCAGAAAATTTTGAGTGTTTTCAAAAATTTTCAAGAACACAATATTGGATTTTATCCCCAGAGTGTTGTGTTTCGCCTAGGCACGCAAGGCAAGTCGTTATTATTATTTCCGTGATTTTTCACAGGTGCACGGCTGGTATATTTATGTTTTACTACTTAAGTGAAGTAAACTATAAATAATATCATCAACATCACTCTAGACACTCCTGGTGGGTCTCGGCCTCCTTAAGAGTCTTCCTCCACTCATCTCGGTTTAGTGCCAGCTCTTTCCAGTTCAGAAGCTCCAAGGCAGATATGTCTGGAAGTTGTCGCTCCATCTTGATTTTGGCCTTCCTAAGCTCCTTCGCCCCATTGGCCTTGAGTTCAGCAGGGACCTTGGTGCTTGATGCTCGGACATTCTCTCCACATGACCCAGCCACCGAAGTCTATAAATATATATAAGTAACTAGCTGTGCCCGCGCGGCTTCGCACGCGTAGATTTTAGAACACTCTTCGGATCGTCATAGAACTTTCGCGAACCTTCTAGAACATTCTCCTTCCAGAACTTTCAAGAAATTCGAATGTACAGGAACCTTCTAGATACACCGACACATTCCGCCACTCAGTTTAGAACTTTCGAGAATTTTCTAGAACCTTCTCCTTCCAGAACTTTCTAGAGCAGGTTTTTCCTTCTAAACCCATCGACACAGTCAGCGCGCTTATTTTGAAACAATCTAAGGCATTTGCGGCCTTCCCATAAGAAAACAATGTGCTGGAAAGCACATTTTCGTCACCCACTCCCACCCACGAATAGCCACCCCCACCAAACTCGTATATTTTCGACGTGACACCAAGGGCTATCCACCACCACAACCGCTGGTTGTGGAGAAAACTTGGCGGGTAGGGAAACACGAGTTTATTTTATATACCTATATATATATATATATATATATGTTAGTTAAGGTTTTTCTCTTAACTTAATGATCATTACATCGTTTTTATGGAAAAAGCCTTTATTTGATGTCAATTAGCTGTTCGCAGTGCCGCCATTTTGTATGCATTCAATGTTTCTAACTGTTATTTACAAAATTGCGATCCAGATTGAGCTCGCACAAAACGACATCTGCGATGATGTTTTGAGGCAATAATGGAACAGAAAAACGCGTAATCGAGTACTCCGCTTCAGTTAACAGTAGTGACCGGGTCACTGTTACTAATTACGGCAAAAAACAGATGTTAAATGGAACCATTTGCACTGGATTCACAGCCTTCTGTATTTAAAGTTGAAACAAATGGTTCGGTGAAATGGAGGGAACTTCCGCTATTTAGGTTCATTGTTTTTTCGTTCTTTCCCGTGGCGTTTGGCAGTGGCGCCAATATAACATATAAAATATAACAATAGTTTAGAGACTAGAAGGAATGTGTATTTGATTACACATTTTTATCGATTGTTGCGCGGTATGATCGATAATCCTGAAATTATGCAGAGCATTGGTTTGTATGTTCCTGATAATTTCACTAGACATCGTCAGCATAGATTGTTTCACATTCCAATATACAGGACCAACCTGCCGATTGTTATGCCTGTTGGAAGAGCCACAGCTATGCTGAACAAGATCGCTTTGGGTATTGATATATTCCATGTGTCTGAGGGGGTTTTCCGAAGCGGGATTCTCCTACACCTTTGACCAGATTTTATGTTATTTTTAATTTATTAAATACTTTCATTTTTGATATATACTTCCTAATATGTATGCCTTAAACATTTTGTTTGTCATGTACATATTATCGTGAAATAAATTGAATTGAATTGAATTGAATTGAAAATGACAAATACACGTTTGTTTTTGACATTTGATTTATTTTAATTTTTAATAAACAGGCGTCAGCAGGTCATTAATGACCCTAATAGTTGGTTCTAGAGTAACATTAGAGTACAAAGTATGAATATTTTGCAAACATTTTGAGTATGATACAAATTAACTGCCCCACTAAGCTAAAAAGCAGTATCTCCACTAAAAAAATTAGTAAGTAAATCAACGAAATGTGAATGGAGCTATTTCTATCATTCAAGTGAATATTAATTTATAGTTTTCGCTCAGTCAATAGATATTGAATTAATACAGATGTAAAAAATATTTTATTATTATTTGAGGTATTTTTATATAGTTTAAACCTTGAAACTGCAAATAAGCTACATGTTATCCCCAGATGGATATGCTGAAAATTAAAAATGCTTATATTTTAATATTTTGACGGAAGTACGCAAACAAGTTTATATTAAATAATAATATTCAGACTAAGACAAATAAATAAATACAATTTTAGGAATGAGTTCCAGATTAAGAGGTTTTTACTCAATACGTAATACACTTTTTATGATCAATAAAAAGTAAATAATGCCCTGGCCGTTACGTAACTACCCGAAATTTATCATACTAGTTGCTACCCAAGGTACCCGGGTACTCAAAGTGGACGGACGCTCCCCCAAATTATTATTATTCTACTTTGGATCTCACAAATTGATATTTAGACTATTTAGTGGTCAAATAGCTCCTCTCTACTCATAGCAATCTTCGTCTTCTCTTTATTTCCCTCCCTTTCAAATCAACTATTTGAAGTCGATGTGGGTACCCAGGTACCCGGGTGGTAACATAAGGGTTAAGTTCCTACACATAAAATACCTCAAAAAACCAGCGACTAGCGCACGCCCATGGAACCAAGTACTTACAGTGTCTCGCGCTGGCAGTAAGCAGTGGTACTCACTCTTGATTACCGGCTCACAAGTGGCTGTCGGATTTCAAATACAGAAATGAACTAATGCGTGGGATTAGCGCCGGGCTTCAGTCCTATTCTTCAACATCTGCATTGCTTTATTTCTCAAACTAATTCGTTTCTTCACAGAGAAACGCAGCAAAAATAACCAACATTAATTACCCTGTCTGCCTCGTCAGTCAGACACGCTTTCCAGACGTCTTTAGCAGAAGAATATCCTTCCAGACCTACAAACTATCGTCACCAATTGTGGTGAAGTGGATGGATTACCGCTTCACCCTGGACCTTGCAATGGAATCCGAAACGTCGGCCAGAAAGGTCGTAATAACACGGTATAATACCCCGGAAGATACAAACCAGAAGATTATGATTGGCCGTGAAAACCTAAGAACATTCTTCGTCCCCATGTCCTAGTAGGGTCGGAGGCCCAAAGACTCGACAAGGTGCTTCCACATTCCCCTGGCTTTCGCTGCTTCTGCATGAGTCAACCAGTCTAGACCCATTATGATTTCATACAAAATTTTCTGTTGCTTCTCCCAGCTTAATCTGGGGCGACCCACCGGCTGTCTTCCTTCCGAGGTTGCCAAAAAGATTCTTCTACCTTTGGCATTCTTAACACATGTCCAAGCCACCTCATTTGTGATTTTTCTATATGTAAGAGTAGGGCCTCCATGCCGAGTGTGTGCTTTATGTCAGCACTTCTTACTCTGTTCCATCAGTCTCACAGACTTATTGTCCGGTATTCACCAGTACGATGTAAACGCATGCGTAGTAATAATATTCGCGAATAAATATTTTTTGTTGGCATTTACGTCACGACCATCTCCTTCCTTGTCCTGCCTATCTTTCAAATTAGTCTATTCCTATCTACATAGATCTAGATCATCATCGTCTCGCAACTTGAAGAAAAAGTATCGTCGTCAGGAAAGTCGAACTCTTCATCTATTCGTCTAACCATTCTCATACACAGTCCATTAGAGTCGATCCCGTTTACTAGTCCATTTTCCATTCCTTTGATCTTGTCAAATTCACCAGCAACCTGCATGATTCCGGCGATTTGCGTCGGAACTTACAAACATACACATCAGCGGTACATAGTTTAAGTCGCTCTCCCATTCACTCCTATCCTTGTAATCTCACTTAATTAAATGAATAAAATGAGTATTATATCATTGATTATTTGCGTGCCTCACTTACTTACATGCTTATACAATACTAATAATACATCGCGACCTTTCTCACCATACTGAAGGAGCCAGATGGTAGAGGCGAATTTGTTCATTAACATTCTACAAATTGTTGTCCACACACCACAACCCTTGTTCCATCTTCAGTTGTTTTGAGCTGCTTCGGTACTGATTGCCAAGAAGTTAGATCTTTATAACCATTCTTCTACCATTCGAAAGGCGTGTCCAAACCACCTTAACTGAGAACTTTTGAAAGTAGTGGCAGAGGTTCCATTGCAAGGATTTATCTTACGCAAGTACTTCTCAATCATTCGAAGTTATTTGAACTTCTTTGATTAAAGTGCTGTGACGTAAATGCTCAACCTATCGTGATGAAATTTATCAAACGTATACTGTGACAGTGTAGCTAACAACTTTATTTATTTTTTATTTAAAAAAAATATTATTTAAAAATTTTTGAACTTGTAGTTTTTTATAAAAAATGTTTAACATTCAAAAGAGTGAAAATACGTTCTATCGGCCATGTGGGCATATTTTAATTTTTTTTAAATTATATTTCTATTTATGTTCCCTGACACTGACTACGTAAAAAAAGAAGAAAACACTATCCATGGGCTATCGCAAGTCTGGAGCTTTATGGAATTCATCGAACGACCAATCATCACACAACGACCTGCCATAACAGACCAAACAACTGACCACTGACAAATTCAAAACAGATGTGACAAAAATGCTAAAACTCGGCCAACTATAAAAAAATGACTTTGAATCTAAACTATGTTATTATTATATTCCTATATTGAATCATGTAAAAATGTTATCCATAAACCTTTTAGGTTTCTATTATATTTTAAATAAAAAAATAAAAAAACAATCTATAAAAACGAGTGTCGCAGAGCGTAGCTATATATAGCTCGATACCGAACGCCAGATAATTCCATGTTTAAAACGGCGATCAACAAGTACCTAGCCATTTTTTCGATAACTTTCGGGCGCGAACATTCTAGAGAGTTCTAATGTACAAAAAGTGATGCGTTAATCATTTAAAAGTTTATCGTTTACCAAATTTTTTCTCCTCGGACCCCATAGCGGCAAATATGCAACCAAATTGCACCCGTGCAGTTGTCGCAGAATAATTTGATTTTATCACGAACATAATAACTGTTGCAATTAATGTGTATGTTTGAACTTTTTAATTATTTCTCAAGTGCGCAAGAATTATTTCGCGTGTCCATTGTGTGGACGAGAACAATAAGTAGTATTTTCGCACTGACTGCTATCTACTCAATTCAATTCCATTCAAGTACTGTAGTAAATCAATCAAGCTTTTAAAATGTATAAAAAATCTTGTTTTCTTTATCCCCAGAGACAGAGAAGTGGTTTGTGCGGTTTCCTCGCCGCGTCGTACGGGTGCGACAAAGAAGCCGCTTTAGCATTTAAAAAATGCCAATCTGAATGGCGATAGTGTAGGACTTATACGGAAGCCATTGCTCGTAGAATGGTCCTGGATCTGTTGTTTTCGGCATTCAAAATATCGTAAAATATATATTTTTTTAATTATTGATAAAATCATATTTTCATTGTTTTAAAATTTTAATAATGATGTCATTTTAGGTATATACTTTTGTAAAAATATTTTTTTACAATGTTGGCTAAGTGGGGATTAATTTATATAAACCTATTTACGTCGAAGCAGCAAAGCTTCTTGAGAGGTGCGCTCTGGCATCGTGATTTTTATAAAGCTTATAACTTCTGAAATTTCGAGATGAATGCAACTATTTTCAGATCGAAATGTCATCTCCACACTTTATATACTTAATTATTTACCATCACGCCGTTGCATTGCGCACAACTCTTATCTCATTCACATTCATACATCTTCGCATACAAGCTTTTACATGTTGAGGCTCCCAACAAGATCATCTTCCAGTATCCGGTTAATCTGGCCATGCCATGTCTTCGTCACGTTCTTGCGTCATATATTTTTCTTACCATTCGTTCCTCATTCATTCGCTCAACATACTCAAACCGTGAAATCGATCCTTTTTGAATTCTATTAACCATTTTTAGATCAGCTTTACATTTATCTGTCAAAAATAATATGCCATATTGTTTTTTCCATATTTTTCAACAACAAAAAAGAGCGTTGATATTCCGTTTTGTTCGGGTTTTTCACTTTCTTGAAAGATCAATTTGTTTCAGCAAATTTCAATGAAGAAAACCAAACAGCAGAATTGCCAAGACGTATAGGAATGATCTGGGCTGCTTTTGGCAAACTCAAACATATCTTTGAGAATAAAGATATCCCAATTAGCCTAAGAATAAAAGCCTTTAAATCGCTGCTGCCAGTGATGAAGTATGGAGTGGAGACAACAGCCCTTACAAAGAAAAGTGTAGAAAAGCTCAAATGCACGCAACGATCCATGGAGAGATCCATGCTTGGAATAAGCCTAAGAGATAGAATAAGAAATTATGAAATTAGGCGCAGAACTAGAGTAGCGGATATCATGGGTCGTGTAGCGGAGCTAAAGTGACAATGCGCAGGGCATGTTGCAAGGCAGGATGCTACAAGATGGACTCCCAGAGTTCTGAAGAGGAGACCTTGGGATAATAAGAGGCATCGGAAAACCTCAAAAGAGATGGGCCGACGACATAACCGCTGTGGGGGGAAAGAAATGGCTACAATTAGCAAATAACAAGGAAGGATGGAAGGGTATGAAGAGGCCTATATCCAGCAGTAGAGAGATGAAGACTGAAGAAGAAGATTAATTGAAATATAATGGAATATGAAATTAGTGTGTACAAGAACCAATTTCTCTGGTAAAAATTACCGACGTTATCAAGATGCTGACAAGAACTCCGAATTTCTTATACGGGCTTCAACATGCAAATTTGTGTCAGGTAAAGAAAGAGAATCAATAGCTCCACTGAGTATCTTAGTAGCACTGAAGATCGGATATTTTCTGTGTGTCTTAGGTCCTAAGTGTGATTGTGTCTTAGGTTATGTCGTGTGTCTTAGGATATGTTTTAGGTTATATCGTGTGTCTTATGTTATGCGGGGCGGAGCGTGGGCAAAGAGAGCGACACCGCGGCGTGAGAAATATTTACGCTCACGTAAGCGAGGCGGACAGGTGCATTTCTTATCGTATGTTTAAATAGAACCTATGTTTGTTTGTTTTTTTTTTATAAAAACGAAACTCCGTACAAAAAAATCAAGCGAATGAAGGTAACCAGAGCATACCCAATTTGTGACTTAGCTTGACAAATACAGCGCTGTCAACCACAAAGTACCCCCGTAAAAATTGTATTGATTGAATTACTACAATTTAGAGGATGCATTTTAATTTTGTATAAAGATTAATATAATTTTAACATTAATTTCAATCTTTAATGTATTTTGTGTTTCGAAAGACAATCAAGATCGTATCGGTGCATCTCAGTGTACGTGCGTGCGTGTGTGTATGCGGTCACGTGTGGAGGATGTGCTGGTCGCGGGTATTCCAGATTGACAGGCTTGCTCGGGAAGACGTACAGTCGCGGGAGAAACCTATTTGTTTGTTGTGTTATGATGGTGTGAATTTTTGGACTGTTTTTTTTTTTTGGGGATGCCGGACCCACAAACATAGAAGGATAAACATCACATGATCGTATTTAATACTTCAATTCGTTTATTTATCAAGTGTCGTACGTAAACTATAATCTTAGCCAGCGTTAACGGTCGTATAGGAAGCGTCCATAAACCATTTGGCATAATCAAGAGGAAGGTATGTTAGGTAGAATGCTACGCTGGG
Organism: Agrypnia vestita; assembly: GCA_016648135.1. NCBI lineage: Eukaryota > Metazoa > Arthropoda > Insecta > Trichoptera > Phryganeidae > Agrypnia > Agrypnia vestita. The sequence goes on along the minus strand of JADDOH010001102.1, from coordinate 50,049 downwards.
CTACGTGAGGGGTGGGGGGGAATGTGTATTTTAATTATTAATAGGAAAAACTACGTTTCACTCGGGGGACCACGTTAGGGCTACATGGGTGGGAAGGGGGAGGGAAAAGATTTCAAAATGGAACCACTTGTTTTATGGACGCTCCCATACGCCATACAAAACTTAATGAATTTTTTTTCAATATTTCAATATTCTTTAATTATAATTAAAATCTTGAACTAAACTTGTGCAATTAAAACAGGACTAACTCCTGATCTCCTAGTACGACCTCAGACCATTTGATTGCTAGGAGATTATCTTAACTACTAGACCCACAAACTACTTGAAGTTATATCTTTAAAAAATAATTTACATCAATCCACACACAAAAACTAATTTTCCTACCAAATTTGAATTAAAATGGCCTGTATTTGGACTTGAAACGAAATTTACAATCTCCTCGATATTTTAATTTTTTAAGATATGACTCATTAAACCAAGAGATATCGTTACGCATTAACCAAATCGGAAATATTTAACGAGAAAGAAAATGAAATGACGCATTTTATTATCACTCGTAAAACAAGTCATGAATCATGTTTTTTATTTCATTTCATCATATTGCACGACATTCTTATTCAAATGTAATAAAATATTGTATCAAAACCCAACCAAAACCATAGGTTACTTGCTACACCATCGACATCATCAAATGTCAATCTCAAATGTTAATTATGAAGAGGAGAATCTTAAGGTTTTAAGGTCTTCGCCGAAGACCTTAAGATTCTTCAGCGTAAGACTGTGAATGATATGCATACGATGGATATAGGCAAATGTGAAAAACTATATTCCCTTACATCCATTTCCTTTTAGCGTTTAAACTATGTTAAGTACTGGCTTGTAACAATGCCAGCACTATTACATCTCGCCTTCGACACGGTATTGCAATAATCCAGTACTTGAGATATCACCAATACTAACAATATTAACATCGTATTAAATTATTTTATATAATATGTATATTAATGGAACGGCTTTCCATGAATGTATTTGAAGAGTTCCTTTTTCTGCAATCTTTATGATTTAGTTATTTTTTTGAAATCTTTATATATGTATTACATATATATGTATTATACGGATTCTAAAGGCATTGAAAGAAGAATATTAGATGATAAACGGCTATTAGACGAAATACAGTTACTTTGAAGTTTGGTGAAAAGAATCTGATTTGACTTACCCTTATAAAAGGATTTCTCTTTGGCAGCAGATCTCTGGGAAGACTGCTTAGGTCACCAGGGAGAGTCTTCAACTCTCTCCTGATCAGACCTCTGGATTCCTCCTTGACTTGGCCAGCCTTCGAGCCCGGCGTGGGACTCCCGGACTTCTCCAGATCCTCGCTGGCCGACGTCACGTCGCCCGAGATCCTGGACTCGTTCCTGGACCCGGGCGACAGACTCCTCGACACGTCGGACAGGTTCCTGGTGCTGTCGGAGTTCCTGGAGAGGTCGTCCGACCTGGCCGACAGCTGATCGAAGGTGTGCGACACCTTGACCACGCTCACGGGGTCGTTGCTGGGCGACCCGCTGCGCGAGTTAACCGACAGCTTGTCCGAGCTCGTCGACCCGTCGTCGAAGTTGAGCGAGATCTTCTCGAAGCCCGAAACGTCAGGGTTGATGTACACTTTGCCGAGGAACGGCGAACCGATCGACACTCGCGTCGGCGACATGTTGGCGTTGATGTATATCTTCCCCGTGTTGGAGGACAGGCTGTCCATCGAGTTCACGGACACTTTGCTCGACATTGGCGACATGTTCCGTTTCGCTTCCACGACGATCAACTTTGTGTCACCCATTTTCCTTGCACATTATCGGGTCGCTCGATTGTATCGGCCGTCGGTCGCGTTGGGAAACAACGAACTCCGCGGCAGTCTCTGAACAATGCGCTTATCAAGTTGTAATTGAACCTGTAATTATTGTAATCTTATCAGCAATCATAAAAGTATTATTTGAGACCAATTATTGTAGTATCGCAATTCAGACAACTGCGTGTGAGTTTAGAACCTTGAATTCTTATACTGTTCAAACACAGATTTATATTTAGATATATTTTCAGGTGAATACGTGTTTAAAATTGGTTTGATCTTTTAGGTTTATAATGTAAATGGCATAAGGATAGATTTGATATATCTTTAGATTGCATCAGCCGCGCTGTAGTTAGCGCGGTCTGTCAAATTCGGGACGAAACGAGTGATTTATGCTCTTTTTTACTTTTAGTGTTACTTTTACCGGTACTAGTATTATCTCTCTTTATCTGTTTGTTTATTGTGGTGGAATCTTGTAATTGATTTTTCACCATCTTCCCGACTAGCTAGCTCTGAAACTTTCAACATTCACGTAAAGTGGATGACTGTACATTAATAAATAGTACGAAAATTAAAATAACACAATTTTTAAAATTTTTTTAAAACAACGCCTTTAATATTTGGATGTTCCATGGGCGTGATACTGCATCCGTACATCCACTTCCCGACTAGAACTTTCAACATTTACGTACATTTTTATTACATTTATATTTATAATTAAATCCTTTTCGATTAAAATTAATAATTTTCCATTATTATTGTACATTAAATGCTAGCTTCGAAATTCATCAATGAATGTGTACAAAGTATGAAAAAATGATCCGTTTTCTAGTTTATTAATTTTAGTCCGTAGATTCAACTTTGACACTAAATTATGGTTTTGTTGAATTTAGATTTCTAACATCTCAGGTTAACTTTAGTTTAGAAAAAAAGAATGTGAAACATAATTATGCTACGGGTTAAAAGTGTGGTGATTCGCAATATACGCAGTGCTTTCTGCAATTAGCCTCTCAGACAATGTGCCATTCGTTCTCCTTCTAGCGGTGAAACTGTTACCCCGTATTAAAAGAAAATCTTCTAAAAAATTTTGATTTACTTGTTTTGTGATTAAGCCACTCAGTGAAGTGTTTTTAAATTGAAGTACAATACATGACCTTTTGAAATGCTAATGGAACTCTTTAATGAACTCAGTCTTCGAGTTCATTAAAGAGTGAACTGATTCGTTGATTCCTGACTAATTAAAAAACGATTAAGTTCATAAAAATATGAAGATACATGATGTTGCCAGACGTCTAAATTGACTACAATAATGTACTTTAATCTATTGAAAAATAACCATATGATAACAGCCTTTGCATTTATATACAGTGGGTAGATTTTTATTTTAACATAACTTTTTTGTGTTTTTGTGCGTATTAGTATTGTTACGACGCTGTAGAAACATAAATAATTACATACAATTGAGGATTTCCGAGTACCATGGATGTTTTGCTGCAAATTAGAAAATACTGGAAGAGTCTAGAACATATGGTGGAAATGCCGACCATTTTCGCGAAACGTCTGGAAACCCGAAACTGTATATAAATGGGACTACGCCATTGCGGAACCGAGTTCATTGTGTAATACTGTGTTTATTTAGTATACTTTGTACTTTTTAAAATTAATTATTTACGCAGTACCAAACGAGAATGATAATATACTTTTGGTATCATTTTCTCAAAAGTAAAAAATATTTAAAGAGGTAGTTATCTAGTATTATAGACGGGACGAATAAATAGACTCTTAACTATTGGAAGATGACCATGTTAAAAGATTCAGCGATAGAAGTGCGTGCACGAGAAGATGTACGAGTGTGGTCGAAGCAAAAGTAGACCAGATTAGAAGAGTGTAGCGTTCATTTATTTTCGTTAAAAATGTCGTTAGGTTTTCACGGCCGTTCAGAATCTTGTGTATAGTTTTCTGGGATATTCTGCCGTGTATATGTGACCTCTCTGCAGGGTCCATCATCAGCCCTGATGATCCGCAACGATGGCCAGAGAGGTCACATATACACGGCAGAATATCCCAGAAAACTATACACAGAAAATTTATTTTCGCTTCAAGGCGAGCCGTCAAGGACATCCGTCAAATTCTAATATTTCTGTCATGATAGTTTTGAATATTTAACATTAATTTAATAATTAAAAATAGTGGATGGGTTTGAAACAAACTGATTTCTATAATTTTTTTAAATAACATTTATACTGCTTTTAAGTAATATTCATCACGTAAAAAATGACGAAGTGTGTAATATTTTATAATAGTTCTGACACGGTGTTGCTATGATGATCGCGACGTTTTTCAAGTTCATAAACATAATATACAGGGTCCACAATATTTTACGGATGAATTAACACGTTTATCAATATGTAAAAATTAAAAATTCGAAAGTATTATATATATGTCAACAAATGACGCAGTTTTAAAATCGGATTCCGTGTGTCATCGGGGGGGGTCTCTTCGTTCGCTTTCCTTTTTCATAAAAAATCACTATCAAACGTGTTCTTAGGCCAAAATTGACGTCAGTTAGAAGTATTATTATATCATACTATCGAAAGCAATTGATGTCTCCCATGTAATAAGGATTTATATGAATTTGTCGAACGGTTTCATTATTTTAAGCCTTGACAGTAGCGAAGGGAAAAACTTCATTTCAAAATGAAGACTACAACACACACACGTTCACTAGTTTGAAGACTACAAAGTGTACACTACAATTGTAGTACTACGAAATGAAGTGAAGTAAATGAAGTGAAGTAATGAAGTAATTGTAGTATTAATAAAGTGAAGTAATGAAATGAAGTAATTGTAGTATTAATGAAGAATAAATGACGATATTTTCTCCAAAGTAACATTTGGCGACCTAAAAAAAAAAAGGTCGCCAGACAGATTTCTTCGTTCGATTCCAAAAAATTTTCAAACCATGGGGAGGGGGTTGTTACAGTTTCCAAAGATTTCTCCGTTTAGCTACATCAACTTCCCCAAAAATTTCTTCATAGCTCCCAAAATTTTTCAAACCATGGGGGGGGGGGGGTTGTTACAGATTCCAGAAAATTCTTCATATATCTACATCAACTTTCCAAAATTTTCACGTAAAAAATACACTATTTAAAATGTGTTTCTCATACTTTCGATAACTTTGAAGTGTATGTACTTTGTAGTATTCGCTTTGAAATGAAGTGTACTATTTGAAGTTTATACTTTCAATAACTTTGGTATTTGTAGTTTGTAGTGTGCACTACACATCAAAATGTGCGAAGTGTGCACTTCAATGTAGTGTAGTACTACATTGTAGTAGTGAGTACAGAGCGGACCCATCACTACTTGACAGTGCGTCACATATTTCATTTTGCATGACGAGTCCAGCCTCGACAATTCGAGATTCTGTGAGAGTCAAGAAAAAGACTTTTCGAGCCGTGCGCATGCGCGTCGGAGTTGAACATGTAATTATTTTTCGTTTAATATTACGGTATATATTATGATTTGAAAAGTGTTGCACTAACCTAACCAAACATCAATAGATAAGCAATATGAAGGTTTACATTTTTTTTTTTTTTATGACTTATTTTTGCAAAACGTTCAACTGTCATTACAGTAACTTACATCGATTGTAGAAAATTAATTTATTACATACAATAAATACAAGTTAAATTAAATGATAAAAACCCTGCGGAAATTCCAATGGGAATTTTTCGGAAGGTTTTTATTATTTTATATGACTTGCATTAAAGGGAATGAATTTTTAATATTCTATATAAGTTACTGTAATGATATTATAACGTATTACAAAAAAATAAGTAAAAAATATTGAAAAAAGTTGTGTCTCCATTACTATTGATATTATCAGGTCATGATTACTTGAACATTTTCGACTCATAATTAAATCAGGAATCTACCTGTAAAGTATTGTGGACTAGCTCTGTTACACACTGTATATGTGTGTATATGAATAGGTACTATACTAACCTGAAACGTAAAAGATGCAGCAAAACCAAGGTAAAATAATGTTATTTGTTAGAATACATAATTATGACTGCAACTATATAATTACAATTATCATTTAATACGTGCATAATTCTTGCATATTATTACAGTCGACATACAGAGAAGAGTAATTGCGATGTCGTAAATAGCTGAATACCTAGAATTTCCGTAATAACAAATGAGGGAGAATGCGAAGTAGAAATTAAAAAGAAGAATGCCATGATATTATACTGAAGAATTCATTTATGAGAATGTACAAAAAGGTATCTCTAGATGAGGGAGTACGGGCATTATCCTTGCCTTTACCCAACCGAGTTCCTCCAGGGTATGCTTGGCTATAATAGTTTAGAGACTAGAAGGAATGTGTATCTGATTACGCATTTTTATCGATTGTTGCGCGGTATGATCGATAATCCTGAAATTATGCTGAGCATTGGTTGGCATGTTCCCGATCTTCCCGATCCCGAAGACAGCGTCTGCATAGATTGTTTCACATTCCAATATACAGGACCAACCTGCCAATGGTTATGCCTGTTGGAAGAGCTACTGCTGTGCTGAACAATATTACTCTGGACATTGATCTGTTCCATGTCTCTAAGAGGGTTTTACGAAGTAGGATTCTCCTACACCTTTGATGTGAATGAATTTATATACGTTTGATATATTTTTGTTTGTATATTTTCACATTCTTTAATAATATTTACGAATTATACATATGTTTATAATGTAAATAGTATATTAAAAATAGATACATTGAAATTGAAAAATTACGCTCTGGATACGTTTATCCCTCAGAATAGGGCGATACCCGTAGCAGCCACGATTAGCTATTTTAAATAGAGTAGAACTAAAATTGTCTGCAAAAATTTTCATTGCGACCCTAAAACCTTCATGTTGCAGGAAGGACAAAGGACAATTTTTTGTAGGATTTCTTAGAGAAATGCAATCCACAGATGACATTACAGACTCTCACATGTGTGCAGGCCAAGTGGGGCGCATAAGCGCATAAGCGAATAGTATAAACTATTCGCTTACACTAATTCGGTGACAATACCACACCAGAGCCCCACTCACAACCAAGTCAAAAGTCAAACGGCCCTTTTCAGGGCCACCAACTAGTCGCAGCGATCCAGATATGAAAATAAAAGGCCCTTTTCGAAACAGAGAAAAACTGAAGACGCCTACATTCAGCAGAGCATTGATAATAGCTGATAAAATAAATATGATAACGACCATACGACGAGAAAAATATTTTTATCTGAAGGAAATCTGAGGGAATTTTTCGTTAATATCTGCATCCGTTCTCCTCTAAGTCCATGACTCGATGTATGCTTGCCCGGTGTTCATACCTTTACCTGGTGAGACGATTATTTACGCAGTTAGGTCAGCTCCACAATAGCACGGCCGATAAGATAACATCGGTACTTACACGTTCAAGTGAGAGAGAAACAACGAGATTGTCCAGATTTTCAATTTACATCTGACAAATATGTGTCAAGAGGTTTACGCTCTGCTACATGTAAACAGAGGCCGTGGAATACCACATATTAAAAGTAAAATTGTTAATCAATTTGCTCATTTTAAAATATGTTCAAGCAAAGGATATAATTTAATGTATATTTGACGCGTTGATAACAATAGGCATGATGACAGTATCAAGGAATTCAAGAATAAGTGATTTTAGAGAAAAAATATTTTGAAAGGATTCTAAAAGATGATCCAGTTTCAATATACACATTAAGATTAATAAGATTTTTAATAAAATAAAAGTATAAAATTGTGCAATCCGCCATTTTAACTGAAACGCCGGTCAGAGCGAATGACGTCACGTCTCTTCAACCAGCTCACACAGGTCATGAGCCCTGAGTCATCTCATAAAATAACCTCCGTATAAATAGCTTCATCACTGTGAGATTTCTATAATTTATCTCAATTAATAATTATCCCTCTCTGGACAAAATCCAGTAATTGTGTTCTCAGAACATACATGTAATAATATTTTTTGAAATATAATTAGTATACAGCAGTGCCTTTTCAATTCTGTCATTATCAATTCTCTTCTTGTCATGATCGCCTTATCTTCAGCTTTATTGTTTGAGTGTCATCAAATATATAAATAGAGTGAAACACGAGGCGGTCGAAGAGGCCATTCAATTTATACAGGGCATCCGCTTATTACATAGTGTATTTAACCCTTATGTTACTACCCTGGTACCTGGGTACCCATTTTCGATTTCAGTTTTAAATAATGTAAAAAAAATAATTACGTCAATCTAAAAAGTTGCACAATCAATTAAAACAATTAAATTATTTCATTCATAAACGCCAGTTGCTTTTATCCGTTTGGATTCCTATTATTTTAATTATTTGAAAGGGAGAGAAATAAAGGGAAGACTGACATTGCTACGAGAAGCAGTGACTTTGTAAGAAGCTATTTGACCACTGTCTAAATATTAATTTGTGAGATACAAAACAAAATTATAATAATATGGGGGAACGTCCGTCCAGGTTGAGTACCCGGGTACCTTGGGTAGCAATAAGTATGGGAAATTCTGGGTAGTAACATAACGGTTAAAGAATTGAATTGTATTGCAGTTGCTTGATTTTAAGTCTTGAAAAAACAAGGATGCTCACGCAACACTCTGGTATGGAACGGGAGCAGCTGATGTAATCTAAAGAAAATCTTACGTCTGTCCTCAACCCAATGACGCCATTAGCTTCTACTACCGTCGTATTCTTTCTGAGATATAAGCGCTTGTGGTTATCATAGGCACATCTCCAATAATAAAATATATATTAGTAACATGGTGCAGAGGGTAGACAGCAAAAACGGTGTAATTTTATTTTCATAATTTTAATTAAGTTACAAAAGTCTCACAGAGATTATTATTATTAATTATTATTAATTAACGCCTTATAGGGCTTTTACAATAGATAGGTAAAGTGTACATTAACATAATAGGTATATAGTTTAGAGAAGAGAAAAAAAACATAGTAATGACAAATTGATAAGAAAATATTTAGAATACAAAAGCAAGCATAGTAATGACAAAGTGAGAAGAATATACTTAGAATACAGATACAAACAAATAATGATAAATATAATATAAAGTAAAAATGATAAATAGCTACATATAGTATATGTAGTTATTTATATGATAAACGTGTATGGAAGTCTCTTTATGCTATGGCAAAGGGCTCACAACCTGTGTGAGCAGGCTTAAGTGATCATTCTACACAATTCAACATTCACAAACATCCACATATTATCAAAATTTTGTAAGCTGTATATACGTTCAAAAATCTGAAAACCTTCCGTATATTTGAAATATAGAGATTCATTACTAGCTTCGAAATCTATGTTTCATAAGGACTACAGATTAAACGAGGACGTTTGAATATATGGAACATATCAGAAGAAATATATGAGAGCTAAACACCTTCTCAGAACTATCGAGATGAAGACCCGAAGACATATTGCGGGCAAGGCCCCGAGAGACAGAGTACCCAATGTGGAAATCCACAGAACCTGTTGAAGAAGACATTGTACTATGGAGCAGGTAGAAAAGGGGTTTCTAGAGGGACCGTGTCGAGAGAGTGGACCAGACAAGACTTCCCAGGGCCGTGATGCGTGGGATCCCAGAGGGGCGCCGACCGCCAGGGAGACCACCAAAGAGAGGTGAGAGAGTTGGACGTCCTCGTCAAAAGACCAGTACTGACCTGTCAATACAGATCAAGGATCTAATAAATTTTAAAGGCTTCATTAAATACATAATTCTAAGAAAAATAATAATCTTCAACCAACAGAAAGCATTTGCTTCGCTAATTGCTTTCGTTAGATAATGTTTACGTGGAAATTGCTTCAAAAGGTTGTGGCTGCTTAGCGACCACAGAAACGATTATGCAAAAGCCTACTTTTAAACAATCCAATACCTTACCTATTAACATGCCCGGTTATCTTAGATAAATACCCAATTAGATGAATTATTTAAATAATAACCTAATGAATTTGGTTGAGTTGAATTTTGTTAAATTGGTTGGGGAAATCAATAATTATCGACAAACGCGCTTAATACCGGTGAAAAATGAGATCTTGCGAAATAAATTGATTTGTGTCTTTGCTACGGTTCTATTACCGTAAAATAAAACATGCAGCTCAAAGATTTTCGGGATTTATTGCAAAATATAAAATAGATTAAAGACTCTGAATTTTTCTACATGACTTATCTACCCACACCGAACTGTATATTAATGAAGTCAGAGCAGATAGATAGCAGAGCAGAGCAAATAAAGCAGCGGTTATCCCCGGATGCCAAGAGACATTGCATGGGCCAATAAGCATATGATAGTGGAAAGAAAAATCAGGATATACATGTTATAAGCATGCATAAGACGTCTGGATTTTATCTACTTTTGTAGGCGGAAAAAACAGCGATTTGTTCTCACTATGCGCTTCTGAATCTCCTCTGTAGTATTATTGTTGTCTGATATCAGGGAGCCTAGGTATGTAAATCTAGGTACCGTTTCAAAATTTTGAATTCCACATGGGAGAGTTGGGGTTTGTTGGGTGCATCCTAGGGCCATAGTGCACATTCAGCGATATATGTTTCAATGTTTATTTATTTGTTTGATTGTTTGTAAGCAAAATGAACATTTCGATTTTTTTTCGTTTTTTCTCCGTTTTCGCGCGCTTTTTTGCGGTTTTCTCTGCAAGTATACATGATAAAAATATTATGTAAAAAAATTATGAAAGATAATTAATTTCCGCGTACAAATTTTGACTTTTAATTTTTTTCTTCTTCTTCTTTCTTTTCTACGCCCGTTCGAATGAAAATGGGTTTTTCTTGCATATTTTCGTCAGTATTCAAAATTAAAAAAGATAGATCATCACGTAATGCGTATGATCTAATTATTAATTTATTTGTGAAAGATTATGAAAGACCCTGACGCTGGCGTGAAATTAAAATTAGATCCATATTTCAATACTTCTTCTTCTTCTTTTTTATGAACTTTGAAATTTTAAAAAAAAATGATGAATATCTATATATTAATTACCTCAAGCAATGTCGTACGTTTCTGCATTTGGATGATGATTTTTATTTGTATACAATAATTTTGCCGCAGTTCCCATTGGGTTGTGTGGCACAGCGGATGAACGTCTGACTGCGGATCAGAAGGTGACGCGTTCGAGTCCTGGCAAGGTCGAATTTTTTTTTACGGTTGAGAATATTTTTTTTGTTGAAATTTTAATAACAAATAATTTTTTTATGTAACTAACCAAATTAAACAAAGATTAATTTTTTATATTGTTGTATAAAAGTAATCAACACTGCGAGAAGAGAAGAGAGTAGGTACCTACCTATCGAACTGTGGTTTATTCCGCTCTGACTTATTAATCGGTTAGAAATACTGAAATACTTTATCTTAATTATATCTAAACTACCCGTAATTAAAAGTGGAAATTTGCCAGATACAATTTGCCGCGAAGCGGCTGACGTAGGCTTAGGTAAACAATTGTGTTTGCTGCACAGCAAACACAATTGGCCGCGCAGCGGCCATCATTGGCCGCGAAGCGGCCACAATAGCCGCCCGCAGGGCCTAGCAGGAAAGCAATCGGCGAAGCCGATTGCTTTCCTGCTAGTCTATATGAATATCGTTTGAGATACTTGGTCTTCTGCTGATTTAGTTGCTAATTCAAAAAATTTTATAATATGAATTATTTGCATTTTTTTTTCTTCGCCTGCATTGCATCATGGTTCAGAAGCTTAAAAATGTGGTTTTGATGTACGTTGAACGTGTGCCCCGAGATTCCAAAGCTCTACCAACCCAGCCGGCACGCATAAACTTATTTATGCGTAAACAAATCGTATAAGTGTGCCGCTTAAGTAGGTCTGCTGCACCTTGCAGACGACGATCAAACCTGAAGTCGAGGAATTTGTGTCAGAGGAAATTATTAATATATTGTTATACACAGTTGTAATACAGCCAGTCCATAATACTTTACAGGTAAGTTATCTGACCTGACCGCAATTAACCCTTTAATTAGTTAATTAGTTAGTTACATAGTTTCCCGGAAAACTATGTAACTAACTAATTAACTAAATATCCATCACGCCGTCTCCCCGCAGAGGTAGGCAGAGAGGCTAGAACGCCACACTCTTCTATCCTGGCACACCACTTTTGCTTCCGCCACATTCATACAAGTTCTACGGTTGTTGCGGCTTTTAACGGGGCAAAAGAGGAATGAAAGTAGACTGAATGCGGTAGAAATGCGGCCACTAAGACGCTTGTGTGGAAAATCTTTGGTCGATAGAGTGAGGAATGAACAAATTAGACGCAAATACAATGTTGGCTGTAGTGTGGTAGATAGAATAAAGAAAGGAGTGCTGAGGTTTGGTCATGTGGAACTTATGAACGAGGAAAGGATGATTAAGAAAATATATGAGGCGAGGCAACAGGAATAGAGGGCGTCCGCGAAAGACCTGGCACGAAAACTATGAATTTAAAAAATCATCTTAAAAACAGCAATCACTACAAGAAGGGAATAAATTTCCACTAATATTATAAAGAGGTAAGAATTGTAAGTTTGAATGTGGGAGGTGATCTCCGAAACTATTCAGCTGACTTTAAAAATTCCATCACGTGTATTTAGAATGGATCTTCAGGGTGGACTTTTCGTGGAGACCAATTTTGCAACGTAAGTCGACGACAGTAAGAGATATTTGAATTCTTTCTATAGAAAAGTTGTAGAGCTTAAAAAAGCCTATAAAAAAGTCCAAGACGACATATATCTATATATTAAGGTAAATTTACATACTGATAAAATATGAATAATAGGTGTATTTAAAATTAATTTTAATGTCTCGAGCGTAATTTGAGTGGGTAATGTTAAATTCTCAAATAATTTTTTTATCGTCAGGAAATTTTTTATTTATATTTAATCTAATTAACCGAGTCTTAGGTACTCTTATAATATAGTCTCAAATTGAATTTCACGAAACTACTGCATCAAATTAATGAAAAAATATTTGCTTGCTGGACCAAATATTTTTTCGTCGATTTGATTTTTCTGTATGTCTTTCTAATTGATTAATAAATTTAGCTTTAAAATTTAAAAAAAAATTGTTCTGAAATTGCAACTTCATAATATTAAATGAGGTGTTCTGAAATATAATATTTTAATTATTGTTCATTTCTCTTTTGAAAATGATAAATTTTTTGGTTCATTATAAAAAGTGTTTTATGTTAGGTGTGTAAAAATTCTTATACTCGATACTATACTGTAAAAGCCCGTTGATAAATGTGATATTTGGGGTTTTAATTAAACACGCTGAGTTTCTTCTAGATATTGTATTGCGGTGACAATAAAACTCACGTTACAATGATACGGCAAATTTAACAATGACGCATGGCGGTCGAGTCTCGATACAAAAAGCGCGCGTCCTTATATAGCTATTTTCTCTCTCACACTTTTTTTCATTCATCGCGACATACGTTCCTCAGATCTATTACAATAAATAAACATAGAAAATTGAATACATCTCGGCCGCGAGTTACGGCTGTGAGAACATCGCTCTATCATCTTGGCAGCATTATTGCGTAGATATTTTTGTATTTTGATGATTGGTCAAAATAAATAATTTTTCCCTCGTGTTACATAACTCTTCTCTTCTTCCATGTCCAGCCGATCATCAGAAGTAGCCGCGGAATATTCAGCGCCGCTCCCAGAGCTGGAGCGTGGCAGAGGCGAATCGAACCGGGTCACGACACGAGCGGGTCTATAGCACCAACCGAGCGGGGATAGGAGCGTGGTTGAGCCAGTGGGACACCTCGCGGCGACCTTTTGCCGCGGCGACCTATGCGCGAAGGTTATTCGCGACGGCGATAAATTTCTCCACCAGGTAGTGCAGGTAATTCGTATTGTCGACTTGTCTTATTAGGTACTGCTTGTTCATTACGCGGGTGCCACGTTTATATAGGATGTTTTTTAGAGGTATAGTACTTTAAAACGAAATAAAACACATAAAAATTGGTTTAAATTTAGCGTATTTTTTAGGTATCTGTTTTTCGAATCGGCAACACTTTTTCCAGCGACAGCCAATTTGACAATTGACAGATGTCACACAGACGAAAAGTTTGCCAGAAAGGTCGTTAAAACATGGCAGTGAAAACCTAATAGGTTTACCATTTCACCATGAATAGACTTACTTCAATATGAATCTTTCATAATTAATTATCTTTCCAATACCACGGCTACTACCACTATTTTTAACTTTATTTATTTTTAAATTTCTATGTCTCTAAAAAATATCGTATATTTAAAACTACAGGCTGTAACAGAGCTAGTCCATAATATTGTACAGATGGATTCCTCCCTTAAGTATAAGCCGAAAACTTATAAAACAAAAAATAGCCGGAAACAAAAAAAATCAGATAAAAAGTTATGAAGATAAGCGACAGCAAAGTTTGCAATTTTTCAATACTCCTGACTTATTTATTGTAAAACGTTGAAAAATCAAAGTAACTTATATCGAACGTGAACAATTTATTCGCTTTCACTCAAGTCAAATAAAATTATGAAAAAAATTTAATTTAAATTTGAAATGTTTTCAACATTTAATAAAAAATAATTTTAAATATTGAAAAAATGCGAACTTTGATGTCGCACAATTTCGGCTCATAATCAAAGCAGCAATCCCCACATTTAAAGTATAGTGGACTAATTCTGTTACACTCTGTATAATCCAACAAAGATGACGTACCTTATATTATAAACTTTTACTTTTTCCTGCCAGAACAGCGCCATCTAGCGTAGCGTTAGTGACGAACATTGTTACAGATAAATTAGCATTTTTTTGTTATTATTTTATGCCTCATAATTATTTGCGCCACCTTGTAGCGTTAATATCGGACAATGTTAATAGTGAATTATGGACATTGGTGGAATTTACTTTAATCAGGTTTTAATCATTTTATTTGACATGTGCATAGTGAATGAACTTTTAATTATAAAAATCGAGTTTTTATAGTGTAATGTGATGGTGGTGTTCAGTAGTTGACAGCAAGAAGCCGAATTGACGAGAAAATAATCCGAAATTCAAGAATCTAAAAAATTCGTCGATTCCCGATTAATTACACTGTAGGATTACGAAGCCCTAGTTCAACGTTCAAGGTAGCAGTCGTTTGGACGCTCGAAATGTCTGCAGCACGGTTCTGTAATTCCGATCGTATTGTTTAGATACGATCGGAATTACATCGTATTGCTTAGAACAATAGGATTTTTATCAATAGACCGTTAACAGACGGATTTTGTACGGCTTCCATACATTTATTCCGAATAACAAAGACACACACATATGCACGTGCGCGCAGTATTGACTGATGCCGGAATTTAAAATTTGATAGAAATTCCGACATTCGAAATTCAGACAGCTCAACGAAAATACCATCCGTGTTGTGTATACTTGACCCAATTGCGTGCTGCAATAATGTCTAGTCGATAAATAATTTAGTTAGGAAGGTAATATTGCCGAGTCGGGTGAAACGTGTTGGTAGATAGATTACGGACACGATAATGCCACGGAAACAATCTTGTGTAAGTGATTCAGAGGAGGTATATACAGGGTGTAACAGAGCTAGTCCACAATACTTTACAGGTGGATTCCTACCTTAATTATGAGTCAAAAATGTTCAAGCAACCATGAACTAATATCTACCGTTGTGGAGTTACGCAATATTAAAATTTGGATTTTTTTCTTAATACTTTTGACCATCTTTTTACAAAACGTTGCACTATTATTACAGTAACTTATATCGATTACGAAAAAAATCATTCGTTTCAATTCAAGTTAAATAAGATGATAAAAACCCGAAGAAATTCCAATTGGAATGTTTTCTAATTGAAATTGGAAGTTTTTTACTATTTTATTTGACTTGTTTTAAAGGGAATGATTTTTTATATAATATATAAGTTACTGTAATGATAGTCCAACGTTTTGCTAAAAATAAGTCAGAAATATTGAAAAAAAATGTAAACTTAGATATTGCATATCTCCATAACTATTGATATTTTGTCATGATTGCTCGAACCTTTAATAAAACCCATAATTAAATCAGGAATATTATAGTGCTACGAGGTTTTTAATGTTTTCAAAATAACCCTGTATATTAGAAATTATCAAAAAAGAAAAGGAAAAGCTTAAAATACAGATAAAATAACAAATCAATAAGCTAACAGGTGAGCTGAAACAGACAAGGACAAAGCGGCAATAAAACCACCCGCAGCTATGAAAATACCGAACCAATCGATATTATCACTGCCTGCTTTGTTAGTCGCGAATTTCAATCAGCAGGTTGGCGGTGGAGCCTTCGAACCTCGGACCGGCGGCGCTGGAGGTACGGCCGATCCTAGTGACCCACTACCTCACTGAGATGTGTGTGAACGGAGCGCAAAACCTGTTCCGCGGCAGAGCCTGCAATGGTGCGTAGGCAACCTTTTCTCACACGCGGTCGCAAAATTCTCATTTCATTTAAAACCAAGTTTTTACTATACTCCCTTGCTTTGTAAAATATAACAATAATTAAAGACGAATTAAAACATATAACATAACACTAAACTTACAGAAATTTAATATATTTCTAAAATGTCAGATGTATTGAGCAGTGGCGGTCGGTAACTTTTAATAGAAGGGATGCTGGATACTAAGTTTATATCTGCCATCAAATATATATATATCCACAGACTAGCCCATGCAACTAGTAACAAAAATAATCTGTCAAATAAGCTTTATAAATCGTTTAAGCTAGTCATCAACAATTTTCTATCCAAAATTTCATGTGTCATTCGTACCTACCTATTTTAAAAAATCCATTACATACCCGAGTTTTCATTTACTTAAACTTAAGTTCGATTCGACGCCCTTTCTTTATAAAATCGTCGTGAAATTTTGTCTTCTCTTTTAAAAACAGCAGGAGTGTTTTCTCTATAGAAATGATATCAAGGGAAGAAAGTCAGTTTTCGCCTAGTGTGCTTCGGTTGCACGTTTTAGTCCTATTCATTGAGGAAAATAAGATAAGATAATATTATGTTGTTGAGAGCACTCTTGTGTCCTTTCCTAGCTTTTAAAAGATTGTTCAAACCGTTAAATCCTTGTATATTCCACACTTAAGCATTATTTTCATTTCAAAATATAAGACACGGCCAGCAAAATATGTAATTTGAAGAACCTACCAAAACCACAAATCCAAGAATATATCTTAGAAATGATTTATTTCCTGACGTTGTGTTCAAAATTGGAACGGGTTGTCCTTCGAAGTATCTAGAATATGTTTTTTTTCGCAAATGTACCTAGAGATACAAAACTTTTACGCATTAACCATTCAATTATACATTCTCACAATTCAATACTTTCGTTTACAGTATTAGGACACGTTGGTGAAGAATCCATGTTATTTTCTGTATTCATTTTTTATTTAAATGATTATTTAAACAGATAATTGAACGACATGTTTCAATAATTATCTTTCAAGTATTCAAATAAATACAGTCACACAAACAACATCCTCAAAACAATCCGCTGATTTCATAATATGTACCTATGTGTCAAGTCCCAGCCGTGGCTGCTCGGCTATGTTCGGGCTGTCCTCAGATGACTCCGTTGGAATGCTGACCGTATTCCATTCTGTGCATTAGACAAATAAGCGTTAAAGTCGATTTTTGTATGGTGGATGCTGATATCGAATACGTATACACTATCCGAAGATCCTGACAAGCAGAAATGAATGCGCATGTGCAAAAGTCTGTTTTGAACTCTGTATGGATGCGGAATTCGTTACAGATTCCGCCGCTGCTGGTGGCTGTGTTTACGCGATTCGTAGATGTTCAAAGTTGAGAATGTATATGTATTTCGAGTCGCTCCGTACGCACGCCTTGTCGTAATGTGTATTACGACAGTTTTCTAAAATACTGGACTAATTTATTCTGGAGTGCTGTATTCGGCTAGAAACAAAAAATCCAAAGCTTTTTGACTCTAGTCTTTTTGACACAAGGGATGCGGAGCATCCAAAGCATGTATGAAGCGACCGCGCCTGCAGGGAGCCAAGGTATGTAAATCTTTTTTATATATTATTGCCGTAAAACTGCTGTGCAATTTTGGCATATGCTTAATGTAAGAAATATAAAAAAATTAATAAATATATTTAAAAAAATATGTAAATATATATATATATTTTGATAATATATGGTATATAAATTAACTTTCGATAGCGTATACATTAACTCATAGTAATAAATTTGTATCCTGTGAATTTCGTTAATTAATAAAACTTTAATTATTTTAATGCGTTTGATATTTCTTCCATTGCCACGATTTCGTGAAATTCGATAATTTAATCATTGAACAGAACACGATCCAAAAAAATTAAATATAATTTAAAATAATACAGTATATTTAACCATTATTACTGGTGATCTGGATTGAGGTTACCTGATCATGACTCTGTGAGGTCCAGCGGTCCAGCATCTCGCTCAGAGATGCCTCGCTTTCCGATTTGTCTGACCTCCGTATATACGATTCCGATCAACCAATACGCGTCTAGCAATGATAAAAAGTATAATAAAATTACTTTTTTTGAAGACAGTAGTCGAAGAATTCTGGTTTCTTCTATTTTCTTCGCATAGTCTTGAAAACCTACTCTACATAATACCTTATACTTAAGTTTCATAGTACCCTATACTATACCTTAAGTAATTATTTTAAGATAAGATACTTGGACTGAAATTAAAAATTACAAATAAATTAAATATTAAATAAGTATAATAAGATTAAATTGATTATGTTAGAATTTAGACGTATAAAAGATGTCTAATAATTTATTTACTAGCTATAGCCCGTTAAAAATGACGGGCTTTTTACGTCTGAATATCAGGTTTACGTTAATTAGTTAATGGTTACACATACACTAGCCACAACAAAACCAAAAAATATTTTGTTATCAACCTAAAAGGTAAACAAATTATTTTTTACGTTTTAGTTTGATTTCGAATTATTTAATCCAAATTACTTAAATCGTTAAATTTCTACTTAATTTGCTTCATATTTTCACAAAATACCAATTAAAATTTAACTTTCACAACAAATAAAATTATAACGAAAACTGTTTTTTTTGTTAGCGTGTAAACAGCGCCATCTGGAATAGTTAATTTCGTTGGACGAATACAGTGAATGCACACTCACCGCTCACCCTGGACCGTTTTTATGAGCGAAAGCTCAAATACCGGTCCTACTCACTCGTCGCCAGGTTGACAGTTTTTTTCTTTAACGTTCGGCCGCAAAAAATCCTCTCACTGTACTTCTCCCCACACCATCTCAATTTATTATTAGACCAAACATATTTACATTTTTTTTTAATAAATTACAAAATAAATCCATCAATGAAAGACTTTATCGAATTATAGTTAGACGAATGCAATTAATAAATGTGTTGTAGATCATTAAATGATACGAGACGTAATATTACCGCGCGAACGTGAAATGCGCGGGTTCCAAGGTCAACGCCGTGTATCGAGCGAAGGGTATGGTACCTCGGTACAATAAAATATTGTGATTTTTGTCTATGGTAGACATTTGCGCTCGAGCGACCGTTAACTAAGTTTAGTAATATTACGACTTTAATAAACTTGGCCATATTGAGTAGTTTCAAACATAGTTCTAATCTGAGTGTAACGCCATATTCTCTTTTTTTACTCCCTTTATATTAACCGTGGCGTCTGCTTGCTTGCCGGCTTGCCGTCAACAAAAATTTTGGATCGATTTTTGACCCTTTTCCCGTGATCCAATAGAGTTGAAACTTGGCAAGCAGACTTGTGGCGACGATCAATGAGATGAATCAAATTTTCTTTAAACAAATAATAATTATAGCATAATTTCGAATTTTTAGAAATTTTATTGGTTTTTTCAAATTAGGAAAGTTTGATTAGCAACGGCGCGGCGGCCCGATAACGTCGCGGAATATTTTCTAAATTTGAATTACTCCGTCGGTATAATAGGTACATCACTACGAATTTCGAAAATTTACAAAACAATTGGTTCACAGATGACAGCATAACTTATTTCTCTTAGATTTCTGCTTAGTTTTGAAGAATTCCACATTACTCAAATCTGATTCTGACTAAATCATTTGACGCTGGAAATTCATAAGGTACGATATTGATGATAATTGAATCTATCAAAATCTTGACATCTCAAAACATCTGACATTTTAGAAATATATTAAATTTCTGTAAGTTTAGTGTTATGTTATATGTTTTAATTCGCCTTTAATTATTGTTATATTTTACAAAAAAAGGGAGTATAGTAAACACTAGGTTTTTATGGGTTACTTTTTTTTTAAATTGAGATTTAAATCAATGTTCTTACTGTTTTCAAACTAAGTGAAACGCTTGTGCTATAAAAATAGGACTAACTTGCTGGTATTCTGGAATGGTGTCCGAACATTATCACCAACAAGCTACTCTTTTTTCTATATTTCTTTTCATTATTGTTCTCATGCCTCGACAACTATAGCCAATCGCTTTGTATATAAAAATAACCCTTTACAAAATGAATAATAAATTCAAAAATGTATCCAGTTAGTTAGTAGGGGGGGGGAATTCCATTAAAGCCCCCCACCCCCGCGCCCCGCCGCATAACTCACCGCCCCCGAGGGCTGTTTTTAAATTCAAATTTGGAAAAAAGAACCCTTGACGATTCTTTTTTCCGAATTTGGAATCCTGGTCATCAGCGGTGAATTAGCATACTGAAGTTGCTCCGAGTAGTCTTGACGCGACGGATTAAATATTTCCTCGAGTTTCCCGTCTACGTTTTTTCTGTGGAGTTTGTGTCTCGCGGTTTTGTGAATTCTGATTTCGCCGAGGAGGCCGGGGCACGTTGGCGCAGGAGCGTAGACTAAAAAAATAGAGTGAAATAATTCAATCTGACCTATTATGAAAACATCAATATAGTTATTTTGGTGATTGTTAGAGGAAAGTCACCAAATATGGAATAGTATCCTAATATGGAATACCTTGATTTCTCCGAAAATATAACTTTGAAATGCAGCACACGACCATCTTCTATTTCATTCGCTTTCTTAACTATCGCACTCACACCATCGTGTCAGTTGCGCGAACGCTACGCGTGTGGCAGGCGTGTTTTGTTTTGTCATCAGGCAGAAAATTTTAAAAGTATATAATAAATGAGTAGGTATTGTAGGTTATTATGTATGTATACATACGTGTTATACTTTAGAATATATTTGTTAGAAGGCTGTTAATTATTACTTATAAATGTATGACTGATTATAGGTCGACCACAATCAAAAGACCTTTACCTAGCTTTGTCCGGCAAGAAGAAAGCGGGGGAAAGTTGCCTGGCAAGCCCGTATTATAAGACTCAATATGATATTCCAAATAAAAAAATATATTTTTTAGTTTAAAAAAGGTTACTTACTTACTAGAAAAACTTTTGTGTTCATTTTTTGCATCGTAACAACACATTATTTTTGCGCACATTCTTTTGAATGCGATCTAGCTATAGTGATAACATTAAACTGTTTTCATTTCTACGAAGTTTTTTATTTATGTACCTAAAACAAAATGGTACTCCAAATTTGGTGACTTTCTTTTACTCTTTGTTTGTTGATTGTTTGGCATTCGACGCAGAGCACCCGATGCACTATTGACCAGGATCTCCATGGATCTTCCCCGAAATACATCCAGAGGAAGATCAAAAACTTGCAATGGATGGTGCAAAGGGATGGTCAGATCCAGAGGCATGGATCGGGTAACGTTATCCAGGACAGAAGAACGTACAGCCTAAGTAAATAGAGATAATAAGTAAAACGTATAATGTATATGTTACAGATGAAATGTAAATTTTGATAATCGCATCATTATCATCACCCCTGGTGGGTCATGGCCTCCTCAAGAGTCGTCCTCCACTCATATCGGTTAAGTGACAGCTCTCTCCAGTTCAGAAGGTCCAAGGCAGACATGTCTTTGAGGACGATGTCGCTCCATCTTAATTTTGGCCTTCCTAAGCTCCTTTGCTTTATCGGTCTTGAGTTCAGCGGGGACTTTGATGCTTGATCTTTCTCATTCTCTCCACATGACTCAGCCACCGAAGTCTTTCCAGTTTTATAAATTTTATGACGTTTAAACAGAGTAAAGAGCTCTAAGCCTAAGGACGAGGAGAGCTGACTCCAACAGTCGACGACGACGGCGAGTGGGATGAAGCCAGAGAGAAGAAAACGGTGTTGACCTATCAATTATAAATAGAGAAACGTCAAGACATCTGTCAAAAGTCGAAATTTCAATCATAGTGACGAAAATATCAGTTGAGGATAAATTATAGAAGTCTCACAGAGACGAAGCTATTTATATGTGAGAAAAGTGGACGGAAGTCTCGTATACGATGGCTCAGGGCTTACAACCTGTATGAGCTGGCTTAAATGATCACTCTACACAACGCAACTTTAACCAATCCATTCATCGTGTAAAAGATTTCCGTCCACCTTTCTCATATATAAATAGCTTCGTCTCTGTGAGACTTCTATGATTTATTCTTAATTAATCAATCATCTATCTGGGGACCAAATCCATTAACTGTTTTTTTAGAACATACTTTAATATTAAAATATTGTTAAAATATTAGTGAATAAAATACAAATTGCGATCAATTTCATCCGTCATATTTGTAAAATACATTTAAAATGTAATATTTTCCCGTACTTATTGATGAAGCCTCTTTTTCGGATTTTATTTGTTTAGTAAAAATATAAAGTGTTATTCATTTTAATGGATGAAGTTTGTTCTGGCTCTCAAAATTTAACTGATAATTTGTAAATAAGTAAATAGATTTTGACTGACCGCGCTACAATATCTATCCTAAGTCACGTTATGTCTATCGTCTGCTGTCAGATTCTATTTAAACGCTTCACGAATGTTACAATCGTATTTTTAAGAGAGTTTTTGTCTGTAGAAGTATAACTTAACGATCATTATCCGTAGCTTTACCCAACCGAGTTTCTCCAGGGTATACTTGACTATAATAGTTTAGAGCCTAGAAGGAATATGTATGTGTATCTGATTACGCATTGTTATCGATTGTTGTGCGGTGTGATCCAATAATCCTGAAATTCTGCGGAGCATTGGTTTGTATATTTCTGATAATTACCTTAGACAGCGTCAGCATAGATTGTTTCACATTCCAATATACAGGATCAACCTGTCGATGGTTATGCCTACTGGAAGACTATCGCTATGCTGCACAATAACGCTTTGGACAATGATTTGTTCCATATCTCTAAGAGAGTGTTCCGAAACAGAACTCACCTAAGCGTTTATTACGAATCATATATTAATTAAAAAATTGAATATAAGATGAATCATCATTATAACATTTACGATTTCAATTTATGTTTCTTAAGTAAATATTATTTATAAAAATAAATTGAATTGAATTGGATTGAACTTCTAACGCGAGTACATGAGTACACGCTTTTTTTCCTTATTTTTCTTCTGCCAGCATACATGTTACTGCAGCATACATACTCATGCTCGGTACGTAAGTCTTCCACTTAAAACAGTCAGCTACTGAGCCATGTCCACCCATGATTATCCCATGAAACCATGGCAATGCAAATACCATAGCCGCGGCGAGAATAAGCCATGTACATTTATTAAAATAAATCATTTTTTATTCAAAGACAAATTCAAAAATGCTCACAGTAATATAATATGACTATATTTTTAACATTCGAAAATAAAAATTACCTAATATTTTAAATAAAATTGGCATGACTTTTATTTATGAAAAACATGGTGACCAACAATAACATTTGAACTTTTCTCCTCGAAGATACGATCACTTACGTTGATTGCATACCAAAGTGCACCCCGCGTATCTACTTATTTCTTTAGGGGTTGGAATATCAATGCACTGAAATCAAATGAATAAATGCGTCGGATGATTTTAGTATTCCTGGCATTGCAAAAAATATTATTTTTACTATCTTTGAAGCAATCTGCATTTGGAAGATATGTGAAAATAACTTAAAAAATATTTGAATGTAAAATCGAAAGTTGTTCAAATAATTATTTTTCATCTCTTGAAAAAAACTATTTTTCGTAGTATAATCCTTTCTAGGAGCACTAGGCAAAGTACAAAATTACTAGATTCACTAATTAGTTTTAAATAGTCTCTGTCTGATAAATTCTATAGTCTGTAATTGTATGGTGTAAAAGCAAAGGCAGAAATATCAAAAAAAATATTTACCCAATTTATAATACACCTACCTACTGAATTCGTGATTTTATAGAAAACATAGCCTATAAATTTATAGGTAACTAAATTTTGAAAGGGATAGATACATAAAATCGATAATTCCGTACATTTTAAATTAGTAATCCTCGGTAACTGCATTCAAAACATTTTTTTAAAACGTGGGATATTGCTACCTTTGCTTTTATACCCCACAATTTATGTATGTTATTATTATTGTAACTAACCGTACACCGGTGAAAAATTAGAGAACATAATAATTGCAGGATTTTGAAGCTGAAAATTCACGAATAGAAAACTATTTGTCTTTAAAATTGACCTTATTCGCTTAAATATAAAACAAAATATAATAAAATAATAATATAAAAATGTCAAGACAGTGTAATTTAATAGGGGTGAACCTTGCGTGTTACCTGAGCTTACGCTTAATGAGTATCAAACTCTTATTATCTAAAGTTATAATTTGAGCTTCATTCCAGCAAGTTATGAACTTTACGGACTGACAGACAGATAAAGAAATTATTATATTTATATTATTACGATTGTATTTGTAATAATAATTATATTTTTTGTTGATTTGTTACTTAAAATGTTACTATGGTTTTATTTGTTCATTTCTATATCTTTCATTCTTTTGTTTTTCAATTTTGAGTTAGTATTTATTTCAATTATTAGCATTTAACTTGTCTTCTCTTTTTGCTACTCGAGTTCTCGATTTAATTTCTATTATTTTATTTTTGAGCTATCTATTAAAAAAATCACTTATTTAGGTACGTGCATTATTATGTCAATGATACTTTGCACCGTATAAGATATTAAAAAATAAAACACGGGTTAAAAAGTCTTGACAAATTGCCATATTTCTGATGTATACAAAATTGATAATCAAAACGAGAGCGCACTGATCTCCAGAGTAAAGCTTCATG
Organism: Agrypnia vestita; assembly: GCA_016648135.1. Lineage (NCBI taxonomy): Eukaryota > Metazoa > Arthropoda > Insecta > Trichoptera > Phryganeidae > Agrypnia > Agrypnia vestita. The sequence continues at coordinate 24,940 of JADDOH010001102.1, read as the reverse complement.
CAAGTAAGAGATCATTAAGAAAGCACAAAATATTTTGACTTGGTAACACGGCAATACGCGCACTTTAATTCTATTTCACGAATGTGTGCCCTAGGGTGGGCAAAATATTGTTTCCTACTTTTTTAAAAGCCATAGCAATATAGAGGTACTAAATGGTCTCAAAATAACATGAGTGGAAGACTATTACATTCTGGTTTGTTTGCCTCCGGATTGACCATCATCTGTTTCGTTTTATTTGCTAGTGATCATGTATTTTGTTTTATTTTCATTTGATAAGAGAGCATATGCTTTGCATGCCTCACACTATAGCATTGGTAATTTTTAATCTACTAATGCATTAAACCATAACAATGAAGAAGAACCTAGCTCACATCTAGGACCGTTTTATGAGCAATAGCTCCAACACGAGTTTCTGAGATATCTCTACACGAGAGAGTACGGGCATTATCCTTGGCTTTACCCAACCGAGTTTCTCCAGGGTATGCTTGGTTACAATAGTCTAGAGACTAGAAGGAATGTGTATTTGATTACACATTTTTATCGATTGTTGCGCGTTATGATCGATAATACTGAAATTATGCAGAGCATTGGTTTGTATGTTCCTGATAATTGCATTAGACATCGTCAGCATAGATTGTTTCACATTCCAATATACAGGACCAACCTGCCGATAGTTATACCTGTTGGAAGAGCCACAGCTATGCTGAACAAAATCGCTTTGGGTATTGACATATTCCATGTGTCTGAGGGGGTTTTCTGAAGCGGGATTCTCCTACACCTTTGACCAGATTTTATGTTATTTTTAATTTATTAAATATTTTTATTTTGATATATACTTCCATAATATGTATGCCTTGAACACTTAGGCCCGGTTGCGCCATCTAAAGTAAAGGTAAAAAAAGTTACTCGAGTAACTTTTTTTACTAAAACGGGTTGCGCCATCTATGGTAAAAATATTTAAGTATATGTAAATATGAAAATATGGAAGTACATGCATGAGTAACTTTTTTTTACTCTCCAAGATAGGTGGGTAAAGGTAAAAACGTTGGTAAAAAAAATGGCCGTCCTCTCACAGCTGATTTGAAAATGTGACATTTATCCATATAGGTACTTGTCATTTGAATTTTGTCGCTGTCATTTTCATATTGAAATTTGTAAACATTAAAATGAATCTTTTAATTTCACGTTATTTCAGCAATGGTTTGACGTTTGCTTCATAGAATAAAGTGGTTTGTTTGAACTGGTTTTGAACCGCAAAAGTACGTAAGTGGTAAAAAACTGAAATAAATCAAATTCCATAGACAAATGCGGTATTTGAGGTTTATTCCGCTTGGCATCCTATTAGCCTTATTATTGGTTTGACAGTGGTAAAAAAGACGTTTGTGCAACCCGAAATCGAGTTTACTCTCAGCTAAGGGTAAAAAAAGTTACTCGGGTCAATGTTACTCGAACCAAATTTACTTCTGCTGGCGCAACCGAGCCTTAGTTTGTAATGTACATATTATTAAATAAATTGAATTGAATTGAATTGAACATCGGAATTTTTATGCTTAAGTGATCATCATCAAATTCAAACGATCTTATTTAATTGTTGTCCACAATCCCGCGTTTTCGCGCGACGCCGACGCGACACCGCAATCCGCGATAATACATAATACAGTCCTCATCCATTCCACCCGGCCATCACATCCTACCCGGCCAGCAGCACCTCACCCGGTCAATGCATCGCAAACAGACAAACCCTCGCGAGGACAAACACGCGGTGAATGCATGCAACGCAAACAATCTTGAATCCGCCATTTCTTCTCTCCCTTATCTCGTCCGAGCATTTTGCGAAGGGCGTCAACTCCCATCCCGCAAACACGGGCCGAATAATTATTTAAAGCCGCCACAACGCGCCCCGGACCGCGGGCGGCCGAGCGGCTAGAGCCACCGTACATCGCGCACCGGCGTGAATGCAGCCGCGGCCGGTGGCGTCTGCAGCGCGCGGCAAACTTCATGTGAATTTCATACTCCCGCGCTCTGAATGCGAACCGCGCTTTTCACCGAATGAAGTGTGGCAATCACGGGTCCGACGTTTTCCCGAATGGGCTGCGTTCGCACACGGCGTTCATTTTGTTTATTATTTACATTAGATGTGTAAATTATAAATAATGCACCCCTTACGTGATATCTACTGTGTGTAGATCAACCGCTGAGAGTGTAGTAACCGAATACGTATTATTTATTAAAGTAAATTATAGAAGTCTCACAGAGACCAATCTTTTTTAATGGGAAACATATATGGAAGCCTTTATAGAGTGAACACAGAGCTTTTGAACTGTATCAGCTGGCTTAATTTGTCACTTTATACAAAGCAATGTTCAGCAATTTCACTGTCAAGAACATTCACAAATTATCAAATTTTTTTAAATATTTGAAATGAGTGTGCTATAGCTATTTTTTATCGAAAATTAGTAATTTCCATGACACACAATACATAATGTCGCCGCTAGAAACGATACTCTTTATTTTATTTTATTTATATTGGATTAATAAGCAACATTCTTTTAAATGTATAGATATATGATATTCTTCCGAATTATTTATCAATATACACATAAGTACGCCGTAAATTATTGTTTTCATTTTTCATCACGTTTTACAGATCAATTTATATTTACATGTTTCTCGCTGTGAGGCTTCTATAATTTATCTTAATTAATGATTATTCCTCTATGGAAAAAATCTAGTTATTGTCTTCTTAGAACATTCCTATAAAAATATATTGTTAAAATATCGAACCCTGAGCATTCTTAGTTGCAGGATTAGGTCACGGTTAGGGAATAAAGGTCTCATTCCGAGAAACGCACTTCTTGCCATCTCTATTCGAGCTCTTGCTTTTTGAGAAGGATCCTATTTCTCCTTTACCCATGCACCCACGTACTTTTTTGCGTGCGTCTTTCTATCGGTTTTTCTATTTTTTTTTCTTCTATTTGGATACAAGTATATATAGATAATATTATACTAAGTGCAATAAGTGGTTGTCACCAGGAATTCCAGTGCTGAGGCGAACTAGTTTCTTCCTATTTATTTTCTTTTTTAAATTTCTGTCGTTTTTAGTACACTTTTTTTATTTGTCTGCATTTTTTTAAAACTCGTCAATCTTTTCATTTTTTTCATGGTTGGAGGAAGATGTTATGAAGTTTAGTTGCAAAATAAATATGACTTTTGATCAAAATTTGTGTTAAAAGTTGGTACATTTATAATATCACGCTTAGTGCCGGTTGTATCGAAGTTTTATTATTTGGTTTTGTGTTTTCAAATTGCTGTAAAAGAATGTTCTAAGCATAAATAAGTTTTATACTCGGAACGTCAAACTATTTGAAAACCTCTTTCGAGAGCGTTCTGCCTGCAAATTTTTAAATGGTTCTTGTATTGCTCTTTTGAGACAGGTATATTTAAATGGTTAAAATGGGCAGAACCCCATGATAAAATTGCATACTCAAGCCGACAATGACATAAGGCAATGGAAGAAAAGTATTTAGTACCTACCTACATGCAAGTATACAAAATTTTAGTAAAGCGGTTGAAAAAAAATTTGAGGCACACTGCTGCCTTAGCTGCTATATATCTGCATTTTATCTATAGTAATATATAAAGAGGTAAACTTTGTAAATTCGGATGTAGGAGGTAATGTCCGAAACTACTCATCTGATTTCAAAAATTCTTTCACTAATATTTAGAACGAACTTTCAGAGTGGACATAGGTTTTACATTATCCCGCTAAAATAGAAGGGCTTTTAGTGATGACTTAATTTATAAGTCGACGAAAAAATGGTCGAGCGACGCGTTTTTTACAAACGCTACCTTAACGGTAAGAGATATTTAAATACTTTCTATGGAAAAGTTGTAGAATCAAAAAGTTAAAAAACTAAAATATTACTAAAGGTTACTAAAAATATACTGTACGAAGCCGCGGGCACAGCTAGTCAAAATATAAAGTCGAAATATTTAAAAAAATAAACATTTTTTCTTGGTTTTCGAATCGTGCGAACGCTGCAGTACTGTCCCTTGGATGACACTTGATGTGACGACCAAGATCAAAAAGATAGGGCACAAAACATCCAATTTTGTCCCGGTGACAGACATCCGCGGGTACGATCAACACTTAACCCTCGCGGTTCCCTGCAGCGATGTATGTTTGGAATCGGCACTCAGAAAACGTGTAACCTTTCTCAGAATTGAGAACCAAACTTGTACAATTAAATCCTCCACAAAACAATATTTTCATATGTAGGTACGAGTACACAGTTGAGTCTGAGAACACAGTTGTGCCCAGAGGGATAATTCATTAATTAAGTTAAATTATACAAGTCTCACCGATACGAAACTATTTATATATAAGAATACTGGAAATGAATAAAGCACTAAGTGCCAGAATTTTCAATTTTAGATAAAAGGTAAAAAGCGAATATAGTATTTTTTGCTCTTTATTACTATTTTACACACATTTTCACTAATATTTTCAGCACTACTACACGCTGGCACCTCACGTGTTAGTCATTTTAATATTAAAAACTATAAAATAATCATGTCGTTAAGTGCCTTATTTATGAAAAAAAATACGCGGGATTAATACATATGCGATGTACATTCCCGTATAACTAGGAAATGAACACAGATAAGACATCAGTGCAGTATTTAATGTATTGGCGAATGCATAAATATAATCAAACATATGTTTAATGGTACCTACCTATCTTTTCGGTACAAAACCACTTTTCCGGTTTTTTTTCGCTTTGTAAGCGAGTAAATAAAGCGATAAATAAATTATTTCGAAATTTTTGATGTGTAACATGCTTACGCTCGGTTCATGGGAAGCCGCAGACTTCTTTACTGACTCGTAATGACTCGAACGACAGTAACGACTCGTCCAAACTGCTAACAGCAGTGGAAGCAGTAACACCCACTCGTTATCATTGTGTAAAGAGATCACTTAAGTCCTTGGTCACTCTACAAAGACTTCCGTACACGTTTCCCTGACAAATAGATTCGTCTCTGTGAGACTTCTATAATTTATCTTTATTAATATTACTGAAGTAATGTATTCCGACACACAAATTGCGTATGCACTTTAAGATGTTTATACTTAAAAAACTGATAAAAAATAAAAACTACTTAACTAACTAACCATTACGCCGTTTCTGGGCAGGGAAAGTTAGAGAGGATATAACGCCACCATCTTCTGTCCTGGCACAACACTTTTGCTTCATCCTTGCTCTTCTGGAAGTAGAAGAACGTTTTTTTTTAAATATATTTATTAAATTTTTTTGATATTTATTACATTAAACATATGCCAAACTGCACAGCATTTTTACGTTGACAGGGCCGTTCTCCAATATTTGGTTTACCTAAAATCCTGCCAGGTCTTTCGCCGATGCTCTCTATTCTTGCTGCCATCAACACTCACCTCATATATTTTCTTAATCATCCTCTCCTCGCTCATTCGTTCGTGACCAAATATGAGGGGTATAAAAGCAAAGGCGGCAATAAACAGAAAAAAATATTAAATATGTTTTAAATGCTGTCACCGAGGACTACTAATTTAGAATGTACCTAATGAATTCGAGATATTATTAGAAATATAGCTCTATCCATTCCAAAATCATGTTTTCAAATAACTATTAAAAGCAAAGAAAGTAATGTCCATTTCAACCGATCAACCCCCAAGAATGCGTCACGTGACCAAATAGCAACTTCATACTAAAGTGAGAGTTGATGTCAATTTTAGACTGAAACCTAATAGCAAAAATAGCCATATCTAATTGTGTAAACAGCAAAGCAGCAATCTTCACTATTTGGTAGCAAATACAGCAATATCCATAATTTAAAGTAAAATATTTATTTATACACGTATATAAAAGAAAAACAGAGAGCCCTAACCACAAGACCAACAATCTACTTGTTATTTAACTATTTATAACGTTGACTTTGTGAATGGTCATAATTTTTAATTAAAATAACTAAAAGATGTGTATAAAACTTAGTAGGAAATCACTACATGCGGTTTAAACAAGGCTTTCAGTTAATTAAAATTAATAACATAAATAACTTTGTGATTATTCGTAATTATTGATTTTAATTAACTAAAAACTTTATGTAAACCACGTGTAAAAAAATATTTTTTTTAAAAAAATGTGGTTTATACGAAATTTTCAGACGAGTGTTGAAGGCAACAGAAATAGAGGGCGTCCGCGAAAGACCTGGCACGATCAGATACAAAAAGTGTTTGAGGATGGTCCCGTTAAAAGCCGCAACAACCGTAGAACTTGTATGAGAAAATGTATGAATGTGGCCGAAGCAAAAGTGGTATGCCAGGATAGAAGAGTGTGGCGTTCAATCATCTCTGCCAACCCTTGCGGGGAAACGGCGTGATGATTAGTTAGTTAGTTAGTTAACATTAGTACCTTAAATATAGTCATAATTATTAATTTTAATTTACTAAAAACTTTATATAAACCACTTGTAGTAACTAATAGGAAGTTACTCTATGTGGTTTATACAAGGTTTTCAGTTAATCAAAATTTAATAACAGGTTTTTATATTTATCTAAAAACACTTCACTGAGATTTTGCCGTCTTCGCTTTTATACCCTAAAAAGAAAAAATAAAAGTAAATGAAAATCTCATTAAAAATTGATCAACAATCATTACAAGTTTCGGGGTTGGACGCGATGAATTTTTCATAATTTCAACCCTTGGCAAACATTCGCGGGCATCGAGGTCCGAGTGCTGGCCAGCGGCGCGTGCAGAATACTTCCTGACCACCGAGTGCGGACAAATATTTGCCAGGCCGGGTGGCGCTCATGAGACGTCTAAGCGCCCCTGTGCCAATATTAGCATACCAGAGGGTGGGCAGTGACACCTATTGTGCGGTAGCGATATTTTATATATTTCATGACTTCGCTACTACAAAGGGGAGACGTTTCAAATATGTTTTAAGAATTTTTTCAGAGGCATTTTCACGAGGGTTTTAGCATTTAACCCACCCCTATTTTGTGATAAAAAACATATTTTTATTTTTATTTTATTTGGAAAAAAAACAGTGTTTTCAGTTATCAGAGATCTATATTAAAAACAATTTGATCAAAAAACTTTTTGAAAACATGCTTTTGATATGGGCTAAGAGTTTCACCCCGAGAATGTCAAGGGATGGTATATAGATGTGAGAGGCTAATTGCTGAAAATACAGCGGATATTGCGCATCAACACTCTTTGAATCCGTGGTATAAATAAAGTAAACCGTTTTTTTTTTCTAACCAAGGTTATCCTAAAGTATTACAAATCTAATTTCAACATAACCCTAATTTATCGATATTTTGTTCCGACACGTAATGCCAAAATTGAATAAGCCGATTAAAATTAAAAAATTTGATATCGGAACATTTTTTCATACTCATATTGATAAATCTCTGGCACTTTTAATGTTCAGTAATAATGGAAAGTTATTAATTATAATAGAAATAATTATCAAATCACGCTGAACATGATCTAATAATGTATGGTCGTCCACTTTACGTAAGTGTTGATAGATTCAGAGCTATTGCACGTCTAAAAGTTTGTGAAAAAATAATTATAAGATTCCGCCACAACAGCAAACATACAGACAAAGAGAGCAAATTAAAAACATGTAAAAAGTATAAAACAACTTTTTTTATGAATTATCAAAATGTTTTGGGATCAATGGTCCCTTTTTCCCAATAAAGGGACCGTTGGATATAAGGAACTACTAGGATACAATGTATACTAAAAGTTAAAAATCAAAGTATTAACATTAACAAAATAAGAGATAAGTCTAACTAATATGCAACTAATGTAAAAAAAATTAAAACGTATATTTTTGTAAAAAGGATCTAATTATTAATAAAATGAACATTTTTTTATATTATATCAGAAATATTTTTATAACAATTTAACATTCTAAGTGGAACGGAAAAATAGGAAATGTAAAATTGTATGAAATAGGTTTGAAGATCTCATTGATCAGACAAGTCTAGTATACTTTTAATTATTTATTTTATTTCGAATATTATTATTGAATCGTAGATTGGAATTGGCATGGCATAAAATTTGTTTTAAATAGGCTTAAAAATCTCTAAGATCTAATTGTTATTGCATCCTAGATAGGCATTGTAAAATTGTCATCAAATAGGTTTGAAGACTTCATTGGTATGAAATAGACTCTTAGACCTCATTTATCAGACAGGGATCAAGTCCAGTTCATTATTAATTATTATAATTTATTTGAAAAACCACATATCATGGCAGCAGAAAGCTATTCTAGTTAGCAGAGAGAAGACAAGATTATTATTATAAAACTTGTTGTGAAATAAAGTTGAAGATCTCATTGATCGGACAGGAATGTTTGTTTATTTTTGAAAGTATAAGAAGTATCAAGTTTAATATTAACTATTGTATATTATTAAAAAATACTTAAATAATTAATAGTACGAATTCAATAAAAAAACAACATGTTTTTTGGGTTAAAAAGTATTGCAAGTGCTGTAAAAATAGAAATGTTCAATTTAAAAAAAAAAATTTACAATATTAAAGAAAATTTAATAAAATATTGTTGAATTGGGTTTGTTGGTGTTTAGACATTAACATTCATATCTACTCGATAAGTTGATTTTCTCCCAATAAAATTAAAGCCTGCATAAAGTGACACCTTCCACAAGTATTATATTTTTACTCTAGGACCATCTATCAAGGTCAATAACGAAGTGTTAAAGGTCTATCGGTTAAAAAAAATACTGTTTATTCTATGTTTACTTACATTTATCATTATAATGCTATTTCCTTCATTTATGATGTTCGTGTAACGGATATCGAAATTTTTATTTCAAAATAATTTTTTTGTTTTATATATAATTTAATTTTTAATTTTATATATTGCCAATTATAATGTTATAATAATTGAAGCGATTACGATTAAAAAAAAAATACTACAAATCAATTCAAAATCTCTCACGAGAACAACATTGAAAATAAATAGATATACTCAGTACAATGTTGAATGAATTAAATATGATGACTTTCAAACGGATTGTATTTTAAATACATAAGTGTATTTATTTTTAAAATAGGTACTCATTCGAAATATATTGACAGAATTCATTTGAAAAATTGAGGTAATTTAACATAAGAACGAACATCATACAAGTGGCAGAGATTCAACTGATTTTTTTTGCGTTCATTCTAAAATAATATATTTTATTTTAATTTATTCTTATTTTATTAGTACATTATTATTTTCTGTTTAAAAAAAATTTTAACAAAAAATGAATGTAAATAAACTGATAGAATTTTCAATAACTCTAATAATTATAAAATATTTGTTTACTTTGTAATATAATTGAAGAAAAAAAGACATCTCACGTATCCATACAGTCAACATTAGGTATACGAAGCGGAGCAATTTTCTTCATCTTCTGTATGTAGGTTTCTGGGATATTCTGCCTTGTATATCTGACCTCTCTGGCCGACATTTCTTAGGCCTAGTTTGTGTTAGGTTAAGTACTTAACCTAACACAAAGTAGAACACACCCTGATTTCGGTACGGTATTGCAAGCCTATACTAAGCCTGAATACATACTTATACGTCCTTATGATGGACACTGCAATGGGATCAGAAACGTCGGCCAGAGAGAGAGGTCAGATGTAAACGGCAGAATATCCCAGAAAACTTCACAACAGAAGATTCTGAACGACCTGAAAACATTTTTAATTTTCTTCATTTTTAAAACATCGTAGGTTTGGTAATTTATTCATTGATTAAATAATTTAGTTTGTGGCATTTAAAGAAAATATCTGTATTTTAAATATATGGAATCTGATGAATAATTAATCACACGATATCTTTCCATCAAAAATGTGATATTAAACGTAAGAGAAGACATGAAAAAAATTGTGAATTTTGCTTACGTTGCAGACGATCGCTTTAATCATAATAAAAATCAATAATTTATTTTGGGTCATTTTCGTAAAAATTTCAGCTATGGGGGCATTGCACATAAACTGTATAGTCCTACACTAGTATTTAAAATTGTGTACTTATGTAATGTACTTATATTTCTGATGACCGTATCGAGAATCGAATCCGAAACTTATATTCAGTAACCAATCATAGCGCCGCGTCTCTAAGGGTAGGCAGAAAAATTAGAGCTCCATACTTTCCGGTCCTAGCACTCCGTTTTTACCTCATCCGCTTTCATTTATCGTCTGATGCACGATCTTCGGCTGTTGAAGCTTTTAACAGGGCCGTTCTACAATATTTTGTTTATCTGGTCATGCCAGGTCTTTCGCAGGCTTTCGCCCTCAGTTCAATAGTCGCCTCTTTACCACCTTTACACGAAAAAATTCTATCTCGATTCTATCTACAACATTCACTCCTACTTTTTTCATTCTTTACTCTATCGTACAAATATTTTTCCCACATGCGCCTCGGAGATCGTATTTCCACCACATTTTGTCTGCTTTCATTCTTTTGTGTGCCATTTCAGGCTTCACTTCCATACATTGATTTAGCATTGGAACTCCGTTATGTACCACTAATCTTGCTTCGTGTGATAGAAGCGAGTACCTATTAAAAATACACACCACTTTTGCCTCATATAACGCACCACATCTGATATCCATGATATCAAAATTTTGCAACGAAAATAACATTTATTAGCTAAGTTACTTACTATGACGTAGGCAGAGTAGATAGAGCCCTACATTCTTCTATCCTGACACACAACTCTCGCCTCATCCACATTCATACGTCTTCACACGTAAGCTCGGCGACTGTTGAGGCTTCTAACGGGACCATCTTCCAGTATCTGGTTAATCTAGTCATCCCACGTCTTCCGCGGTCACCCTCTCTCTTGCATTATATATCTTTCTTACTATTATTTCCTCATTTATTCACTCAACATCTAAGCGATCCTTTTTTAATTCTATTAATTACGCTAAGATCAGCTTTACATCCTAATATATTCCCTTTTATTATTACTACGCATATTTAACTACTTAAGTAGCATAAATCTCTGAAGAAGATCTAAGTCAAATCATCGTTCGTTAAACCAATTGTTTGAAAAAAAAATGAAGTAATCTACATACAATCTATAAACAAATAAAGTTAGTGGGTAGTTTTAAAGGGAAGAGCCTTCCTGGGGTGGATTGGCTTTTCTCGTGTTTACGTTAACGCATGCATACACCAAAATCCATTACAGACACTTAACCGTACACCCATACGTGAATTACCAACACACTCACACATCCCTTTGATGTACCTAACGCAACCTGTCATTAAAACCATGATTAAGTGAAACAACTGAGGTTTGTGGCGGAAAATACCGGCAGTGTCGCGTCTCGCTCGCACCGTCAACACGCCGACGGGGAGGGAGCGAGAGCCTTCGGCGAACGAAGGGGTTGAGGGTGTCGCCAAAGCCATAACGCGGTATTTCACGATATAAGTTTATGAAAGCTCAAGTTTTAGTGGTTTGAGAGACGCCCTGTGCTACAGAGTGGGCCAAAAATTTAATTACAATAATTTATTTTATTCTTAGTTATTAGATATATTTACATTTTTACATAAATTTTTTAGGCAATTTTAATGATGAATGGCACTTTTGAATGAAAATTATAAACTGAAACTTAATTAGAAACATTTTATTTAAAATGTAATTTGTGGTACATTTATATTACCAAGATAGTGAAATCCACTTATAACGGTCACTGTAGGATTGTAGATAAATATACCGGATGATAACTTTAAGCGCACAAGACACATTGTGATCACTTTCCAATTTACCCATTGATGAGATTTGCATTCTTCATCGTCCAGTAATAATGATTTAATATAAAAGTAGGTAAAATAGATTATTTTAAAATAACTTTTTAAAAATTGTCAAAGAAATGATAATTTTGTGTTATATAATGAATTATCTATAAATTATTAAGTTATTTTATTTAAAGATTTATTGGATTTGTTAACTATCAATAATAAAAATATCTAATTTATTACTTTATCCATGATTACATGATTACATGACTGAATTGCACTGTATTTTAAAACTCGATCTAGATATCTTAGCCAGCATCTTACTGCTAAAATAAACAAGCGCGTCCAATGACCATATAAAATGCAGCTTTAAGCCGAATTATCGTTAAAAATACTTGAAAATAAACGGTTTCTGATGAATATTAATTTGGGTCTAGTTTAACAGAATGTTAGTAAACTTAGTAAAAACCGCTACCAGATTCACGGTCTACCGGTTTCGAGACGTACCCGTCTCTTCGTCAGGACCAACACTACATTACTATATTCACAACACTATACACCCCAACCATAGTATCACCACTATTGGTGATAGTTTAACAATAAACCGGTAGATCGTAAATCTGGTAGTGGTTTTTACTAAGTTTACTAACATTCTGTTGTTATGTCTAACCACAAAGTTAATACTTTTAATATTAATAATATGGGTCTAGTTTTTTCGAGCCTCCGATTACAATGCATAACCGGTGGCAGTGCATCGTTCATATGCAAAAATGCATTCACTATTACATGCCTGCTTGCAGTAATGGAAGGTTATAAAATCTTGCGTGTGTTAATTTGCATACAGATGAGTGAACTCACCAACACTGAGACAGGTCGGTCATTAGTTGAATTTCAGTTAAAATGGCATCTTTCATCGATGGGGTAATAAATATTTATATTTTATTTTAATAAATCTTAATTGAAAACTTTTGTAATGTGAAGATAGATAGTTTATTGGATTGATTAATCAATTTATGATGCACACGCAACTAGGTACTGTAAATAAAGCTATAAAAAAAGTTTGTGATATTAGTATGTATATAGCAACTTACGGAGATTTTTAGTCTACCGGTTTCGAGACGTACCCGTCTCTTCCTTCCCAAAATTTTGCTCACATGATGCATGTTAGCAGTGTCAACAGTCAACGGTGCGTCCTTTTTAATACCATTTTCTCTCTTTATCTCCCATCACTTTTATATACACAGACAGACGTCCATCCAGATACATGACCTTTAAGAAAAAGAATAATGCCAGAAATAAATTATGTACAGCACAATGAAGATTTTCAATGAAGTGCAAAAGGACTTCAGAAAAGAGGATTTTGTTACAACACCTAATTGTTTTGACGTAATAATTGCACATAAGAAATTGGTTTTATTATCATTGTTAACTGCATACGTTGATTAATATTTTGCATCAATATATTATTTTGAAAATTTCGCGGAGTTATGTGCTGTCCCTCAAAGGTCCTTCTCCGTGACGTACGCAACTGGTGGAGAATGCAAAATTTTAATAAAATCGGGATAATAGTTTTTACGATATTTTTCCACCAATCTGAAAAGGAGAGTTTCGAACGCAAAATAATAATGAAATTCATTTAAAAATTCACCTTTCATCCTTAATTCAAATTGCTATAAGATTATTTTCAAATTTTTGTGTGAACTTTCAGCTATAAGATAAAAAAAAAAGTTTATTTGAAAATTGCATGATGGTTTAATCCCTTAACTCATTTTATTGAAAAAATAATGATCAAAAGTTTGCAGCTGAATGTCACATTTTACGTAAATGTCAGAACTTGTTGCTCCAAGGACATGAACTATCAAGACACAAAATTCCAAGTCTGGGACGTGCCGACAGTGTAGGATGAATGCGAAACCTATAGAAATAAGAAAAAGCCACCCAAGTTCATTTCTCCGAAGGACCCTTGTACCAGTCATGAGGAATCGCCAATATCGTGTAGTAATGCTGAACTTTTGGAGATCTACTAGCAGTCAAATATTATAGCTAATCTGTCTGAAGTCTAGAATAGAATAGGTAATATATATTAGAGATGGATCATTCATTTTAGAACAGTTCACTTTACCGGGCGAACGAACGGTATAGTTCACTTTAATGAAATATCGTTCAATAGTTCAGAAGCTGAAAAATAATTCGTTCCTTGAATCATAAATTCTAAAACCCAAAATTCCCCCCCCCCCCTACTCCATTGGTAGCGAAAAATTTCTGGTGGGAAAGACACTTCTGTAGATACAAGTAGATTTTGTGAAACGAAAGAAATGCTACAAGTGAGAATCCGGATAACAGAAAGATGAAAAGACAATTGATCAAAATGGCATTTCGTCGCTGTATTTAATATAACACACGTCAGCTTTTATCAAATTTTGTTTTATTTAAAATTATAATTCCCTGGGCCTCAAAATACATTATCGCTCTTTCAAAACTAAAATTTGCAACTAAAAAACTTTCCTTGACACTTACATCATTCGTGTACATGGCTAATTTTGCTTAAGTCAACCTTTTAGTTTATTTACCAAGAGGATAAAATACATGTTTAGATTCAAGAATTTACTACAATTTAAATAGTGACTTCCATTCCTTTTCTGCCAGGCGTTACTTTCATATATCAGTGTTGTTACCATAATTTCATTGAGTATCGCTATTCGTGCCTCAGTCGATTATTTGCATTAGAAATTAGTGCATTCAAGGCATCCCTGCAGTCACCCTCCTCTTGATATCCTTCTCAGCCGTCTCTCTTCAATCCGACATAATTTCCAAATACTAAAGCTCTATAAAATATAAAGCTTTTTCATTAAAAACGCTGTCGTTACATCATTGGATCTGTTGTCCTGTGACTCTTTTATCGCATGGTCCTTTTCTCATATTTTTATCACTGTACCAAATGGCCGTGGGCCTTTTATCGTTCTTTCGTCGTTGTACCAAATGACCGTGGACTTTTCGTCTTTGAACCCAATTTCCTTGCATAGATCGTACATCCTACTTATAAGACTCTCGTCTTGTTTGCTATTTGCCATTAATACTGCATCATACGCGTACAGTAAAAATCATACAGTCAAATCTTGTCTAGATATTTCTAAATAGACCAAGGATATACATAATTTATCGAACTAATTTCCAAATTTACAGACCTTGTTTAAAATTTTCAATAGCTCGCCTTGTACATTTTGTTAATAATTAAATTTTTCGAGAGAATTTTACTTGTCGATAATATTTTAACAATTTATGAAAATGCATACGCATGAACGAGTGCGTATGTACATCTCTCTCTTCAAACGGATAATTAACGTATCGACAAAATTATTGTTATCCTGGCGGCCGAGTTAGTAATTAAACCCATTTGATATCATCGATTATTCATCAACGGGCTATTAAAGCGGTGTGTTGTTCTTACATGACGTAAGTTTGATTTAAAATACTCCCGTCTGTTGATTTTCTTCCTCGCAGGAGGGCGTGTGGTTATTGAATTATTTCCGATCCATATCGAGTCGGAAACTTCAATCATTCGATTTCTCGTATCGTCGAATTATAAATGCAAAGGCAAACAACGCAACAGGGATGATTCCCCGGTGTACGATTTTATTTTACATAGAAATTGTCTTTTTTTTGTATTTTTAAATATTATAATTTATACAATAAAAACAATGAATACTTTTCCAACACTCTTCTGACCCACTTTCCCATTTCACACTCATTTTATTTTAAATGAGACATTAACAGATTACTGGATAGAAGATACATAAAAAACAATGAATTACTATTTAAAAAACAGCACATTATCCCAATTATAAGTGTCTTCGACCTACTTTAGTAACATAATCTCACGTGCTATGGTTAGGGAGAAAAGAATGAAAACTCTGGAAATTAATTAGGGATTTATTGATTACTGATAAATTAACTATTTTTCTTCTTCTTCTTTTTCTTTAAGTAGATCTGTTGATCTGTGATACAGAAAACTACGCAACTGAGATTACGAGGTTTTGCTATCCCTTCATCTTTTTGGTGGTCTTCTCGGTAGGCGTCGTCCAGAGGGGATTTCATTCGCTGCTGTATGCACGAGTCTGTCACTGTCCATTCTGGCATTCAGAAGACCCAGAATCTCCTTCTGGATCTTCTCCATTGTGCAACGTCCACTATTATTTAACTATTCATGTACAAGATCACTCTATCACACTATTACACTTAACGCTATTCTTTAAATTACACTCTTTCGCAATATATATCTCGTAAATAATCACTTAATTATCGCTAGAACACTTTATTTAATATTCACTAGAACATTCCCAAAAAATTTGATAATTTTATTACTGTGTTGAGCAGCTTTATAGGACAAAATAAAAAGAAACTTTTCTGCACTATTTCGATTCTTGCAACATGTGTTGTATAATATGGTGACCAAATAACTAATGAATATTCCAAAATATTTAGTATTTTATTTTGCTTGACTCTGGCTTCTCACACCGATGGTTCTGGGTTCCATTCCCGGCGAAGACACAATATATTTATATTTATGTGTTTTTCTCAAGCCTGAGTTTTTTTGCGAAATGTTTCACTACAGTAATTGAGCCTCACAGACTGTTTTAAAGGTACAAAAAGAATTATGTGTTTCGTATCCATATTTATCTTTATGCTCATGTCTTGTTACTGTGTTGTGTATATTAATTATTGACCTATATTAAACAACATAATTTGATATTATATCATTCAAACTGTTGAGATTTAATTCAGAAAGTTATTTGAAATGCAAACACTCAAAATATTCGAGAAACAGATGGAAGGCTCTGTTCACAATCGATGAAATTTATTATTTTTTTTTTATTATATATTTTTAGTTACAATAGTTAATTACTGCATGATATTTGAAACGTATTATAGTTGTAATAATCAAATCTTTTATGTGTTAATTCTATCAGTGCAATTCAATGTATAACAGATATGTTGAGAAATAAAAATGCTACGTGATTCCTATACCAGGACCGAAGACAGCGGCGTAATATCCTCTCTGCTTATTTCTACGTACACCATGGACTACGATATAAATTAACGTATCTATATTTCAGGAAAGAAATATTCCAATGTGCAGAAAAGAGTTCTTTCGGACTTTGGGAGTATTACCGAAAGGTAGAGAGACAGCCTGGAGAAATCGGTAATTACATATTATAATTATAATTAAAGTGAACAAGTCCACATGTCACGCTAAACAAGGCCCAGGAACGAGAAGAGTAGAGCCAAGCTGCTAGCGCTATAGAAGTTGACTGAATTTTTCTGAAGAAGATGCGTCAGCGTCGAATTGTTTTAAATATCAAAGTGTGAAAGTTAACAGTGTTGTCACTTTTTAAATTAATTTAAAATGGCCTTTCACAAAGTTACACAAGAAAAATTATACTCACATTATTCTCAAATTATTGTATATTAATAATTAAGCATATTTCGTGTACTGATTGTGTGTACCTTCAATAATGTCACGGGTCGAGACTTTGAGAGAGAAATGAAAACACTGGAAATTAATTAGCGAAATATCAATTAGTAATAATAAATTATTAAATGAAAAAAGTCACTTACCATAAATTTAATTAACACAAGTAGAATTAATTATGATGTAGGTACCTTACATGAAAACCTCTTTTGTTAATTTCATTAATTTCATTGCACCATTGTGCATTTTTGATAAGTTAATAACTAACGAAACTGTAAAATGCAGTAATTATAAGTATCAAATAATAAATTGGCTAAAAAATCAAAGAAAAAGTGTGCTGAGAATGTGATCCACCCATGATCCAATTTTTTAAGTATATTTTTCTATAATATATTTATTTATTTATATATATATATTTTTCAATGTATTTTTTTTTTCTTACATTTTATAATTTGATTCAACCAACAATAACAAAACTATTAAAATTTTATTTATTATCTCAGCAATCCTTTATTCTGTGTACCACACTACATCTAAAAATGTACGACACTACATTTAAAAATGTACCACACTCACTAAATGTAAAAAAATGTAATTGTGATAATATATAAATAAATAAATAAATGTGGAACGTACAGAATATAATAAGATGGTAAAGAGAATGGGGCAAAAGAACTCACGTACGCGAAATATTTGAAACGCTCAGATAAAACATGTATCTTTAGTAGCATAAAAAAAAAAAAATACGAGCATAAAATGCCAATGCGTCAGTCACCCTTAGGGAAATTCTCAATCGCTTTGAAAAGTAAAAACTACCTTTCTTAGCGTTTCAAGACGTTACTAAAAAATATTTACTTTGTAGCGTAGTAATGAAGCACCGTACAACAATGTTAACATGAAAAAACATATAGTTATGAAAAAGCGACGCTTAAGAATGAGATCCAGGTATGGGTTTTATAAACTAATTATATGTATAAAATGGAACGCGAAGAATGATGATATTTCTACTTCTTTTTGTCCTATTCGTTCAACGGACGTTGGCTATCATGTTGGGCTACGAGAACTGTAATATCTTTAGGTGGCGGCTTTACAAAATAATACACGGGACAACGGGACTTCTTATTTATTGCAAACACCAAGCGTGTATACGGAATCGCGATTGTGAGCAGAGTGCCCGGCCGGCCGGCTCGCTGCAAGTACATATCTTGCCACTCCGCAACGAACCGCGCGGCGTCACACGCAGATTCCATATATGCTACAAGAACTTTGTTTACTGCGGCTTGAAAAAGCTATACAGTAGACTGGCCAAACCACTGTCTCGGGTTTTTTAGCCATGATGATCTCCTTCCTCCAGAGCCCCGACTTCTGGCAATCTTTCCCTGCACAATGAGATGCAAGATCTCGTACTTCCCTGGATATCTCATCGCATCGAAGTTTTTAGATTTTTATCCTTTTAATAACTTAATTTTCTTTATTCTTCCGAACCATAACATCTTCATTCAAAACACTGCCCATCCAGCTCTTTTTGAGTATTCTTATGTAGATCTGAATGCCTCAAATCGCCTTATTTCAAGAGTCGAAAAGTATGGCGCTATATTCTCCCTACGTACACCTGACATCTCCCAAAAAATTATGTTATGGTAAGGAAGTAAGCTTATGTCGCAGAGTAGGTACTTCGATTTATTAGATTTTGTTAACACATATTGTTACAGAATCTACATGTATCGTTCTGACATTTCCTATCAAACAAAATTTCGTTGTATCTTCATCTTTCTGTCTGTCTATCCGTAATTTCGTTCTAATTCACGACTAAAAAAAAAACTAAACGGCCGGAGATAGAGCATAAACCCAGGGCCAGCAAACCCGAACCGGCCGCTTTTCGCATGTTGCTACGACCGCCTCTCCGTGGACCGCTAAAAAGATACTATAAATATAAACTAGGGCTTAGCAAAGACGTGAACAAATGTTCCATCATTTTTGATGGGTTATAGCTAGTAACATTATATTAACATATTTATAAACACGAGCTGATGTTTACTTACACATTCGAATAGGTCGATACCAAAGAGAATTGTTACTGAACATAACCCGTGACAAAATGAATAAATAATTAAAACAAAATAGATAAATCACCCACAATCATTCACGAAAAAAATCTATAAAATACCTAATATAATTATCACCTTGAACCCAAAAAAAATCGTAAGAAATAGGGTGACTAAATTTAGATTACTATGGTATACTTAGAAAAACAGTTTACCAGTTTCGAGTCTCTATAAACTAATATAAAAACGACTTCCCTTACTTGATGCCTATCGGATGGAAATTGAACTTTTGTTTGACTTTTAATCACCTTTGTTTATTTGATATCAATAATTTATTTAAACGATTTTTTTAGAAATAAATTTGTTTGACTGTAACATTCATGAAGGAAATTTGTTCGCAAATTGTGTTATTTTGTATATTATTATCTATATTAAGGGAATATTAGCTAAAAGTATGAATAAATATGTGTAACTTTACATATTTTATGAATTTAGAATGAAATATAATATACCTACTCGTATATGTGGGAAATAAAAGAAAAAGTAGCAATACCCAAAAATTTAGAAAAATGTTTTAAATGCAATCACCGAAGATTACTAATGTATTGAATTCTAGACTTTATGTATCTGTCTCTTCCAAAATCCTGTTTCTTATAAATGTTTAGGCTTAAAATCTCGAATTCGGTACATTATAAATTTGTAATCCTCGGTGACTGCATTAATTTTTTTGTATTGCTGCCTTTGCTTTTATACCCCACATATGACATATCGATATTGTGCATATGATTACGTGCTATTATACTTCCACCTAACCTAATCTGAAATAAAGCAAATTTAAATATATAAAATATGGCATTAAACAAAAATATTTCCACTCCGTATTTTTCGAATTAAACTAATGTGCTTTAATAAATCGAATTAATAAATTGATTAAAACTAATGTCCTTTAAAAGAAGCTTTTAAAAAAGAATAACTTGTAGATCCGGATTAAACCCTCAACCTTTTGAGCTATCGTTTTACAGCTAAACTGAACAGAACAGTGGATTAACTTTACACTAATTAACTTAATCCGAAGTAGGAAATGTGGCGTTACGCATAATAATAGTTCTACAATTTTTAGAGCTAAGCTAATTACTTCATGCCTTCAAAACTATGTTTAACTCTTAGTCTTCCAGAATTCAGATCTAAGTTTATAGTAAATTAGCCAACGAGTTATCACGAAATTAAACAAAATTTTAGACATACTAACTTATTCCATGTTATTGGGTAAAAGGTGATTACCATTATGGCCAATAGGAACCTGTCGCACGATGCAAGACTAACGGTACATAGTGGATTTATGGTGTCAAGTCTAATGTTTGGAAGTAGAGCCTTTAATTGGCAAGAAAGAATGAAAGTAGACTGAATGCTGTCGCTTAGACGCATGTATGGAAAATCTGTGCTGGATTGAGTGAGGAATTAATAAACTAAATGTAATGCTGGCTGTGACTTGGTAGATAGAATTAAGATAGAACATACAAGAGAGAAGAGGACGGTTAAAAAAATATATGAGGCGAGTGTTGAAGGTGGCAGGAAAAGAGGCCGTTCGCAAAAGACCTGGCACGATCAAATAAACAAATATTGAAGGACGGCCCGGTTAAAAGCTACAAATCAAACATACGAAGGGCGTGGATGAGAATATGTATGAAAGTGGTTGAAGCATAAGTGGTGTATCAGAATCACAGAGTGCGGATTCATCCTTTCTACCTACCCTTATGAAAAAACGGTGTGATCATAAGTTAGTCCGCGAAAGACCTGGTACGATCAGATAAATCAAATATTAAAGGACGGCCCGGTTAAAAGCTACAAATCAAACATTCGAAGGATGTGGATAAGAATATGTATGAACGTGGTTGAAGCAAAAGTGAAGCAGACTAAAAGAGTGCGGATTTCATCCTTTCTACCTACCCTTACGAAAAAACGGTGTGATCATAAGTTAGGTAACTTATTCAGAGATAACTTTAAGTGCATAATTTTCTAGTAGGTACACCTGGACACAAAAATAGCCTCCCTCAGGGATACTACTCCTCTATAGGGATACCTCCACACTAGACATCAGTGTTTAAAATATATGTATAACAGACTTCCCTGCTACCCCTTGTTAAATTTGTGAATGCAAAATGTACGACGACGAACGGATCGCTACCATCGCACACGGGTCGGGGATTGGAAAGAAATAATTACCTTTTCCAATCGCCGCCAATAATGATTGATAATCATTGACACCCGAAATACACTGGGCCAAAGCTAACTATGACACAGTGGACAAATTGTACTTGCGGTTTTCCTGGTATGTCGGGTGCCGCTTCAATCGCAACTCTCCTGGCTTCGTCGAATCCGGAACAGTTGGTGTGTCTCTTCCGGAAGGCTAAGTTGAACAGATTTGAAAAAACACGAAGAGGAATGTCGGTTCTCATCGAAAAACGACACCTGACACGCATTTCAACTGTCACTGCGCGGATTTTTTAAAAATTCGAATCCTGGCTAGCGATTGGCGCAGAACACATCGGGCGCCAGCTCAACCAATCAAATCATGGCGCGGCACAAATAAATCCTCAATCGAGAACTTTATATAACGGAAAAAATACCACTGCACTTACTTAGAAAATATTTTATGAACATTAGGTACTGGCCGCGTTCCATTTGAATAACGCTGAGGTGAAACTGTTACGCCTAAATGTACTCATACTACTCATATGGTTCCAAGGGATACTTTTAAAGTTCATTCCATATATATGAAGCATTTATAAGCTGTATTTTTTTAAATATTATTAAGTAAAATAAATCCTTCATGACTTTGATAGACGGTTTGATAGTCGATAGACTTTGAAAGTCAAATAGTTTGTTAGTGTAGTTTGTTAATTAGTGAACTTGTTAGGTTATCGCTAGTATTTCGCTTTTATCTGTGATTTTGCCAATGTCACTATTAGATTGACTCTCCGCGCACTTTACCGGACTTTACCGGAATTAAAAACAGGTCGGGTTCTATAAATTTCTCGCGTATTTTAGTAAACAAGACAATTTCGGGAATGTTCCCGCACAATTCTGTATTTTCGACTAATTTCGAGTTCTTTTTAATATATATGCTAGATTGTTCGGAAGACTTTGATTATGTGTAGTTCCTTTTATTTTAGACACTCGTGACAATAGTAATAAAATTGATGTGACACATCTTACATGATCGCATCTCTATTTTATTTAAAAAAAAATCATTGTTGCAGAATACACTTTTTGACGAAGGACTACCTACATTTTTCTACGAATGTAGGTAGGGGTGCTCGTATAGATTCTCGATGAAATAAAAATTGCAAAATTTCAAACAATGTTCAAACAATACAAAACCTATGAAATATCGCTTCCTTACGCATCTTTCTTACACACAAGATGCGTAAGGGAGGGAGGGTAGAAAATTGCTTATTTTAGCATTGTCCGACTGACACACTGGTATCGAAACTGATAGACCTGAAGTTACTCCAAGTGGTAATTAATTAAAATAAATAATTGTGTCCAACCACAAAAATATACGCTATAATAACGCTACATAAAAAATATAAGAAAATCTATATGTATTGTGGAAATGTGGACGAGGGGAATTTTAGAAATTGTTTTAGTAGGCGCATTTTTCAACGTAACAATATTGTGATTTGTGACGTGTCGTAGCTGCTGGAATTAAATAAATTGAATTAAAATCAATAATTATAATAAAATAATAATAAAATTAAAAGAAATTAAAAAATAAAATAAAACACTGGAAATTAAATAATGATTTATTAATTGATAATTAATTAATTATTCAATGTACAAAGTCACTTAAAACGGATCAAACTTCACTTTATTCTTTAAATTAAACTATTTCGCAATATATCACTCGTAAATGAACACTTTATTATAGTTGGGTAACACGTATTTAACATTCACGAGAATATTACATCCAATTCTAGCACGTAGTATTCATCGCATTTATTTATTTCGCCAATTAGGTACTTTGCTTGATTATTTTGCTTCGATTATCTCACGACTGGCCACCCTGGATACCGTCTCGCAGCTCGCGCGCACTTCCCATTGAACGAGCTGTCAAACATGGCAACTGAACTCCTGCCGCGGCGTGGTTCGGTATTTATATCCAGTTTCTGGTATTTTCGTACTTTTTAGATTATTTTAGTGTTTAGGAGAAGGTCCTCGTCGCTTATAGATTATTCTAGGCGTTTCTAGATGTTTGTAAACGTTTTCTGAAGATTGTAGATAATTGTAGGCCGTTCTTGATCCTTCGATTGTGTTGTTCCAAGTGACATATTAGGTCCTTACATATGAAATTGGCGTTTAGTATGGGAGGAACATAAAGCCGATTTATTTTTATTATAATATATTTATTTAATCAAAGTATGTACCATTGCTATCTATGCACTTTTGCCATCTCATAGGTAGTTCATCGATCTCTTTACTAAAAAAACCATTCGGACGGGAATCAATAAAATCTTTGAAGGCGGTTTGGACTGCCCCATCGGAGTTGAATTTTTTCCTTTGCAAGAAGTTATCCAAATTTCGAAAAAAATGGTAATCTGTTGGGGCAAGGTCCGGAGAGTACGGTGGATGTCTTATACATTCCAATTGAAGCTCTTCTAATTTGGTAGCCGTCTGTTGTGCAGTGTGTGGTCTAGCGTTATCATGAAGCAGCAGTGGCCTAGAGCGATTAACCAGCCTCGGTTGTTTAGCAGCTAGCTTTTCCATCATGGTTTGCAGTTGCTGACAATAGACATCTGCCGTAATCGTCTGGCCAGATTTAAGAAAGCTGTAGTGAACGACACCAGCACTAGTCCACCAAACGCTCACAAGTAACTTTTTTGGAGTCAATTTTCGCTTGGGGCATGGTTTGGCTGGTTCGGCAGGGTTCAGCCATTGCGATGAGCGCTTCCGATTATCGTACAGGATCCACTTTTCATCACAGGTAATGATTCGATTTAAAATCCCTTCATTATTGTGCCGGTTGAGTAATGCAACGCAGCAATCAACGCGCGTTTGTTGATTTGCTTCACTCAATTCGTGAGGTACCCACCTTTCAAGCTTTTCACCTTACCAATTTGCTTCAAGTGGATTAAAACAGTTTTATCACTAACACCGCAGCCTGCAGCTAACTCGGATGTGGTTTGCGATGGATCCGCTTCCACAATAGCCTTCAAGTCTTCATTATCAACTTTGGTCTCCGGCCGTCCACGGGGCTTGTTCTGCAGGTCGAAATTTCCAGAACGAAAACGTTGGAACCAAAAACGCACTGTGTTTTTTTTGCGGCACCGTCGCCATACACATCATTAATCCTTCGAGCCGTTTCTGCAGCACTGGTGCCACGGTGGAACTCGTACTCGTAAATAACGCGATATTTCAAGTTTTTCATTTTGTAAACTGAGTGACGCAAAGGAAAAAACAATTGAGGAAAAAACAAATGAATTATAATTTTCAAAACACAAATACATGAGTAAATAGCTGTATAAATTTGGATTTGGAATTCCTACCCAAAGAGAAGATATTTGAGATCAAATTTGCCAGTACGGCAAAACGCCAATTTCATATGTAAGGACCTAAT
>JADDOH010001101.1:0-148916 GCA_016648135.1 Agrypnia vestita | reverse complement strand
ACGGATTTAGCTCAACTCCGTGGGCTGTGAAACCATTCTTGGCTGCTGCTATGACAATACGTCCATCGCCTGAACCAATGTCTAATAATTTTCCGGTACTGTTCTTCAAACTAGCCAGAACGTTTTCTATCTGGGCCGTTGTGGCTGGCACATAAGGTAAACAAACCTTTCTCAAAGCAGGAGTTATGAAAGGAAAACATATTATGCTAAGTCCTACACCGATTCCACCCGTAATCCCAATTAAAATCTTGCCTTTTGTAGATAGGACACGTTTAGAAGTAAGTGCTAACTCTTCTTGTGTATTTAAGATATCCATTTAATAAAAGATCGCTACTATCTATAAAATAACCTAATTCTTTGACAGTTTGTTGACGTACGATTGTCATTTTGAGAAAATATATTTCGATTGTCTAGCCCACAGACCACAGAATATAGACCAAAAAGTCTAGCCGTAGGGCAAGTAATAATGCATATTATTTCTATTTTCTCTTTATATTCGAAAATCTATGGAATTTTTAAAATCATAAAAATCTATGAATCTTGAGACTTCCATAAACAAATATTCTTGCCAGAAAATTCGCCGTCTGTTTCGGGCTTTCAGTCAATTTTACTTCGGTTGAGGCGTCAGTTTTTCTGAGTTTAATTGTCAAATTCAGAATAATTTAATTAATCTTCGGGACTATTCAATTTCCATTATTCCGTTTTGCCGATGTATATTCTAAAGAAAATATAGTAATAGAGATTCGAGCGACTGTGATTCATCTTTTCCGACTAACGTGACAGTTTAGCTCAAGATGGCAGCGACACGGAGATTGCAGAAGGTAAAATAATAAATATTACAATTCTTATAGTGTGTTGCATGATAATTTTATGTTATATAATCTATTCACGCTGTATTTGAGCCTTTTGCACAACTTTGGTTCACGATATCAGATTGCATTTTGAATTACAAGTTGCTTAAAATCCGTCTACGATTACATTTTTTACGCAAGTTTGCTGAAAAACTGAAATTTATTGCATTAATTGTCTCTTTATCTTTCGGTGAGGATTAGGAAACATTTGCAGGGTTTCTTATCGGAATGTATAGACTTGTCGAAGACAAAGAAATCTTGTAATAATAGATTCGGGAATAATTTAGATCTGGATATTTTACATCGCACTCGGCGAACAAGAGAACTGCGTTAGATAAAAGCCCGGTTCAGCTGTAATGTGATATTTTATCGCCCGAAACAATGGTCATCTTGTTTTCTCGAATCATATTTCAAAGACAATAGATAATTGATATTTTCATAACAATTTTTAGATGGATTCATGTTTTTCAACTACAATATATTAAGTTAGGTATATTTTATTTTAATTGTTAATAATAATAGCGCCTTGAAATACACTTATCAGCTGTCAGCAGAAACCAGAATTTACAAATGATTCGTTTTGGTAATTTTTTAAAATAATTTTACCCTTAACAGTTCATTTACGATTAAATATATCAATGCAGTACCATGTGACAAAAGCGCTAAAAGAGTAAGCACTGAAGTTCTCGTAAATATAAAGTAGGACGTACATGAAGTCAAACTAAAGTTAATGTTTTAATTATTCTAAGAATTAATTTTTAAAAATAGAACACCTGAGAATACCATGGATTTGTCGCATAGGGAAATTTCAAATTTCTTTTTTTTTTTTTTTTAATAGAATAATCTTTACTTTGGTCTACAAAATACGTCTACGAAAAAAATTTGTATATATTAAGAGTATAAAAATGATTTTGAAATTCAACTGTATTGTTTCTTATATTGTTGATTTGTATATGTGTTTTTAAGATTTGCGTATTTAATTCATATGTATGTACAATTAATATACACCTATAGATGCATCTACAGAAAAATGTCCATGTGATGTTTTGTGGGTCTGATATGTAAAAATAAGAAAAATGATAAATAAATAAAAAAATTAAATAAAAATTCAAAACACGTCATTTCACTGGCACGAGTATGTGCGTCACAATTGTATGGTACCCAGATGGTATACAAATGGTATACAAATACTTTGGCACTATACCGAACCCGCGAGCTGACACTTGTGGAATGTGTCTGTAGAATTACCAACTTTTGAAAAAAAAAATGCTAAAGAAGAGTGGCTTTGTAACTATTGTACCATTTCGTGATCTCCTGTGGGCATTGTCAGAGAAGATTGCATCATCCACATTCATGCAACTTCTCATGCAAGCTCGTTAAGAGCCTGTCCAGATGGAGCGTTTTATGCGCGAGTGCACCCACGCGGGTGCACTCGCGCTGGTATCCATTGTGCTAACATCAGCTTGTATATTCTATCACAGTTTGATCATTCTTTATCATAAATAGAATTGCCATGTATTCATTCCAACTGTCCTATTCCTATCTATCCTAACCTAACCTAATCCACCTAACCTAACCTAACACGGCGAGCACGCGACTGGCATTTCGGACACGCACAGCTACCTGCTACTTTTCTGTTCAGCTATCTGAAGACCATTTGTCAAACCTGGAGCAACAACTGAAGCCATTTGGCCATATATTGGATTGGAGCCTGTCCAGATGGCGCATTCTCGAGATACTGGAGCTACATACATCCCGTCCAGATTCTGGCGCGCATCTGCTCACTCGCGAGGGTCTTTCGATTCGCTCGATTTACGCGCGAGCGCCGCGCATATTGAGATACTTGGGCGGCATTGTTGCGTCCAGTACTACGCGCGAGTCCGTGCTAGAGATGCGCACAATCACTCTTTTGACAGATCAGGGAGTTATAACTCTTTTCACTAAAAAGATTTAATCACTGTTATGCATCTGATTCAGCAGATCGAAAGATCGCCATTTCACATCTTTAAATCCATAATTTGATTTACATGATAAGATTACAGAATATAGTTAGAGCAGTTTCTACAGTTGTCAGCCACTTGGACGATACTCCAGATTTTCATATCTACAGGCTTAGGACTGTCAACCTAGATACAAAAGACTAGAAAAAAAAATTTTTTTTTTTGTTTTTATCCATTTAATTACACCTACATGTTATATGGATAGAAACAAAAAATAAAACGTAGGAAACACAATATCTGGATGCAATATAAAATGAAATGCACGAGTGGTCTCGCTCGTAAAATGCGGTATCAATATAAATTGCAATATAAATTGAAATGTGCGAGTGCACTTGCGCATAAAATGCGTCATCTGGACAGGCTCTTAGGTCATGCCCTCTACCGACTAGCTTAAACGAATTCTTACAGTGGTCACTAGTCTTGATAGATGACATTAATAAAAATGGACCATAAATAATCCCTCTTACGTTTGGCCGTGTTTTTGTCACATTTTTTCTGAAATTATTCTAGGATGAAATATTTTTGGAGAAGGTGCAAACTAAGATCAATAATTTTGTTTGCAAAGTATAATTGAGCCCTTGCCCGGAATAACGTTGTATCCAACACAAATGCCAATTTTGAGTTATTGATGCAGTTATGTTGGGTATGTTATTATGCATCTTTTAAGGTAGATAATATGTCAAGAAAAAAATATTTAGGCTTCTGGCTGCATTTTAAAGTTATTGGTTTGTGGAAGAACGTTGTACATTGTTTCTCAAAATGGCGTCGCCGCGCTTCAATATCGTGGAGCGTGGTTAAATTCACATGAATAAAGGGAGTAAACGAATATCTAATGTTTTAAACTGGAAAGATATCAAACCTGCAATTGACCCGCCGGAACATGTTTGTGGAATAACGTTGTATACGATTTGGCAGTTCTGATTGATATTGTAATTTCATATGTGACAATATTATTTTGTCGAACGTTAACCGATTTTACTCAATTTTTTTTTTTTTAAATTTTTTTATTTATTAATTTTTTTACATCTCAGACCCACAAAACATCACATTGATATTTGTCTGTAGGTGCATCAATACATATATATAAATAAATTGTATTTACCAGAAATACATTCATATTAATTAATTACAATAGATCTTATAAACTCAAATACAAATTGATTTTTCCATATTGATATTTGAAATGCTTTTTGATAATAATGCTGGCATTATAGATCTCTTTATATCGTAACTTAAAAAAATACCGATACAAAAAGTTTATTTAATTCCTCGTTCTTTTTCGTGGGGTCGAATTTGAGCCAAAAATGTTCAAATCCGGGATGTTTTCTCCATTTTAATATCAATATAAATATTCAATCAGAATTCAGGTTACCGAATTACAATAAAAAAAGTAATCATGAGAAATTGAATGTCCAACGCCATATTCAGCAAACAGACGGAGATAGGTAAAATAGTATGTACGAGAGACTTATCGTTCCGTAAAAGCTCTTTACCTACTGATGATACCATCACAATTAGAGTTGGAACCTTCTACAAAGAATTAGAATCATGGACCTCCTATAGCCTTCTACCAACTCTTTGTGGAAGAAGGGGAAGATTAGCTACCGTATGGAAAAAAATCATGCAGTTAGGGAGCCTGGAACTAACTTTAATGAATTCCAATCCACTGCTAATAAGGCTGCTAAGATCAAGGACCTCGATGACATTTGTGAATTCATGTTAGATGAGCATGCTGCTTTTAAAAATCATTATTAAGTAAAGCAGAATAAATAAAAAACTTTTTGCGGAATAACGTTGTTTGTGAAAAATTCTTATACAACATTTTTCCACTGATTCAGCATGTTTTTTTACAATGGATTCAAATTTAATTGCCTTTTTTCTCTATTTTATATTGCGATTAGTTAAGAATTATATGTTTGTTATATTTAAAATATAAAATGTAATAAATTGTAACTGGTTTCATTTTTTCAATTTTTCTCGGAATGAGAGTGTTGTTGGATACAATGTTATTCCGGGCAAGGGCTCAATTATCACAGGTAATGTTAGAATTGGCAACATTTTTTAACAAATTTATCCCGATTGCGCAAAGAATGGAACACGGCCATGTACTGCTTCCGAGCCGAGCACATTAAGAGATTTATTGTTGCACAAATTCAACCTAGATCTTAGCTCACTCGCAACTGAAATGAAAGCCGTGACCTACATTGGAGGTTCAATGAAAATATTTTCAGCGACCTTGGTTTCTATTAATTATCGTGTCATTTTAATTCATTTTATTTGGTAATTGGGTCTTTTTTTATTATAGTCGCTATCGTGGACCCTGCAACCATCGCAGATGACCTGTAAAAACCTTGTTTATTTCAGCCCATAATTATCTCACACTATAAGCACAATTGTATCAAATACGATAGGATTAATTTTATTTAATCCGCTACGATGTTGTTTGAAAAAATACATAATTAAATTACAGGATAGAAATATGAAAATATAAAAAAGAATGCATCATGATACAGGGTGTAAGGGTGGTAGTCCACGATACTTTACCAATAGATTCCTGCCTAGATCGTGAGTCCAAATGTTCTAAAATCAATGTTTTTATATCAGTAACTATGAAGATAAGCGACTTCAAAATTTGCATTTGCTTTTCTCAATATTTCTGAGTTATCTCTAAATGATTGAAATATCATGAAATGTTCCTTATATCAAATATTAAAAATTAATTTGTTTTAGTTATAAGTAAAATAGAATTATTAAAACCTTGAAAAAAATTTAACCAGAATTTTCAACTTATAATTTAGGCAGGAGTATACCCGTATAGCCCTTGACCTCTGAATTGGCAAAAACTGATTTATATAATTTAAAGTATACTTTAAGATAATATTTATTTTTGTAACTACTTAAATTCTTATCTTAATTTTGTATGTATATTTTCTTTTAGATTTAGGTATTCCTATGATTTACTTTATTATTATTGATCTAATTTCATTCTTATGCTTATACTTTCTTTAATTGTCATTTGTTATTATTAAATATATATCATATGAGAATAACTGCCACAGAACAGGTTTTTACCTAGTGTAACAGTTATTAGTAACTTGTATTAACAAATGTAAATAAAAAATAAAATAAACAAATAAATAAATAAAATATTCTGGTCCAGTCTTCGTACTCCTCATATATTTACAAAATGAATACATAAATAAATCGTAAACTACGTCAGAGCAATGATGTTTAATCATCAGAGTTTGACTTTCTTATTTCATTACGTGAGCTGAACTGGCGTTTACGTTGTCCAAATATCGTTGCTTCTTTCCATATTTGGGTCTGCATCAAATAAAATTTCCGTTGCACGCTCAATGTGATTCAAAGCTCGCTGAGTTCTTTTGCTATTGACTTCTCAACTATCCCTTCTTGTCCGGGTACGGTGATGACTTGGAAGCAACTGCCATTGTGTATGCGGCTGAGTGTTGAGTAGAGAGGGATTGTCCCCGCCACGTCCACCACGCAGCTAACAGTATCAACTGATTCATCTGTAGAGGGAATTGGTATAGCTTTGCTTAAGATTGCCGATTAATGGGTTTTTATAATTTTATTTGATTTGTATTAAACAATTTAATCTATAGTGTTCAATAAGAGATACTTTAAAGACAGTCCAATATATTACAAAAGATAAGTCAGAAATATTGAGAGTGAAAAAGTGTGCACTTTGAAGTCGCCAACTCCACAAGTATTGATATATTAGGTCCTTTCATATGAAATTGGCGTTTAGTATGGGAGGAACATAAAGCCGATTTTTTTTTATTATAATATATTTATTTAATCAAAGTATGTACCATTGCTATCTATGCACTTTTGCCATCTCATAGGTAGTTCATCGATCCCTTTACTAAAAAAACCATTCGGACGGGAATCAATAAAATTTTTGAAGGCGGTTTGGACTGCCCCATCGGAGTTGAATTTTTTCCTTAGCAAGAAGTTATCCAAATTTCGAAAAAAAAGTTAATCTGTTGGGGCAAGGTCCGGAGAGTACGGTGGATGTCTTAGACATTCCAATTGAAGCTCCTCTAATTTGGTAGCCGTCTGTTGTGCAGTGTGTGGTCTAGCGTTATCATGAAGCAGCAGTGGCCTAGAGCGATTAACCAGCCTCGGTTGTTTAGCAGCTAGCTTTTCCATCATGGTTTGCAGTTGCTGACAATAGACATCTGCCGTAATCGTCTGGCCAGATTTAAGAAAGCTGTAGTGAACGACACCAGCACTAGTCCACCAAACGCTCACAAGTAACTTTTTTGGAGTCAATTTTCGCTTGGGGCATGGTTTGGCTGGTTCGGCAGGGTTCAGCCATTGCGATGAGCGCTTCCGATTATCGTACAGGATCCACTTTTCATCACAGGTAATGATTCGATTTAAAATCCCTTCATTATTGTGCCGGTTGAGTAATGCAACGCAGCAGTCAACGCGCGTTTGTTGATTTGCTTCACTCAATTCGTGAGGTACCCACCTTTCAAGCTTTTTCACCTTACCAATTTGCTTCAAGTGGATTAAAACAGTTTTATCACTAACACCGCAGCCTGCAGCTAACTCGGATGTGGTTTGCGATGGATCCGCTTCCACAACAGCCTTCAATTCTTCATTATCAACTTTGGTATCCGGCCGTCCACGGGGCTTGTTCTGCAGGTCGAAATTTCCAGAACGAAAACGTTGGAACCAAAAACGCACTGTGTTTTCTTTTGCGGCACCGTCGCCATACACATCATTAATCCTTCGAGCCGTTTCTGCAGCTCTGGTGCCACGGTGGAACTCGTACTCGTAAATAACGCGATATTTCAAGTTTTTCATTTTGTAAACTGAGTGACGCAAAGAAAAAAACAATTGAGGAAAAAACAAATGAATTATAATTTTCAAAACACAAATACATGAGTAAATAGCTGTATAAATTTGGATTTGGAATTCCTAACCAAAGAGAAGATATTTGGGATCAAATTTGCCAGTACGGCAAAACGCCAATTTCATATGTAAGGACCTAATATTACGGCGGCCCTCGTAGCCCAGTGAATATGACACTGGCTTCTCACACCGAGGGTTTAGGGTTCGATTCCCGGTGAGATCACTATTGATCTACGTGAAGCCTGGGTGTTTTGTGATGTGTTTCGCTTCTGTAATTGGACATCTTGGCCTGTTGAATATGGCAACATTTTTGATTTGTAATTTGGAAATCTGTATCTATCTAATGTAATCTATCTGTAAATTTTTGTGAAGTAGCACTATGTTGGGATAGGATTAATTTCTAATGCTTAATTACAATTTGGTTTTGTTTCCAGGAACTCGGCGACATCAGACAGTCCGGCCTTAAATCCTTTAGAGATATCCAAGTGGATGAAACTAACATCCTCACGTGGCAAGGACTTATCGTACCTGTGAGTATGTTTACCGACATCAGTCGTGATCTTATTATGATATGTTATTATGATCTTGGAGAATCTATTATTTACACTAAATTGTTATTATAATAATCATGCTTGGCTTTGCCTGTGATTATAATTCCTGATATAATACTAATTTCATGTTCCCTTAATATTTCACTGAAAGTTGCTGAGAAAAAAACATGCACTTGTAAGAAACAAAAAAGCCAAATCAAATCAGCAAGTCTCAACATATTTAAATAAATTTTCACCTTGCGTTCTTTAAAATTACTATCTTTTTACTCCCTTTATTTTAACTCGTCTGATTGATTGATTGACGAAAAAACTTTGGATCTATTTTTAACCCTTTTCCCATGATCCAATCTAGCTGAAACTTTGCAAGCAGACTCGTGGCGACGATCAAAGAGATCTATCAAATTTTCGTTAAAAAAAAAATTAATTATGGTATAATTTTGGATTTTTCAAATTTTTAATGGTTTTTTCATATAACTCAGTAAGTTGTATGGAGATTCCGACGCATCTGGTAGACACGGAACCTGATTGTAGTATAATTTTGAATTTTTGGAAATGTTTTATTACTCCCTTTCGTAGCGTCGCCAGACCGAAGCCCAACGCGTAGGTTAAGCGCCAAACCAGTTTCCACCTGTAAATGAGAAAGGGAGTATAATAAAAACTTGATTTTTATGGGTTAGTTTTTAAAATACTTTAGATATTTTGATCTAGAAATTCCTGACGGAATAAGCTGCGCAAATATCGAGACTCCAAGCGCACCGTTTGAGAGTTTTTGCTACTTTAGATTAATGGATTTCCGCTTTATAATTAAGATTAGTATTCATTCGGGCTTCATTGAAACTGCAAACCACCTAAATAATATAGACATGAACTAACATAAATTTCTTGGTTCTGGTTCAAGAGCTCGTTCCAATACATTTGACTTGAAATAAATTACTAAGAGCTTGTAAATACTCTTAAAAAGTATATTGTCTTGTAAATAAGTTGCGATATATGACAAAAAGACGTTTTTACTTGAGAAGACTTGGTTTGAAACAAAATTTTAAAAACACAATACAATGTATAAAATATGTTTTGTTTACTAGGGGATTTAATTATGAAGGAATAAATACTTTAACTGGAGTATGAATGTGTCTTAAATGTACTTGAGGGGGACATACTTCCGCTGTGACCCAATTCCCCGAAGAAGGGGCTTAGTTCATCTCTGTACAATTTTATCCTCTGAATGAAATGGATTTCAAACCTCATTGTCACAACTTTACAGTACAATTAATAATAAAATTAATTAAAATCGCATTCACTGCTGTGGATTATATATTTGTATCTGAATCACAAAAATAATATGCATTTAATTTCCAATTTTTATGTTTTAGTTTCATTGTTTAATATTTATGATTTTCTTAGTACTTTTACTGAAAAAAAATGTTAATCAAGATTTATTGTAGATGTCTCACAGAGACAAAGCTATTTATACGGGAAAGTAGGTATGGAAGTCTTCTGGTGTTTATTGGGCTCATGACCTATTGTATGATTTGCTTAAGTGATCACTTTAGGCAATGTAACATTCACCAATTCCACCCAAGATTGCCCACATATCTAGCAAATCTTTTGCAAGTTGTATAGATGGTTTCTATACACCTTGTTTTGAATTTTTATGACCGCTATGTTGACGCCATCTGTGTTGAAAATTTGTCATTTGTGTTTTTCACGACTTGATATTCCAGGATAATCCCCCGTACAACAAGGGAGCTTTCCGCATCGAGATAAACTTCCCGGCCGAGTACCCGTTTAAGCCACCTAAGATTAGCTTCAAAACCAAGATCTACCATCCCAATATCGATGAGAAGGGTCAAGTGTGCCTGCCGATCATCAGCGCCGAGAACTGGAAGCCGGCCACAAAGACTGATCAAGGTATGTTCTGATTTTCATCCACGTACTGATATTTTAATTCATTTCTCCATCTGTAGGTTCATTGTCGCCTTTAGCATCTTATTCCATTCACACTTTAAAATTTGTCTTTTGCAGTAATCCAAGCTCTGGTGGCGCTGGTCAACGATCCCGAGCCAGAGCACCCGCTGCGGGCCGAGCTGGCCGAGGAGTATCTGAAGGACCGCAAGAAGTTCTCCAAGAACGCCGAAGAGTTCACAAAGAAGAACAGCGAGAAGAGGCCCACAGACTAGTGGCTCCGTCCGCCGCCCGTCTATAATAATAAATACTATAATATTACTCGTCTGTGCGAGTGCGTCATCCGTATAATAGATATCCAAAGCTAATGAGCTCCCGCTGCACCGAGCTTAATGAGTCTATTTCATCCTTATTTGTCACTTAATTTGACAAACAATTTTTATTGCAAAACTGCATTTCGCCGTGTTTTGGCATCGTGTTGATCCGCGAACCCGTCTACGGCCAAATTTTATTGTGATTAGAACAGTAACTGTAGCATTTTTGCTGAAAGCTTTTTCGAGATGTACTTCAGCCGAACCTTTTAGATTATAATTTTTCTTTCCCGGGCCTAACTCTCTACTTTAAGGAGTTCTTAATTTTAATTTTTGCCAAAATATGAATGTTGAAAAAATTTAGCAACAAAGTGCCCAATGTGAAGTGTTTACGGATCTTAGCAACACACACAGAAATAGTAATGAGATAAACTACAATCGGTGTTTGATTGAAACAATAATTGGTAACTGTAACCTTTAAAAAACTGTCACCAATCAGTCAACATCAATCACAGTTTATCTTATCACTGTTTCAGAATTCACAGAAATTGTTACCGCCCATTGCTATTGTCGAGTGATATTTGGTCACCCTATTTTTTATTACGTGTGAGGTAATAATATGACCAAGTCATATTTTAAAAATTAAATTTATATAAGAAAATTACTTTCAATTATCATCGAGCGAACATGATATTCTGTAATAAATATTGCGTCGAATTAAGTATCAAGTATAATATTATATTTCTAAATTATTATATTTTTTTAAAATTGATTTGGGTTTTGTTTGGGAAGAAATGTGAAACGACACGTGTATATTTTTTAAATTCATATTTTTTTTATTACGCTTTCAACGTTGATTCTCGACGTGCAAAGACTGCTAGCCAAATTTTTACGTCATTGAATTTATCAGGGAACTTTATTTTATTTTTGTCGGTGCACACATTGTTTTCTTTTTATAACCTTCAAAAATTGTACCAAGTATTATGTATGAGCCAGTGTCGACTGGGAAGTGTACTGAGTTTTAATTTTTTACCTCATTTCATGTTCCATTTAATATTTTATTAAATACTTTAAGTTTTTAAGCTTCTTAACACTTATATAAATATAATAGTCGATTAATTTAATATTTACGTAAAATTAAGACCAGCGCTGTTGCAAGTTTTTTTTTTTAATAAATTTATGATTTTTCTATTTCAAATGCCTAATAATCATGCCTATTCATAAATACCGCCAACCATTTGCAGCATTTTTATTGTTTCGGAGGCAAGTCTGTAGAACTCCTCAAGCACACATATATGGAAATAAAAACACTTGTTTTTAAATTCTCCTTTTTTAATTTTTTGAACTTCATTTTGCCTTATGAGAGCATTATCAATCTCCACGAAATGCGTCTCAAAAAATTAAAAATGTAGAACTTAAAAACAAGTATTTTTATTTCCTTATGTATAAGGTATTAATTAACTTTATGTGTCATTTTCAGCATCTCAAAATAATGTTAGAATCAATCTTGCCAACAGAAATATCGTTTTACTGATGATTCTTTGATATAGATTATCCTAACTACCAAATGGGTCATTTTTAGTTCTAATATTTTATGTATCTATGAATCACGTAATTATTGATTACCGCTACTTCAAAATGCATCAACTGCATACAAATGCTAAAAAAAGAAATGAAAATGACAGATTTGTTAGTTACATACAAGGGAGATGTCGAAATATTCAAATAAAAAGATTACATGGTCATAAAGGTCTTTGTACTATTTTTTAGTGATTGGATAGCAATCGCATCGTTGACAGTATTGTCATTTTCAGAATAGGCTAGATTATCGTGGGTTGATAATTAAAAAATATATTTGTACTTCTTACCTACTAATTATTTATTTATTGTAAACCAGATCTTTATATATAAATTTCCGGCATATAATGTTTGAATATTTCTTTTTAGTGAGATCATTCTACACAGACAGACGTCTAATAAAAATTATTGAAAAATGTGTACAAAAATTACTACGTATTTACTATTTTTAAAACATACATATTAATTTGTATTTCAAATTTCACCAGTTGATGTCGAGGGTAATGAGCATCAAAAGCGATGGAAGAGTCTATACATTTTTCAATGCTGAACACTTTTTGTGGTAATCTAAATGTTATCGCATAGCATAAACAATAAACTTTACAATTGCATTTGTGAAATATCTTAAAACTGCAAACAGCTGTAGTATTAATCTCACATTTATTCAATTTGTCAAAGGGACCAAAAAATGATTAAATAAAAAATATAAAATTCTATACTGGGTTGGGTGGATTCGTAAATAAGTGCCGCTTTACTTATTACAATTAAAAGGAAAATTGAGTTGGGGACTACATTTTCAAACCGGGAAACCATTTAAGATGAAAAAAATTTGGTATATCTGTGGTTTTGTGGTGAAATTATCAATTACATTTATTATTTATTTCCATCTGAATATGGCTACTATTTTACTAAAAAATATATATTGTTTATGGGTTAATTAAGAATTGAAGCTCTTTTACCGTATGACATAAAAATGTCAACAATATTTAATATGGTTAAATCATTACAATTGAATTTTTGTGCAATAGAATTTAATTCAGCCCGTGTACAATTTATTATTCCTTATTTTTTGTTTTCATCCTGGTGATTGGTGAAATTTGGAGTTGAATTAATATGGAAACATGCTGAATATTTTTATATTTAAACTTTCGATTTATTCACATACCTTTTACTTGACTTTCAAAATTACAGTAATATTTTTATTTACCGAATATATTTTTCAAGAGATAATTAAATCAAAGTTTTTACCTATTATTTTAAAGCGTATGCATTTTGCAAAGCGTAATATATTTTGGTTACTCCTTTTCTTTACACACGAGAGTTAATCCAATGTATATAAGATATACCCTCATCTCCGATAGTTCCCGGCGGAAGCGAGCGAGTGCCCCGTTTCGATATAAGTTTGTGTAGTCACTTGGCTCCAAATAGTAATCATCTGTGATCTCTCGGACTATCTCAATTCAGAATGCTTTGTTAAATGTTTAATGTTTATATAATACACTGGGATTAAATGTGTTAACCAAGTTACTCTAATAAAACTGTTTTTAAATGGAAAACTTTTTTTATTCTTAAACTAGCTGTTTGTCCCCGGCTTTGCATGGTAAGTTAACAATAAGTTTGTGAGGGGAAACAAGGTTCCATTGTTTTGCAAAGCCTCTAAAAAAAAAACAGTGTTTCCAGTTAATCTAGGCAATTCTTGATTCTTAATTATGTCCAGAGGGGGAAATGTGGCCTGTGTTTACTGCCAGGTCCTAAAGAATATATATTAAAAATTTGTAGAACAG
Organism: Agrypnia vestita; assembly: GCA_016648135.1. NCBI lineage: Eukaryota > Metazoa > Arthropoda > Insecta > Trichoptera > Phryganeidae > Agrypnia > Agrypnia vestita. The sequence goes on along the minus strand of JADDOH010001101.1, from coordinate 135,055 downwards.
TACAGATTTGCATTGAAAATATATCAGGGGAGGGAAAAGGGAGAGAGTGGGAATGTCGCCTATGTTACCCGACGGGATCATTAAGAATAAATATAAAAATCAGATTGGTCGAACAATACAGATTTGCAAGGAAAATAAATCAGGGGAGGGGGAGGGGAGACAAGTCACCTAAGTCTCCCACCGGGTTCCAAAGAATAAGTACGCAAAATCTAGGTCAAGAGGTAGATTTGTATATAACATTTAAGGGGCGGGACGTCATCTATGTTACCCGCTGGGTCTTAGAGAGTTATAAATTTGGGTCAGAAACGGTACACATTTCCGTGGAAAATATATCAGTAATGGGGGGGAGGAAATTTCACCCATATTACCCACCGTAGCCCAAATGATAAGTATGCTAAATTTGGATCAGAACGGTACAGATTTCCATGAAAAATATATGAGAGGGTGGGGGGTAGGGATGGGTCGTCGACGAAACGAGACCGTCCACGTCCATCCATCGACGAGACGATCAACTATTTGAATTTGTCAACTTCGTTACGCGGACGTTCTATCTAAACATCGGGACGATGGTCAACTGTCTACGGTTCAACGCGACGCTTCTCGACGACTTAATTTTTAAAATTTAAAGGAATTCGAAGGAATATAGTTTCGGGGAAAGTAAAACCGCTACTTGTGCTTATATGTAAAAAGAAATATTTTATTATTTATTTGGTTACGCACAATATACATATTGTTTTATATACTTCTTTCTATATATAACAAAGAAAGAAGTAGGTATACACAGCAATATCAGGTGTAATAAAATATAAATATAAACTACATATATAAGCTAAATAAATATAAACTACATATATAAGTAAAATATAAATATAAACTACATATATAAGTAAAATATAAATATAAACTACATACATAAGCAGTGAAAATATTGGGTATAAGAATTAAAATGTGAGTAAATAAAATGGAAGGAAACAATGATTTTGCGTAATAAAGGCACCAGTTATGAGGTGCGGTAAAAAATACTTTACATTTATTTATTATCTATAAATTTATAAATAAATACATAATTTAAAAATACTTTACATTTGAGATGTTATATAGAAATTTATCGAAGAATACATCTTTCAAAGTCAGGCTTTCACTTTGTGGTGACATTATTAATAAATAAATATATCTGTATTATTTGTCAACTTTAGTTTAAGGCTCAATCTGAGAAAAGGAACATTGTTCCCGAAACATATAAAAAAAGCAATAAAAAGTGGTGTAAACAAAATTATAATACATTTATTTTTTTATCCATAAAGTTGAAAATAGGGAATTTTTAATAAAAATTAATTAAACCTAAATTCAAGATTATATTACATATATAATAATTAATGTTGGACTCCTGAATAAGGACCATAGTTAGGTATAGAAAATTTTATTCCCTACAAGTTTTTTTATCATTTTATATGCTAAAGTTGAAAAGTAAGGAAATAACACAATAATTAAATTTTAGCATCCCTTTTCAGGTAGATATAAGAAGTCGAGATCGATCGAATAAAATATTGATTTTAGAAAAATATCTAGCCGGCCTGTTAATTAATAATAGTTCAATAAAAAATAAAATAATTAAACAGAATTGTTTTATTTTATACAGCGTAAAATTGGGAATTCACCGAATCGTCGCACGTGACATAAAAAATCAAGTAAAAAAATAATAGACAATAGCTTATTAAGCCTATCTCGCCCTACACATGTATTCAAATTTCAAATCTCTAGTCATAGTTCGTGTATACAGATCTGCACTCTATGGTAGTGTACTTTAGAGTTGAAATGAAACGTTTTGTCTTGCTCTCGCTCGTTGCTTTGCATTGCGTTAATCTCGAATCGTCCACCGACCACGGCGTCCGCTGTCCACCGTCTACGAATTCAACTAGTCCATGCGATAAACGTAAACGGTCGACGCGTCGATGCAACGTCAACGGTTGATTTCAACTAGTCCGTCGATTCAACGCCCATCCCTAGTGGGGGGTTAAAGGGGGAGGGGTTAATGTCGTTTTTATTATTCGCAGGGTCCTAAAGAATAAGTATACAAAATTTGGATCAGATTGGTCGAACGGTACAGATTTGCATGGAAAATGAACAAAGGTGGTGAGGGAGGGGGAAATGTCGGAAATATAGAGTAGCCGGCAAACATCGTGAACAATTTTAGGCGTAGTGGGGGAACGTTTGCGCATGTACACTCCATATTACCTCAACCCTGAGACCCAAAATTTGTCTCCTGCGCAGCTGAAGCCAGCAGGTCAATCGGTACAGATTTGCATGAATCATACACGGGGATGGGGAGAAATGTTATCCGTCGGGCTCTCAAGAATAAGTGTACAAAATTTGAGTCAGATCGGTCAAACGGTACAGATTTGCATGGAATATATATCAGGGGAGGGGGGAAATGTCACTTATGTTGTCCATCGGGTCTTGAAGAATAGTATGTAAAATTTTATTCAGATTGGTCAAATGGTATATATTTTCATGGAGAAGGGGGAAATTTCGCCTATGATACCCGCCAGGTCTTAAAGAATAAGTTTGCAATTTTTTTTACATATTTTAATTTGTGTATTGAACATTTTTAATCATTTTAAGTAATTAAAGACAAAAGAGCTTTTTTCCCTCTACTTGATTCCACAAGACATATGTATGGTAATTTTATTACGGTACCTAATTATATTATTTTGAAGTCATTACATTTTAACCGGTCGAATGCCGGCCGTACCTAACGCGGAATGTACCTACCCTGTCTGCCGCGCAATTTCGCGCACGATTGCTGTTTTTTTGTGATGGTTATATTCATGTAAAAATCAACAATAATCGCTAAGATGTTGCAGTTTCTGGTTTATTAATATACAGACTTCAATAATTACTCATATTTCAATAATTACTTATTCATTAATTATGAAAAAGTAATGAAATTTATTGTTAGAAATGTACGCACATGTTTATTGGATAAAACCATGGAAGCAATGACACAAAGATATAGTATTTCAATATTTTCTTTCTAAATATATCAAAGAATATAAAAATACTTAATTTTAACACTTTTTATTTAAAAAAACACTCATTTTAACACATAAATTAAACAATTAAAGGTGGTTCGAAGACGACATTTAAAATGATTTTTTGTCCGGTTTGCGCGGCAAATGAGGTTATTTGACAAATAGAACTCGTTCATTCGTTCAAAAACTTGATATACAACCAATAATAGCTTTAAAAACCCATAAACGCAGGAAAAATATGTCGAATTCACATACGGATCTAGGGAGCGTAGATCTGCGCTCCGGCACATAGAGGGTGCAAAAATTGTTGCGCAGTTCTACGCTCCGGCACACGACCGGTTAAATACATATATTGTGTTTTCTCTGGTCCGCATTTCGCTCAATCTACTAAAATTACGACTACCACATAGATATCAATTATATATCGCTCTATATAGGTACCGCTCTTTTTGATATCTGATCATTTTTTGCGCGAGTAATTTAATCTTTTTCTCTGTTGTTAGAATTCACTTGCTTATGGTATGATTTCAATTCAAATTTTTGCGGTTAAAATTGTCGTTGAATGTGTTGAAACATCTGTCAAATGTTTTGACAGTTTGTATTTAACTTACTTATATTCTTCTAAATCATTGAATTTAATGTAAAAACATGTCTACAAAGAGCGAAGAGCATCTTGACGATGGTTTAGAAAATCTTACAAATGAGTTGAAAGACACTTTACATATAAAGTACAGCGATCCGAATGGACCAACTTATCAAAGTATTTACCGAATTATTTGATTTTTTAAAAGTTTTTTAATAATCCAACACTCGGTTAGACGTGAAAGAGATTCTTTATAGTGTATAATACTCTATTACGAATCTCTTACTGGTAAAAAAAAACAAATATACCTAATTATGAAACGAAATTGTATTGAATATTTTTTTTTCTATAAAGATACAAGTATTTTATTATATTCTTTGTAAATCGATTTGATTTTGGAACAGTCTTATCTTAGAATCATGCCTCAACTTCCAAAGTTTATTACTAACTATTGGTCATTTTTAACAGGAAATGAACATTTAAATGCGCTTGTTAGTCTAATAGTAAGACATTCGCCTATTGATCAAGCGGTGGAGGGCTCGAATCCTATCCTAGTAGACCACCAAGTTAATCTTACATTCATATTTAGCTTAAATATAGTAAGAATAGTGGTGCTTTCTATTTTATATATTTTTTCTTTAATTTATACTTTAAAGAAAGAAATAAAACCAACTGAATGTTACACGCATGTAAATGGTACAAGTAAGTTTACTAGGAATCCGTAAACACTGCTGGAAACAATAATTATCCAATTGATCCATCTTAAAGGAAGATATACTATTGTTTTTTAAATAGGCAAGAGAATCGTTTCTGCAAATTATGGAAAATTTAAATCTAATTTTCGTACTTTCCAATCCTATTGAGACGGAGACAAAGTTTAATATTTGGATCCTTTTTATATTTATTTATTTCTAGTTGCTCAAGTTATAGAAACAAAAGGTTTTAGGATAAATTTACTTGAGCAACTAGAAATAAATAAATATAAAAAGGATCCAAATATTAAACTTTTAAATAATCAACAAAAATGATCTTCTCTCCACTTCTAAATATCTTTAAAAAACTAATAATCAAGGACATAAATTAAAATAATATTTATAAATAACACTTGGGAAAACGGGGAATTTTGATAATTAAGCATAACGTTAACTGAGGCACCTTTAATGATAAGTGCCCGGGAAAAAACGAACATTAATACAGGGCTTCACCACAAATATCGAATTACTCTAAAGGGGAAAGGGTAACCTAAAATTTTATAAATAAGTCGTTTGTACGTGGTACATCCACTGTTTGATAATGGCCTTACAAGCCGAAACAGCTGTAAGACCTAAAAATACTTAACCCGTAGAACTTAATAATAATATTTATTAAAATTTAATTTATTTTAAATTTCGCTAAAAATAAATATGGAGTTCTACAAATTAAACACAAAAACCATAAATACCATAAATAATTTTTAAAATGGGCAAAAAACTTTTTTCTTTTATACATTTAATTGTTTTCATTTCACTTCTGCTAATAATTTAGGCAGAAATCTAGCAGTAAAGTATGTTGACTAGCTCTGTTACACCCTGTATATACATCAGAGTCATAATTTATCAAAAATTATCTGTTGCTGTAAATATTTGTGTTGATTTTAGGTTTGCGGAAGCTCCATGCTAAGTGCTTGCTGAAAGCTCACCGGGAATATGAAGCGGCGTATAATTTGGTGGAGGCTTTGGCTCCGTCTGTGAGGACTATGGCCGCTTACAGATCTGAAAGGGATCTGTACGATGGTAACTTCAGATGCTTTCTTTAATAACTTTTACTGAAGCATTTGATGCATGATTAGGAATGTGGCGGTACCTGTGCCAGCCCGGTGAATCCAGCGATTTGTTTATGTTTACATAATGAAACTGCCGTAGCGTAAACATACGGGAACAAAGAAAGTAGCTAAGGAGACAGGCTATGCTACATCAGTCGAGTATCTGCCAGAATATCAGGTGGACCTGCGCACGCCATCTATTTCTTTGTTCCTCATTTATTTTACTTATAATCCCAAAACTCATTCATCTATAGGTCCACAAATTCATTTAATGTAAATTACAACCATATAGATATTTTTAATTCGACTATTTGGGACATTAATGAGCCTGGGGCCGCGTCGCATATATCCGACGGAGCGCGACTGTCCCCAGGGGCCGCGTCGGATATATCCGACAGGCACAAAATAAATTATTTATCGACGGCCGCGTATCGAATTTGAAAAACGTAATTTTTTCCCAATAGAGAAATCTTGTTGTGACCTGTCGTTCCATTTTCAATTCAAAAACATCACGGATTATATTTTAAATCAACAATCAAAACAGAAGTTTTTCTGCCGTCAAAATCGTATAGAATTGTCATAGATGGCGCCCCGATCGCGTGTTGTGCAATCGAAATTCAAATATTCCATCGTCAAGGTCACGCGCAATGTGCGCGGGAAATACGATTTATTTTTTTCGATTTTCGATTTATTTGTACACGTATATACAAATATATACGATATGTTTTGCGATATTTGTCAGTTTTTGTTGGTTTATGATTCAATTGAATACTAATAGTGATTTATTAACAAAAATACACGCAATTTTGTTGCGTTTATTTGAAATATGTGTGTGTGTGAAAGTGTATCATATTTATGTGTTATGAGTGCGATGTCCCGTCGTGTGCCGTGCCGTGCAACAAAATATATCACACAGAAGAAGATTATTATTATTAATAGTAGTGTTGTCTCTAATAAACAAATAAAAAATTATTATTATTTTTCAGAAAATGTTGCGATGGCAACATTATGGAAATTCAAAAAAAGATTATTTTTTTTACTTAAATGATAAAAAAATCATTGCATTTCGACACTTACGATAAAATAATATGAATGTGTGTGTTTTTTTTTTTAATTTACGCATGTTTTCATGGTTTTTTCGTAAAAAGAAAAATCACAAAAAATTCCGAAAATTTACGGCCCTTGCCTATATGTTGCTTTGGAATTTTTAGGCCCTCAACAAGTTAAACAAAGATTAACGTCACAACCGCACCCTAACTAGTTGACTTAATTTATATTCCCATATACTCCCATACTCCTTTCCTTTATCCTAATCCTACATCCCACTCCGCTCTTCCCCACCCTTATAATGAAACCATAAATTGTCATAATGTCACACTTTGCTAATATCTCGTAGACACAACCCAGTCTTTCACATTGATTTTACCTCATCCAACTATCGTCGTAATTCATATTTCTTGAGGGTATACGATGCATTTAATAAACTGGTAAGATTATTGGATATTGATCTGTTCGAACGCAGCCACACAAGATTAAGAAAAATTTTGAGTGCAGAATTTTTTTCTACTTAATAATTAAGTCTCTTTTTCTCTTGTTCATTCTTTTTATATTATTTTTAACATGCCTCTTTTTCTTTTGTTAAAATTTTTTATTCTTTCTTTGTTATATAATTCTTAACATGTCTAAGTTTAATTCATAATATGTTTATCATTACTAACATATTTCCCCCATGTGGAGACCTGTAATTGGCCATCTATATTATATCAATGTTTTCTATGCTTCTTTGTTGGGCTGTTGGTCTTCCATGATTATTAAATATTATAAATAATAGTATATTATATATTAATATATATTAAATAAATAAATAAATATCTGTAATAATTAATTTTAAGTGGAAAGTTTTTAATTGGCATAATTTACTATTTTTTATCTCTTGTATGTTAATTTAAGAATTACTGTTAACTTATCCTAAAATAAATAAATCCCAGAGCTTAACTCCAGTTGATGAACAAACATTAACTACCAATCGCTCTTTTACTCCACAAACTCCAGACCTTCACTTACTAATACTTTTATTAAGGAATGAAGAATCTACAACTTAAAAACATAATCTTTTCTGTTAAGATTTACCGAAGACTTATTCAGTATTATTTTCCCAGGTGACCCGAAAAAAAAGCTGGAACTGTTTTCATCCCAGGTCAATGAACTCGTCTCCAAAATTAAACCTACGAAAAATTTGTGAGTTTTATTTATTAATTACTAACTCTGTACTCCGCACTTAGATTCCATTTCAAATTTATTATTTGAGTCTTGCATTTTTCAGAGATAGTTCAGGTGACTTGTTAGATTACCTCCACAAATCTAACGCCAAGTTTGTGCAAATGATGGATGAGAAAAATGTTAAAGAGATTCCCGAATCAGACGCTCAACTGGGACACTTGGATAAGAACTTGGTAAAACATGTAACCAATGATGATGATGAAATGCCAAATTTCAGAGAGAAGTTGAAAGAGCTTCCAAATGGTGAGAAAATAGGATTTGTAACTATACCGGGGTAAAATACTTAGTCAAAGGGCCGGAACGCAAAAAACAGATTATAATATTGTATTAAAAATATTTTTATTAAAATGTTCTTAGATCACAATTACTGGATTTTATCCACAGAGGGAATATCATTATTTAAGATAAATTATAAATGTTTCACAGAGACAAAGCTATGGACAGAAGTATGGAAAAGCATGGAAAAATTTGATAGATGTAGGGTCTCCCATAGCTAGTAGCATAAACTTGCAGGTGAATTTCTGTCTTGATAATGAGTGGAAAATGTTCAAGCAACCATGACCTAATGTTAATTGTTACGGAGATATGCAATATCAAAGTTTGCATTATTTTTTTCGATATTTCTGACTTATTTTTTGCAGAAAGTTGAACTATCATTACAGTAACTTATATCGATCATGAAAAATTCATTCGCTTCGCAATGGCTGTGTAAAGAGAGCGGCCAAAATGGCACCACTTGATTAATACCATTAGTTCTCTCTCTCATTCTCGCCCGTCTCTCTCATTCATATGGACAAACGTTATATATATTGAATTGTAGGTTTTAAAAATCTGAATGTCGTAAAATATAAGACATTCATTTGGCAGCTTTGAGAAGTGATGTAAATACGTGAACTTGTACGCTATCGTCGTTTACAGAGTGGACAATAATCCAGCTGACGGCGGGCTACGAACCGAGCGAACAGTGGCAGAATCAGAAATATATCCGATCTGCCGTGAAAGAATATTACCTCACTGTGCTCAAGAATAGCCGACTGGTCGCCGGCAACCTGGATCCCTTCACCGTCAGGATCACACCTGATAAAGTCAAATGTAAGTGTTGGTGATTACGTAATACATTAAAACCTCGTTAATTCGAACCTCGATAATTCGAAATTTGTCATAATTTTATATTTTTAGAACACACAAGTCCCAAAATGTTAATTTTATGGTTGATTAATTCGAAACCTCCTTAATTTGTTATCCAAATTTATATTTAGACCCTTGCGCCATAAATCAATACATTTTAAGTCACTTAAATTGTTTTTTTACATTTTATAAATAACTAATAATGCACCCAGCTATTTGACCGCGTGCACCCATGAGGGGAATGTATGTATTTATACACATAGCGATTTACAAAATTAGGGAATTCTATGCGTGCTGTCTTCAGTTGGCTGCCTTGATATTTATTTATTTGAATGCACTTATAAGTTTAATCGCTTTTTTAAATTCCTCTTTAGTTTGATTATTTTTTCTGATATGTTGCGAGTGTTGAAATTTATTCAATACAAATATAACTTTTATTTTATACATTATGTAGAAGAGATATACATTTAGCACTCTAGGTTGTCTCAGCTTTTCTTGTCATACACTGACCTATTCTTTTAGTACTTAGTATGCCATTACTGCACAACTGTTGGGTGTTGAAAATTGATATTGGATCATTGTATATGTAGACACAAAAACATAGGATGCAATTTCTGCTTCTTGGCTTGGGTTTTTAATGATAAATATATCTATGAATCTCTTATACTCTGAGTTCCCCTCACTCTACATATCACACTAAATAGAATTAATCCTGATCGCTTTTTTAAATTCCTCTTTAGTTCGATTCTTTTTTCTGATAACCGCGAATTTTGAAATTTATTCAATACAAACATAGCATTTGTTCAATATAAACATAAATTTTATTTCATACATAATGTAGAAGGGATATACATTTAGCACTCTAGGTTGTCTCAGCTTTTCTCATCTAAAATTGCATAAGTCGTAAATGTCAATTAATGAAGTAATTAAACGGGCGTAAATAAATACGTACATCCCGTCTATTTTTGAGAGGTGGGGTAGTATCACTAAACAAGGCGGACTGTTGTAAATATACGTCTACGTCTTGTATATTTTTAAGTATTGGGGTAACAGTCACCAAAATAATACATAATATTGTTGTCTTCAGATTATGTATGTGATTTGTTGTCACGCATACAATTTATTGTTTAAAAAATAATTTATTATTTTATTACAAGACGGAGAACGGCCTCTGTTTGAGGAGCTGCACTCGACCCTGGAAGAGAACTTGTTTGTCATTGAGAACAATGTCCGACTTACAGACAACTGCATCAAAAAATACTGGGAAAAGAGAGCCGATTGCGATTTGAGAATGAAGGTGGGTACAGTTCAGCACATGCAATTTCACCACCTTTATAGGCGGCGTTCAAACCCACAAGTCCCAAAATGTTAATTTCACTGTAGATTAACCCCGATAATTCATAATTCAAAATAATTTTTAGCCCCTTGTGCTATAAGCGCTTGTTCAGACACAGCGGGAACCGTTCAGTTTCAGAATCGCATTTCAAAACAGGCGATTTGTGTCATCTGTTCACACAGCCGCGGTTAATAAGCGATTTGTGCACGCGAAAATAAACGTCAGTTTGACAGTTCTGGTACCGTTCTCCATCTTTGAATATCAGAGATATATTCGCTCATTACTTTGTTAACTTCTCTAAAATACTCTTTTTTTCCACCATTTCCAAATATCTCCACCAACTCCTGCCAAGCTTGGTTCTTGGCATATTTGAGTAATCCTCACACTATTACAGGTCTTTTCTCCCATATTACAGGTCTTTTCTCCACTTCATCAATAAAAAATTCAGTGTCAAAGCGATCCATAACCATAGAAAAGAGAATATAATCCACGCGTGCTCCTGTTGTGACGTGGAACCGTGCGGTGCCCGCAAACGCGACTGAACGCTCTCGTAGGGCTCCTTAGTAATAGGATCGTGCGGGCGCCGTGCGGGTCTATTTTCTAGCGGTTGGGTTGCGGGCACCGCAGCGGTTGACTAACCGCACGGTTGTGTCTGAACGATCACATACAAACCTAAGTAAATAAGACCCGCACGGATCTCATGTGATTCTGAAACGGCACGGTTCCCGCCGTGTCTGAACAAGCGCTAAATCAATACATTTTACCTAATTCAATTATTTTTTAAATTTGACAGAGGTAAAACAAATATGTCAATATCGGATACATAAGTTATAGAAATGTCGCAATCTTAGCAGTAGCATAATAAATTTAGCGTTTTCGAAATAATTTTTTGAAATATTTAAAAATATAGTTTTTCACGATTAATGGCTTTTTTCATGAGTTTTACGATTTTTGGTGAATTTCGCAATCGCATCTCAATTTTTTTTGTACTTTGAATATTGCACAATTCGAAATGTGCTTTTGGTCCTTTGAATTTTGAATTAACGAGGTTCTACTATAATCTGATTCAAATAAAATAATTATCAACTAATTTACTTTGAATATTATACTGTATTTATTCCCCTCTATGGGGGTAACGGATAAAGGGTAATATGTTTATTATATTACGTAGTAACATAAAATATACAGAATGTCTCGTAGCTAGTTGTACTTCAGCAAAATTCGGGGGGTCTTCTTCATTCAATTTTGAATAGAAAAAATTCTTTACGTTTTGGGTAAAATACCGACAGCCATAGATGTACCCTATACTTGGCGTACGAGGGAGAGCGTCCCTGTCGCGTAACAGAAGTTGTCAGGGCGTAAATTTATTACACAATACATTATGTACAGAATGTCCGGTGACCGGTGACGTATTAAATACAGAAATTTGGTCGGGCAGCACTAAAAAAACCATGCAGTAATGGTGGCCGTTCTATCTGTTAAACTGTCAGACGGTAATATCGGTCCATTATTCACTTTTTCAGCTTCGCAAAACTTTAATACTTCATTGACAATTGTTCTTGCACCATCCCGGACTGTTTAGGATGTTTTTGACGTAATAATTCAGTGTATATTGGTAATCAAGATGTCACAGCTCGCGCTCAAAGACGAGAATGAACTGAATGACAGGGCGAGGGGTTACCGCCGGGTGCGGGCGGGGCGGATTTTAGTTCAAAATTCGCCGCACGCCAAGTTACGTTGGGCAAGCAATACATTAAACTTTTTTACGAGTTTGCAGAAAATTAAAAAATTATTTTTTTTGTAAGGTTTTATCATTATATTTGACTAGTATTGAAGCGAATGAATTTTTAAAAATAAGTTTATTTAAAAATTGTACAATCGTCTGCTGCATTGTCACCTGGATATTAAGGGGTTACGTGTAGTCAGGATTTTTAAAAAATTTAATTTTTTTTTTTTTGGTATTTTCTTAAAGCAAAATGTTTCAAAAATATTGTGTGAAAATATCAACTCGATCCGGTTATTAGTTTTAAAGATATCCAACGATAACTGTAGGGCCCTCCGCTGCCGCCCGTACTGATACGCGTACTAGAGCCGGCCGGGCTGACAAACGGGGCGGCTGCTACAGAACGCGGTTTTTACCTGTTTAATTCTAAGAATAATGTACGAAATTTCTTTTATACTTCTACTTTTAGACATAAGACCCATTTTAGGCTAACTGAGATTTGATTTAGTGTTAGTATTTCAATGGCAGTGGTGAAATCCAGCAGTAGATAGGTAGTTGTGCGTGTATTATAATCATTTTCAAAAATTTATAATGAGACGTTATGAAGGTATGCAAGGAATATTAATGATTTCCAATGCATAGGATTACATTATGAACCTAATGCAAACCGGTATGCTGAAAAACTCGATATAAAGCGCATAAAGATTGCTGACCAACGTGCAAATCAGGTCACTCGAGAAGGCAAAATGAGACGTAGATAAAAAAAAATCGACATCTTGGAGGCTTACACATCGGCAGAAGATGTATTATATGTACCAGAAATAGATAACTCTACGTAAGTAATTTTTTAAATTGTATTTGTATTAATTAATTATGCATAAAACTTTAAACGCGTTTTTCTCAAAATAACGTTTTCAAAAACGGTGTCCACGATATTTTAAAAACTACTCGACAGATTTCAATGAAATTTAAACATCATATTTTAGGCATTAAAAACTTGTGCTTAATCGAAGGATTTTTTTTTTTGATTCAAACTTTTTTTTTAATAAATAATAAATGAGTGATTTTTTCCCTCAAAATTCATAATTCAGCTTTCAAAGACCGCCATTTTGTTAAATTTGAAAAAAAATAAAAAAGCTTCGATTAAGCACAAGATTAACTATTGAACTACTAATTTCTTTTTGTTTCATTAAATTTAGATAAACCACCAAGAAGCACTGATGGACACCGCGAGGCACTACTTGCAAAACAGGGGTCAAGAAACGAGATTCTATCGTGGTCCAGTATTAATAATTTTATTTGAAATTTTTGGTAAAGTAACTTAAAATATAGTGTAAAACGTAAGTATTATGTATTGAATCAAAACATTAAACAACCGTTCAAAAATTTTTTTTGAAAATGTCTATTTTTTTGCGCCTCGTAACCCCTTAAAAATAGTGTCCTTGTTGGACGTTCCATTTTTTCACATGAATCAATGTGCTTCGTCTAGAGTTTAACCTAGGTAGGTACTTACATTATTTATGTATATTCAATAATAATTCTACCAGTAACTTTACATTATTTCTTTGATTTACAATTACCCCGTTCAATGTGGATCGTAAAACACTTACAGTGCAATATATAATTTTCTTCCGTTTCCAGGGCATAATCAGTACCATGGACAAGAAGTGGTTGGGTCCGTGGAGGTGCCTGCTAGCGGGAAATATTCTTTCCAAATTCTTAGATGATAAAATTATGCAGTACATTAATCAAGCTTACATAAAATCCAAGTAAGTTCACCATTTTTAAGAGTCAATTTTTGGTAATCCTTCTCTTTTTATACATAACTAGCTTATATGCGCGGCTTCGCATGCGTAGATTTTTAGTAACTTTAGTCACATTTTATCAACTTGTGTATTAACCTTAACATACAGATATATGTCGTCGCGGACTTTTTTATAGAACTTTTTGAGTTCTACAACTTCTCTATAGAAAGTATTTAAATATCTTTTACAGTTAAGACAGCGTTCGTAAAAAACACATCGCTTGAACATTTTTTCGTTGATTTTAGTTGTAAAATAGGTCACCACAAAAAGCAATTTTTTTTAACGGTATAATATATTGCCCATGTCCACCCTGAAAATCCATTCTAAATATTGGTGAAAGAATTTTTGAATTCGGACAAGTGATTGCGGAGATTACCTCCTACATCCAAACTTGCAAACTTGACCTCTTTATATATTATACATTATAGGCATGATGACAGATTTTGAAGTAACATTCTATAATGTAGGTACACGTCTACTATTACCGAAAATAACATTATTTCAGTAATAAACTAAATTTTTATGCAAATGCATTTTCATCTATATATTTTTAATTTCGCGTAAAAACGCCCGCAGCTGTCATTTCGTCTACATGACGTCAAGCCTCAGTAAACGTTCCATTGTGTCTATGGCAACGGTTCAAAGACACGGTGATGGGTACTGAGCCGTGACGTCATTCGCTCTGATTGGTTGTTTCGCACACGATCAATCCAGCGGCATAAAATAGAATTTTTTAAATTTAATAAAAATAACAATATATGGCCGTGTGTGTATGTGTAATTGTTACCATAAAGTTTATTTTTTGAACATTTATGCATTTAGTTTATAATATATCTTATACTCGCGTCGAGGCCTCGACAACTTGAATAGTTTTAAGAATTTTTTGTAATTTTATTCTATATGTAATTTGTAATTTTTTATTGTAAATAAAATGAGTGGAATTAGCGGTCTTATTACTGACGAATCCTGACTGGAGATATAAGGTTTTGTGCATTATTAGGACATCCGCGAGATTCGGAAATAAACGTATCTCACTGTGGAGGATGACGGCCGATCTCGCGGATTAAATTAAATAGCAAAAATATGTTTTTTGCCAGTTTTCAGATAACTGCGCAGCAGATTTGAAAGGCCGTTAAAATGGTCAGGCAGGCCGACGTTTGAACGCGACAAGCCGGCGCCTGGCGGGGGCCGCTGGTTTATGGACCAGACGTACGCGGCGCGTGGAAAGTTTGCAACGCCGTAAAATCAGAAAGTTCACGAGATGAACTCAGAAAAAGTGCACAAAACCTGGCATGTCATTTCCTGTCAGAATTCGTTATAAAATAAAGAATCGGATTAGTTTGGAAGGAGATACATCGAGAGATAGGAATCGGCCTTTTTTGAGGCGATTTATGAACGCCGACACATCCGGACACATTGGTACTAATTAAATTCACATGCGGATGTGCCAGGCGTTCAATTTGACGTAACATTTACATATGTACACCTCCCCGTTCGGGAGATAATTTGGCTAGGCGGGCAAAATAGTCCGTTTAGAGGATGGGCCGGCGCGGATCATACCGCTCGGGAATGCTGCGCTGACCACCATCCGCCACTGGGTATTCTCGAGATGTCTCTCCCCTCCCTTACTAATCCCATTTTGACCGTTGATTTCCCGCTGTGTCTAGATTTTAAGTATAAATAAAGGAAGATTCCGCAGACTCAGCATCCTCAGTTCGCCGAGATTACTTTTACCTTGTTACGCTGCCGGTCCGCGGAATCGTGTTTTGAGAAAAAAGTGCCTTTTACTTTTATTGAATTTCCTGAAAAAAGTGTTTTTTGTTGTTGCTTTCTAATTTACCTTTTTGCTTAAAATATTGTAAATTCCTACTGAATTTTTCCCACCGTAACACGGAGACCCACCCTATATTTAACTATTTTAAATTCAATTTTTTAGCCAGCTGGGTTTTAAAATATTTTGGGGATTTTTAATAGTTTTTCGAACTTGGTATGGCCCTGTGCGTACCATTGGTGTTTTAGTTAAAATGGCGGATTACACAATTTTATACTTTTATTTTATTGAAAATCTTATTAATCTCAATATTTATATTAAAATTGGATCATTTTTTAGAATCCTTTCAAGATATTTTCTTCTCTAAAATCACTTATTCTTTAATTCTGTTATCATGCCTATTAACACACTTATATTTTATTTTATTATCAGGTTAGCAGTGACACCCATGCAGAAGGCACTTTTATACAGCCTCGCCGGAGCTCTGCATCACACCAGCCCCACTGAAATGTCTTTGCTAATACGAAAAATATACCTGGAGTACTCGCATTCTCCCGGAGACGTGGCTGGCAGTCGGCAGCCCTGTAAATCTTGCGGAGAAACCAGAAAAATCAACAACCTCTGCATTCGATGCGAGCAGGTTTCAATATCGTCTGGAGAAGAGTACAAATTGTTCCGAAAAACATTTGTTGACGTCATGGAGAAGATCAAGTATGACGAAGATATGAAAGATTTAAAACATGCGAAACGGGGGCCGGTTGTTTTGTTTATCGATGAGGTAATTAGGCACATGCTTTCTCTCTGTCTTTTTCTTAGAATTTCCCGTTAATTCGAAACCCAGTCATTTGAATTTTGTCAAATTTGAAATTTTTTTTTTGAAAGTCCAAATCCCAAATATCAAAGATATCACAAAATATCAAATCAAAATAAAGGAATTTAAATTACAGTGTGAAAAGTTTGTTACAAAATACTTTATGTGACTATTGTTTACATATTGCTATATTTTTTTAAATATAAAATCAATTGTAAAATCATGTATTAGGCCACACACAGGATGTAACAGAGCTAGTCCACAATACTTTACAGGTGGATTCCTGCCTTGATTATGAATCGTGAATGTTTAAGCAACCATGACCTAATATCAATAGTTATGGAGTTATGCAATATCAAAGTTTGCATTTTTTTTCAATGTTTCTGACTTATATTTTACAAAACGTTTAAGTATCATTACAGTAACTTATATCGATTACGAAAAATTCATTTGTTTCAATAAGAGTTAAAATAATAAAAACCTTGAAAAAATTCCAATTGAAAAGCATTCCAATTGGAATTGGAAGGTTCTTATCATTTTATGTGACTTGTGTTAAAGGGCATGAATTTTTCATATTATATATAAGGTACTGTAATGACAGTCCAGCATTTTGCAGATAATAAGTCAGAAATAATGAACAAAAAATGCAAACTTTGATGTCGCGTATCTCCTTAACTATTGATATTAGGTCATGGTTGCTGGATCATTTTCGACTCATATTCAAGGCAGGAATCCACCTGTAAAGTATTGTGGACTAGCTCTGTTACACCCTGTATAATAAGGAAGTAAATAAACATTGAAATAAATAAATAAAAGAATAGTGCCCGTTTGAGATTCACTATTTATTTCAATAAAGGATTTACAATCCTCTGTGCAGTTATAAGCTGCGAGGTGAAAGCAATTATTTAAGGTGGGAACGAACAGTGTTGTGGAGTCACTAAAGATAAGAAAGTTGTGTTGTCCGGAGACATGGCTGAAGTGGAAGAGTCCTAACTAGGGAATGCAATCCTAAACCTGCGAGATCGGGATCCCGTGGGATCTCGAGGCATTTTACGAGATCAATCCCGAACCGAAAAATCTGACAAGATTATCAGGATTCATCATAATTTTTTATATATTGTATGTTTAATTGTGTATGTCTATAGAACTTTTAGTAAGTACTTAAAACTAATGTTTGTGTCACATTCAAATAATGAAAATAGCTTTGAATAATATTTGCTGTATTTTATCAACCTAACATAGAAACAAAAACTATTGCTAACTCTACTACATTGACTGATTAATGCTTGGAAAAACGCATACAAAAACTTTAATGCGATGATTAATAATGAGCATTTTATTAAAATTGCTGATATAAAAATGCAAGGCGTTGTCGTTAATTGCTATTCAGCTCTATAAACAAAAAAACAAGCACAAAAGTATTCGGGATCCAGCGGGATTGGAAATTCCAATCTTGAGGGATCCCGAAAGGGCAATCCCGACTCGGGATTGCATTCCCTAGTCCTAACCATGATGTAATGTAACCTGTTACATTCTATAAACCATCAAAGATTTTTGAATTACTTTTTAATTAATACAACAAGCTGAAATTTTGAATAATGTTGCTCTCATGGAAGCAATCCCTCACGGATAATAATTTTTTCCAGAAACTAGATACTTTTCCGTGGGAAGTGTTGCCCGTATTGACCAGTCACCCCGTGACCCGGATGGAATGCCTGAGTTTCACATACGCTCTATATAAAGCGCACCAGACAGACATCATCGGTGGACAATACCAACTGCGGCCCGATAAAGGAAGATATCTTATAAACCCAGGTACGAGATTGTGTCTTCAATTTTTATCTGATGAAAGAGACCGCAACTGTTTATTGCTTCAAAAACAGGAATATATCTATTGTATTGTATGTATTGAAGGATCTTTTTCTTCTTCATCAGCCTTCGTGTCTCCACTGCTGGATATAGGCCTCTTCTTTCTCATTCCATTCTTCTCTGTTGTTTGCTAATTGTAGCCATTTATTTCCCCCGACAGCGACTATATCATCGGCCCATCTCTTTTGAGGTCTTCCGATGCCTCTTTTATTCTCCCAAGGTCTCCATTTCAGAACTCCGTGAGGCCAACTTGTAGTATCCTGCCTTGCAACATGTCCTACCCATTGTCATTTTAGTTTCGCTACACGATCCATCCTCTCTCTCCCCATGGATTGTTGCTTGCATTTGAGCTTTTCTACAATTTTCTTTGTAAGGGCCATCGTCTCCAATCCATACGTCATCACTGGCAGTACGCATGAATGAATTCAAAGGCTTTTCTTTTTAGGCTAATTGGGATCTCTTTGTTCTCGAAGATATGTTTGAGTTTGCCAAAAGCAGCCCAGCTCATTCCTATTCGTATTGAAGGATAAAGATTATTTATTTATCTGGGAAATTGCTAAGATGGCAGAGCACATACTCAACGTTTTAGAGGTACTGAGATCGATACTCAGCGCATCTAAAATCTTTTTGAATTCTAAAATATTTTGAGGGCACCTGGTTTCGAAGTTGGTATTGTTAAGGTGAAAATAAAACACAAAATTAAAACTGAGTATTTAAAATGTTACTGTTGTGTATTTCCGCCTGGGAATGCAGTGATGGTTTTCCAGGTGGAGTAACTCCAGGTTTATATTATTTTATCGAGTGTACTAGAGCCTATCTTAGAAGTGTAACCCGGGTATGAAAGACCCGGTGCGCCCAATTTTATATGCTCGCCTTCCTCACCACTCCCGCGCCCCGGGTCGCAGGTGGCGAGCACACAAAAACACTACAGTTACGAAATTTTCTATTGTGCTCTGTCTAATGCAGTTTTGATGACAAATTTTTGTGGGTGATTTTGCTGAATGAACATATTATATTTTAAAAGCGACTGAAATACTGATGTATTTAAAGTGTTGTTTTTAACAAATTATGAACGACCTCAGTGCTATGTTTTTGTACCACACAATTTGTATTAATTACATTTTAGCACAATAAACATTTTTGGAGCTTTTATGATAGTATCGACCAAACAATTTTGTAATCGTTCCAAGGCGGAGACTTGGACAGAATGGAAAAGCGAATGAGCGCCTTCATCGAGTACTGGTGCCCCGAGTGGGAGGGAGACCGGAATACCCAGCCGCCTCCGGATGTGTTCTACCGGTACCTGCGAGAGTCCGACATCTTCCTGTACTGCGGGCACAACGACGGGTCGCAGTACATGGGCGGAGGGGCGGAGCGGCTCCGGGCGGCGCGCGCCGTCACCACGCTGAGTGGGTGCGGCAGCGTCCGCTTGAGGGCTCCAGGCACCCGTCTGCTACCGCTCCCTGTGCACTCCAATTACCACATAGCCACATGGTGAGATTCTTACTTTTATTGAGGAGTCATTGCTTGAAGATATTTTCGTATCGTCGATTGTGGAGGCTTCTAATGGGACCGCCTTCCAGTATTTGGTTTACCTGATCATGTCAAGTCTTCTGCATAGGTTCTCTATTTCTAGTGCCATCAACACATACATCACATTTCATTCTTAACATTTACTATCAATTTTTTCATTCTTTATTATCTAGAATTCTTACCACTTACCAAATTTTATTTATTTAGATTTATTTGAAAGTATATGTGCGGCGTTTGCTTTCCTAGCAATTCTTCAAATACATATACATATCAATTGTTGTTTCATATATGCAAATATTTTGTTACGACTTATGAAAACCTATAATTGTCTTTTGCGTTAACCTATTTATGTATTTATTCAATTATTGTAGCTGTTGGTTTTTCCTAATAAAGAAAACAAAAAAAAAATTTTATAAATGGATTAGTCAGTGTAATTTCCGTATTTAGTTTGCTTTTGTTCCTCATTTTACCAGCTTGGGGCATCACTCCAACATATTAGTACTTTACCGGGAATCCATGGTGTACCACCAGTTTTGCCCCAATTGACGAATTTCAGAATTTTTTGAGTTTGTCCAAATTTTTCAGAACACAGTACTTGATTTTTATTACAGGGACATCATTAATCAATGTATATTAAATATAATTTCATCTCTGTGAGACATCTATAATATAATATATTACGAGACGAAATTATATTTTTATGGGAAAGTAGGTATGGAAGTCTTTTAGGGCTTACGACCTATCGTACGGCTGGCTTAAGTGATCACTTTACACAATGTAACATTCACCATTTCCACCCATGATAGAATACCATGTCTATCAAATTTTTTGAAGTTGTATATATTTAAATATTACAACACGTTTTGTATATGTGTTGTAATAATCCTGAGCGCGACCGGCATCCAAAGCTTTTTTCATTCCCCTTAAATGACCACAGATTTCACTAACGAGATATCTACATATTTTTTTTTATTTCGTCTCTGTGAGACATCTATAATAAATATACATATTGACAAATTTCCATTAGAAATTTGATACCTTTTTCAGCCTTTCCGTTCCTATCAAAAATATTTCCTAAGCACACAAATTCATCTACTTGTTTCAACATCATCTCAATGTTTCTCACTTTTTAGTCTAGAAGCATTAAGCGAGTGCAAGACTTTAAACTTTACATCTCAGAATGCATATTTTGGAGAGGTGATAGATAGTCTTGCATAATAGATATTTAATTACATTTGCAAAATGCCATATTTTAGCCCTTCAGTCATCGGTATGCTGTGGGAGGTGACAGACCTGGAGGTGGACAAGGTGACGTCCATGCTGCTGGGGCTGTTCCTGCCTGCCAGGGGCCGGCCGCACTGGGGCGACGTCAACAAGGCGCACTGGACGCAGGGAAAGATTGGTCGGTACACACACTGCTACTGTTAAATTCTTCTTATTTTCAATTTTCAATTTATTTATCTTTTATATAACATTTACATTACAAATACAAAATTTAATACGTTAGTACGTACATAAATTTAATACATTAGTATGTTAATAAAGTTAGAATTGTATAAGCATATATAAACAAAAGCAAATATTATACATATATAAAATCATTCACAACAAAGGTGTAAGAGAATCCTGCCTCAGAATACCCTTTCAGAGACATGGAACAGATCGACATCCAGAGTAATATTGTTCAGCATAGCAGTAGCTCTTTCAACAGGCATAACCATTGGCAGGTTGGTCCTGTATATTGGAATGTGAAACAATCTATGCTGACGCTGTCTTAGGTAATTATCGGGAACATACAAACCAATGCTCCGCATAATTTCAGGATTATCGATCACACTGCGCAACAATGGATATAAATGCGTAATCAGATACACATTTCTTCTATTTAACTGTAATTTTGGATATTTTATACGCACCGTATGTATTACCGAGAAGCGAATCTTAATACTTCTTATCACCAATCAAAAGCTAAGATGGCAGTTTTCCAAATGATATTTAACCAATAGCAATTCATATATGTAAGTGACGAGTTGTTGAAAATGTGTTGTGAAAATTGCATTATGCTGCAGGCGATCTTATTTACAAAATGCTATTATGAAAATTGCGCGTGCTCTTATATTGTTTATTTTATTTTTGCTGATGTATTTTACATAATATAATTGTGATCAAATGCATAACATATTATTGTGGTCATTGAATTGTGTGCTTAGTATTTCATTTCCTCTTTTTTATACAATTAAATTCGGTATGCGAGTACTGTATTTAATGTGTGTTTTAGATTTATTGTCTGTTGAAGGAAAACTGTCATGCACGGAAATTCTAGCATGTGTTGTATGCGCATTCTGTCCATCTATGTTCCAATGCAAGGTACACAACACTACAAAGTATAAACTGTACACACACCCAATTTTTTTTATAATTTGTCATGTTTTTCGCAAGGATATAGGCAGTTTAAATCTGTAAGATAAATAAATACTGAAAAGCAAAATAGTTCAACTGTTTTCTGAATATTCTAAAATTGATGCCTGTTTAAAATGAAATGATTATAAAATGTGCATCTGCTGACTAATATGATCCCAATCACTGCCGTCTTCTGCGTGTTTTATTTGGCGTGTTCAATGTTGGCAGATGTGACAAATGCGGAGACCGAGAAATTCAAATGGGAACCCGACCTCCTGAGGGCCCTGGCCGCGGCGCGGAAGTCCAGCGCCTATGTGATGATAGCGGCCAGCATCGTGGCTCGGGGGATTCCTGTTCAGATCCACTCTGGCTACCAGCAGGGGGGACTGTAGGATGTAGGATAATGTCAGAATTAGGGTGGCACCGCACTGCGCGGATCTTCCATCGCGTAAAATCGACCGATCGTCCACGCAGTGTTTGATAACGCATATTGTATGGAAAGGTATGCAGCGGTGCTCTGCGACGGAAGATCCGCGCAGTGTGATGCCGGCCTTACGGTGTAAATCGTGAATCTTTCTAGTCTAGCTCTGGTTGATTCGTGTTTTTTATTTATTTGAAAAACTTCAGGCTTTCAGATTTGTTTGTAAGACTGTAATAATCTTGCCGACTACTTTGTTGGCTTGCTCCCACCTCATCGAATCGGGTGCTATCATTTTAAAATGGACCAAATTTTTTACATTTTAAAGATTAATATTTTTATTGTGTATTAGTGCGATTCGTGTTTAGTTATTATGTAAATTGTTTCCAATATCCAAATTGTTTCATTGAAAATATTCCCATATTCCTTAGCAGGTACCCACTGCCAGAGTTGATAGGAGCGTTTTATAAATAAAATAAGAATGGATAATTAATATATCACTATTTTCCTAAAAAAATTCACCTTGCTTTATACACAATAATTGAGCCCTTGCCCGGAATAACGTCGTATCCAACAATACTCTCATTCCGAGAAAAATTGAAAAAACGAAACCAGTTACAATTTATTACATTTTATATTTTAAATATAACAAACATATAATTCTTAATTAAGCTCAATATAAAATTGGGGGAAAAGTCAATTAAATTTGAATCTATTGTAAAAAAACATGCTGAATCAGTGGAAAAACGTTGTATATGAAATTTTCACAAACGTTATTCCGCAAAATGGATTTTTTTATTCTGCTTTACTTGATAATGCCTTATAAAAGCAGCATGTGCTCATCTAACATGAATTCACAAATGTCATCGAGGTCCTTGAGCTTAATAGTCTTATTGTCAGTAGATTAGAATACATTGATGTTAGTTCCAGGCTCCCTAACTGCATGATTTTTTTCCAAACGGTAGCCAATCTTGCCCTCCTTCCACAAATAGTTGGTAGAAAGCTATAGGAGGTACATGATTCTAATTCTTTGTGGAAGGTGATGTGATGTGAGGGCTCTGATTGTGATGAGATCATTAGTAGGTAAAGAGCTTTTACGGAACGATAAGTCTCTCGTACATACTATGACATATCTCCGTCTGTTTGCTGAATATGGCGTCGGACATTCAATTTCTTAATACACAAGACGAGATGATTACTTTTTTCATTGTAATTCAGTAACCTGAATACTGATTAAATATTTATCTTGATATTAAAATGGAGAAAACATCCCGGATTTAAACATTTTTGGCACAAATTCGACGCTGCGAAAAAGAATGAGGAATTAAATAAACTTTTTGTATTGTTGTTATATTAAGTTACGATATAAAGAGCACTATAAAGCCAGCATTATTATCAAAAAGCATTTCAAATATCAATATGGGTAAATCAATTGAGTAAAATCGGTTAACGTTCGACAAAATAATATTGTCACATATGAAATCACAATATCAATCAGAACTGCCAAATCGTATACAACGTTATTCCACAGACATGTTCTGGCGGGTCAATTGCAGGTTTGATAATATTTTTTCTGGATAAAAACTCCTTTCCTGCTTCCTTCAACTTATTGGCTTTGATATCTTTCCAATTTAAAACATTAGATGTTCGTTTTCTCCCTTTATTCTTGTGTAATTAAACCACGCTCCACGATATTGACGCTCGGCGACGCCATTTTGAGAAACACTATACAACGTTATTCCACAAACCAATAACTTTAAAATGCAGCCAGAAGCCTAAATATTTTTTTCTTGACATATTATTTACCTTAAACGATGCATAATAACATACCTAACATAACTCCATCAATAACTCAAAATTGACATTTGTGTTGGATACAACGTTATTCCGGGCAAGGGCTCAATTATACAATTAGTATTTAAAATTGTGATTCGATTCAAACTTTTTAGAAGCTAGTTTCCATAACATTCAAGTTATGTCTATTCATGAACATCCGAATCACAAAATGAAACTTGGTTTTGTTAAGTATCCCTGGGCAATAACAAATTTTTATCTGGTCCCCCATTTGAGATATTGAACCTTGAAATCAGCAAAAATTGAAATTTTTGAAACTCTGATGCCAAAAGAAGGCAGGAAGGGATCCTAATTCCGACATAAATTCTTGCTTCTGAATTTGGTATATGTATTTCGAGATCATTCAAATCGTGATTTATCTATCACTTCTATAACCCTACTGTGTCTAATTTGTGTTAGTGAAAACCTGAACCTTTTACTTTTTATTGGAGAACAACAATATTTTTTCAAAACCTCTACAAAGCCCCATTTTTGCCTGTCACTGCAAAGAAAATTGAGCCTATTGCCTGCCCAACATAACTTGGCGTGCGGCAGGATTGGAACTAAAACCCGCCCCGCCCGCACCCGGCGGTAACCCCTCGCCCTGTCATTCAGTACAATTTTGTATTTGCTCGGGAGCTGTGACATCTTGATTACCAATATACACTGAATTATTATAACCAAAACAGTCCGGAGTGGTGCAAGAACAATTGCCAATGAAGTATTAAAGTTTTGCGAAGCTGAAAAAGCAAATAATGGACCGATATTACCGTCTGTCAGTTTGACAGATAGAGCGGCCGCCGCGGAGCGCGCTGTTACCTAACCAAATTTATATTGAAGGCTCTGACACTGGTCACCGGACATTCAGTACATTATGTATTGTGTAATAAATTTACAACCTGGCAACTTCTGTTTCGCGACAGGGGCGACCTCCCTCGCACGCTAAGTTATCGTGGTGGCACTCTAGATCCAAGATGGTGGCAGATAAAAATGTTTTGAGTTTCGCACTGATGGGGGTAGACCTCTTTCCATTTAAGAAAGACAATCGAATTAGTATGTGTAAGTCATGTATACGAGGCACATTGTTTCGTCATACGTATAGCTTACACATACTAATTCGATTGTCTTTCTCAATTGGAAAGAGGCTCACTTATGGTAAAAAAAAATATCTGAAATGGTCTGGTAACCAACCGCATCTAGGCGATTTCCACACGGAATGATGCAATTATGAGATATAAAGTAATACCTATTCTACTCCTTAATCTATGAACTGTCAAATCAAATTAGTTAATATGTAAATTTGTCATAATTTAAATTTACTTTTAGAAATAAGTAAGTACATGCATTACTATTCTAATTCTGTTACACATCAATGTGTAGGCCTTATGCCGGTCTATTTGAAATGCAACATGATTTCCATTAGGGTTTTCTCAAATAAAAGAAAACTGAGATGAAGTATATAAAAAAATAAATAAAGTATGGAAAAAATAAATGCAGGGTCTAGTTTTGTTATAACAATTTATTTACAATAACAATGTTACATGATGTGTAAAGGAGAAGCTGTAAAAACATTTTATATTTTTGTTCTTTATTTTTTTATGAAAAGAAAACATTCCCATATCTATGCAAAAGATAACTACGTACATAATATATTCGAAACTGTAATACCAACCTTATAATTAAAATATTATTTTATCTAATTACCGCTTATAATATTTATAAATTAATCTTAATGTTAGTTATGTGGAAAACCAGTTCTCGTTCCGCGAAAACAAAAAGAAAATTATCGATGGTCCCCATTTTTACCCTCGGCAACTCTGAACAAAATTTTGATTATAGAACATTATAGAAAAAGTTTAATTGTCATTTGTTTTCAAAGGTTAATTAATATTCTTGCACAGATTATACATTTCTGTGTAGAATTTACGAGAATTATTAACAAATAAAACTGCAATATACTGCAATATTAATTATTACATAATATGAAACCAATCCCTCATCAGTATTTTCATAGTCTGACTGTCACTGATATGTTTCAAAATTATTGAAAATGGTGGACATTTTCACACCCACTTGATCGAAAGATGATTGCAGAAAAATTAATAGACCGTAGCATCTCTCTGCGGTAGCGTGTTCACCATAATAATTACAGAATAAATTTAAAATGATTTTCCACATAAATGTGGTACAAATCTCAGTACGGTGTCTTTAATCACTTTATTATAAGAGTAAAGAAATAATTTCAAAAAGATTTCCAGCATAATCACTATCCTAATTTTTTTTTTAAACAAATCATTATGTGAAAAAATGCATCACTTTCTATAAGTTTTATAATATCAAAATTGTACTAGGTTGCCGCCGTTGATTTCGATTGTCTTTCGCTTTTCATTGAAATTATTTTAATAATTTGTGAGTAATAATTAAAACTGGTTTATTACGATTAAAAAATAAATATCATAAAAAATAGAAATAAATATTATTGACACAAAGCTTTACTACGAGTATTTTGTACAGAATTCGTAAGTTTTGCGAATGATTTCTTAATGCGAAATATCTGTGCTTTTTAAACTATTTCCAGTCGCCAGATGAGAAAATTACAATGAGAGATTTAAGAAAATAATTGACTTATTTTTCTGGCGACTTTCATCGTTTGCCTCAACATAAAACAAAATAACCTATTGTGAAAATGCATTTTTGAAAATACCATTTAAAAGAAAGATATTTTCGGCCGTATTCTAAAATAAGAAAATATTACTATTTCTATTATCTTGACAGTTATTGAATAACATTATAATGCTGCCAATTTTGATGTTTAAAGTTTTAATATCAACAATTATGAATATTAGCTTTCTAATTGATTGAATTCATTAATTTCAAACCTGTCAAACTTAAAACTTTGACAACATTTTCAGAATTACAATGTTATACATTAACTGTGAAGACATAGCAATATAGCTTATTTCAGAATACATACAACCATTTGTTTCTTATATTATATTATATATAACATTATTATTGTGATAAATGTATTTATTATGTATGTATTATTATTGAAGTAATTTCTTACAAATAAATGTGTAAAGTTAATAATTATTGGTTGGAGAAAATTTTATCTAAAATTAATAAAATATAAATCGAAAATAAAAATACAATTTTCGTTTCATTTTGATTTTTATCAAATTAAAATTGTGCCTTCGATGCATCGTACTCCTCACATCAAGAAAATGTGTTCTACGTCCTAATTTCTAAATGGAAGTTCATTTTGAGGTAGTGTTACTTATAGAGTGCAAAAAGAAAGACACAATATTTCAGAAGAATACAAGAGGTGCACTTACTTTAGATTTGTAAGATTAGATAGATTTATGATAGTATAAATAACAATAACTTGTTGAAAATTAAAATCTATGTATCATTTATAGATTAGTGTGAATGTCAACCATGATGGCTTGATAATGAATCAATATTTCGACATAAATAATTTATGTTGTTATTATTAATCGACAATTATATTTATCCGAGGCTATTATTTGCAAATACAGTTCATCCGAGTATACATGAAAAATTAAATTTAATATAATTTTGTAAATAATTCAAAAGTGTACATGTTAGACACACACTTGAGACAATGTGTACTGAAATTTTTAGAGGTATATGTAAGGGCATTTGTTGTTTTGGTTGATCAGCTTGTGAAAATAGATTGATTCAAAAGGTTTAGTTACAAACATGGCTAATTCCTGTTGTTTGCGAAGCTGCCTTATCCAAACATTAAATTATCATAATCATCTTATTCATAAAGAAGCCAATCCACTTCATTATATAAAATATGCTTAGTTATCATTTGATTAGAAATCATATAAACAAATAATTTTGCCATAAAACATGTTTTAGAGAACGAGCTGTGTTTACAAATAATAATAAGCAAGAGTCACATTATTTCTAAATGATGTGAACCTGTTTTATTTATGCAGTACTTTTTACGCAGTACTTTTGTTTCTGCAAGGTACTAATTCATGTTAAGCTGTCATTCACAAATTATGTGTTTGTCACTCAGAATAATTTTTAGCCTACTCAATAATCAACACAGGTGTGTTTATTTTGATAGATTGTTCATTTCATTCTATTGAAGTTCTTAAATAATTATGTACATGCCATACCACGCTCATTAGTGATATTATCAAACTCACCACATATTGCAAAAAATTAATTAAAACATTGAGAATATAGTTTTAATAGCAAATAGCGTCTAAAGCAGGCTGCCTTGGAATGATAATAATAATAAACTAAACATAAAAATCTCAGAAAACTTGTTTTAAATAAGATGTGTAAAATGTGATTAATTTATTCAATTAAATTTATCAATAGACAGGTTTTGCAGTGTGCTCAGAATATTTATTTTAAAAGGTTTTTACATCTAAATAAATAGTGGTATCAGAATAACAAAAGTAGCAACACTACCACATGCCATGATGGTTCTCTGGTTTGATGTTATGTTTTAATTAATTTATAAAAAATGTTTATTCTGGGTTTTAAAATGTTTTATCAAACACATTGAGTATCAGTGAAAGTGATAGAATTTTTATTTTTGATGTTGGTAGTTGTATAAGAATTCATCTTTCATTCAAGTACTTTTCCACTTGATTTGTAAAAATGTCTGAAGGCGCAAATATAATTTCAAATGCATTAATAAATTTGAATCTACGGTATTATAAACAATACATTGCAAGTCTGAAAAATTAGCTATTTTGTAAATAGTTTTGGAAGCAAAAAAAACTTCGAAATTTTCTGATACACTGTGTTGCTATATTTGAATTCTGAGACTAATTTTGTTAAGAAAGACCGTGTTTGATTTCGTGTCTATATATATATCAACATGGATTATTCAAATTAAATGATTCCATGTAATGCAGCGTTGCCAAATAGACAAGTATTTATATTCAATCCTCAATACACTGAGTTGAATAAGTGACGAAAAACCTGAAAATGAGTGAGGTGATATACAACATCTAGATACAAAGACAGCTTGCGTCCTCAGAAAATATTGTAAAATCTTTTTGTTTTATTTCTTACTTAAACATTAACACACCGTACAAATTAATTAAGAGATTTATACAAGTTGTTGGGTTCAAGAACTGTTTTCCATTATGCTAAGATTTCATTTATTGATTCCATAAAATATTAATATTATTATACATTGATTATGATTATATTTTATGCTTGAGTATACATTCTTCCTTAGCGAGATTTCGCACCAAAAATAATAAGCACTGCACCTCGCTTGAAACTAACAAATGACCTGAATGTGCACTTCAAAATCCCACAGCATATTGTTAATTTAATTTCGTCACTTTCATTTTTCAATGGGGCTGTGGCTTAGCGTGTATTTTTGGTGTGCAATCCCGCTAAAGCAAAAACAATTATTGCTAAAATTAGTCAAGATTACAAATGATTATTTAATATATGTTATAATTATGACAATATTATGCCGAGCGAAAGGCTATTGGCTAAGGCTTGAAGTGCTGTACAATTGTTTTCATCTGTGAGGGACGAGCTTATCGAAGAAATCTGTCGTCTTTCACACCCGAGGGTGAAGAAATGAAAATGTACCGCTTCTGCAAAGCTATCGCTGCCGTTTATTAACACATTTCTGACATCAACGAGTTTCAATTTAATGACATCTCCTCACAAGCAACAAATAGTGTTTTCTAATTTTAAAAAAAGCTAATCTAATATAAATGTAGCACGTATCATATCACAATCTCGTGAGAGGAGTGAAAATATCAAGTTGGGAGCAATTTTGACTTTAAAATATAAAGTGTTGCCAACATGCCTTGTTTTTCTTGTCTCACAGCCCACTAGCATAATGAATCATTTTAATATTTCACATGGCAACTAATTATTTAATATGTCATACATAAATTTCTCTAATTTCCCCAACTCAATGGTTAAGTGTATAATACAATTTTCGTTTAACATCCGAGCAAAGCAGATTAATAAATATAAAAAAAAGCTTTTTACATTTTTGAATAAGTTAAATTTATTAATACAATACAATTTCATGCAAATTTAGCAAACTCCACTTGCTGGTTTGAAAATTGAGCAATCCTTATCAATCTTTGAATGATTATTACTCTACGGTTTAGAATAAAAACTCACTGAGTAGGTGGGTAGGTACCTACTCCTCAACCCGAATAGCAGTGTACCATTTTTACCTTATAGCTTTTAATTGCGAAACATCTTAAAAACTTTAAATAACATGTTTTAAAACTGTTGATTTGAAATTGGAAGACCATGAATTTCAAAGTTATTAGTTATTGCCTAAACAGGTGCACCTCGCCCATAAATAAGTCTAACATAAATAACAATATATAAATATATATAAAGCCTTTTTACATGAAGATGGCATTTCTTAAAACACTATATTACAGGTTTACCAATACAAGAGTGTTATTTTTATTATTATTCACTCTCATTATTTTTACTAATACTTGAAATTATTTCATCAGACTGATTCCATATACTAAACAATGTATACAAATCGACTACTTTACAAAAATGTCGCTAAAAATTGCATCTATCGCAACAATTAAGGCCAGAAATGTTTACATTCAGTTCTTACTTAACAATTTAAGGCCACTTTGCCTCCATTAAAAAATGACATCTTTTCTACATTTTTCAGTCGTGGATATGTAACAGCGCGTCAACATTTTTTCCTCGCACACAATTTGTTTGCAAACATGAAATAATGTACGTACATTTTAACCTTTTCACGATTTTGTTCTAAATACCAATGGCCTACAGCCAAGACTTCCTCGTCGGAACATTAGCGAGTGATAATGTCAAAGTATTATTTATATCTCTCACCTTTACGGCTGGCTGTATGATGTTCCTCAGGGAGTTGAATGGTGCGTAATCATCATTTCAAATTCAGCGATTAATTTAAACACATAAATTCAGAATATTAAAATTGATTTAATGCGATAGTTATGCTAATCCACAATTTACAGTGGTAAAATTCAATGCTGCACCTTTTAATATTTTTGAGTCAACTTGATGCACGTAAGTCATAGATTTTTTTGCATTTAATAGATAAGAACATAGATAGGTACTCCATACATATTTTATATACTTAGTCCATATTTTAAGAAAATTCCAAATTTTTCGTTTTAAAATTTCTATGGAATGTACGAATTTGCCCATTGATTAGAAATAAATTTGAAAAAAAATGGATGCGACGCAAATGACATAAATGTAGGGGCGTGCAGTGAGAACAAGAAATATTACTTTTTCCTAACCATATATTTTGAAAAGAAATCGAAATAAGAGTTATATCTCGTAATACTCCTATCACAATAAAATTAACATATTGTAATATTTCTTAGTATTTTGCCAGATAAATATTTCATTTTGATTTTTTTCCAAATGTGTGTTTAAATAAAAGTAACGCTTCTTGTTCTCACTGGACGCCCCTGCATAAACGCATTCAGTTTTAAAAGGTGAATTTCCAGCATCAGAATATTTTCCATACAAATATTAATTCGGATCATTATTCTATAATTTTGAAACATTGTATTATTTTGATGTAATAAACTAATATAATATAATTATTGGCTTATAAGAAATGAAACATTATTAAACATGACTTTGTTTTAACTTTGTAGAGAGATGTTCCATGACTCATTTTTTTTTAAATGCTAGAAATGCCAGATGTATAGGTACGTAACATAAGAACATTGAGACGTTATCTCTGTTTACATTGTTTACGTTATACTTTGCTAACGATGCTATGAATAGACAAAGAATTAATAAAATATTGTCTTCATAAAATGAAGGAATGCAAACCTCTCAAGTCATATACATAAAATTTAAATAAATCATATAAATTTTGCTTGTTACGTTTTTCAATGGTTGCACTATTTTTAAAATTTATAAGGTAAAAAATTCAGTTTGACTTTATTATGAATATACGGCGACTACCATTCTAATATCTGTTTCACATTCACGAAATAGAGCATATTTCTATCTAAAAACTTTATTTAGGTTAATATCTCGTAAATTGTGACTGTTCTGTCAAATACAAAACTGTTAAACAAAATTAATATCTCGTAAATTGTTACAACTCTGTCAAATACAAAACTAACACAATGCTAGAAAGTGATGTGCAAATCGGCCTCTCTCCATTTCTGGCAATTGGATAGAGTTATGCTATTGAAAGTCTTGAGTGAATTAAAATTAAATTAATAAGTAGTTTAAAATTCTTCCAGCTTTGAGTCATGAGGCATCTTTCAAAAGTATAACAAGATCCTCTTCATTTGTACATGACAATGTTGCAACATAATTCATTCAATATAATAAGGCACTCATCGCCGCGAGCACAAAAATTAAATAAAGATAACATAAATTTATTTAACATTATTAATGATCCCTATGACGAGTTTTGCAATAATTATTTCCTCAGCTGTAAATAGTCAAACGCATGGAATAATTTTAATGGGGAATCGGCGAGCAACTATTTTGCATTAAAAATTCATCTATATTCTGAGCCAGTCCTTTCAATGTTAGAATCAATTTTAGAATACGTTTAATGGACTGAATACGTTTTCAGTGAGAGTTTTTTGTTGTTGTGTAAACAACAGAGCTCCCCTCAAACAAATATGTCAAATTGTACTCCGTACACATAAATGTCTGACTTACGTTTTGATAGTTTTTAAAAATTCACATGTTCTGAAACCCACAGCACTTGCATGTTTGAAAATTGAAACATGTTCTTTTATGTTCCGGTAGGTGGGTAAATATATTTTTAACAAATTCAGTACCTACAAGGTACCTGCCTAAAAATCTAAATAAAAAAAATACAAACCTAGTATGTACCTACCTAGAAAAAGTACAATGTCAAGCGACTGTTTTCTAACAAATCTAAAAATGTAAGAATGCACCAAAATAATTTAGTTGCATTGTTACTCTCAGATACTTTGAGAAAAATATCATAAAGCTGCCATTATTATATTTGTTACATAGTCTTCCTAACCATATAACATAATTTAAGTCAAAGCGAATTGACACTTAACTATGGGAAGATACTAGACTATTTATTATATATACGCATTTTGTAACAAACTGTAGTACTGCATCTACCAAACAAAAAGATAAAAGATAAATACTTGTGTTCATTTAATATCATAACTGAAACAAGTAATCCTAATACAATTATTGATTTTCCTCTGATCTAATTACATCTCGTGATTACTTTAAATATATTTAAAGCGACAGAAATGTTTAAGATACCTTCGTCAAGAAAAGCAGAAATAGCTCGCTAATGCATAATGCGTGCCAGTTAAATTCATAAACAAACGGAAAAGCATATTAAAAGATAAATTACATTTAAAATATACCGCTGATCTGAAAAATTCAAAAATAAATACTGCGGGATTGATTAAACCTTACTATCACAGCAGAAAACTAAAGAATTTAAATATAAATATTTATTTTAAGCTGTATCACAACAAATAGATGCACAGATTGGTAAGTATGTACGCAGAGTCAACCTGCGTTGTCGAATGACAGCACAGAGATGACGTGGCGGCCTGTCCAGAAGAAACAAGTGAAACATGGTAGGTGCTTGTTATAGGGTACTCGAAGTGTTCATTAAAATCCTGTCAATTTAAGCTATTATTTAGTCTTGCCATAGGCAAATTAATTTGTCAAACATAAGTTTACTTGCGTGCACTTTTCCACAGCTTTAAATGGATAATTTACGTCAACACACTTGAAACCTACCCGTACTTCATGTGATCCCCGATGTCAAATATGTTTGACAGTCATAAGGTGAATTCATAATATATTGTTTGATAAAATGTAAAACTCATCTTTGACATATAAGGGTTGGTGTAATTCTCGCCTATTGAACTCTAATTTTAATGCCGCGATAAGTGTTAAATAAGACACTAATCTTGGCTTCAACCTAGACGGCTTTCCGCTTTATCGTCTTCAAAATTCAACAATTGAACAATGCTGTAAATGACACATTATTATATAATTTTTATGTGTTATTGTGACCAATATCACCGTTATTAAACCGATTAGAAAACCATTTTTAAAAATAAAATCTAAAATAGTTTTTAACATTTAAAATTGTGTATAACCCGCAAGTAGACATCGCCGGCAATCAATAATGAAGCAAATAGATGGTCAACTAATTTTAAGATCATTTATCAAGAATTTATATAAGTAGTGTAGACCAGGAAATGTATTTAAAAATTAATTTTAATTTTACAGACACAAATGGACAATTCCTCGGACACTTATGGCAAAATTTATATAGTATTAAGTATTATAATAATGATTGGTGCTCAAAAAGACAAACTCTTCTACTGGAGGTTTGTCTACTTAATAATACTTAAGCCATAGTGATATTACACAAATCGTTGCCCAAAATAAAAATCAAGTGATTTAAGTAAGTCTTTTTCTTAAACTGCAATTATAAAGCTTGTCTGAAAACCCGTCTTGAAATGGACAGCGTGGAGTTGAGTGCGGAATGAGCTGTCATTTGTTGACTGCTATATTTTATGCGCGTGACACATCAGCCCTGATGATGGACCCTGCAATGGGATCCGAAACGTCGACCCGAAAGGTCGTAACAACACGGCATAATACCCCAGTAAACACAAACTTGAAGTCTCCGATCACTGTTTCATCTGTGTGCAGGCAGCATAACAGTTGAGTACAGTTTACTCTACTCACAATCTAAAAGTACAGTGAACACACAAAGAGAACAGTTTGCCTTAGATGATATCTTGCGCAAACACAAAATTACATTTATAAAAGGTTGATTGCATATAACCGCATTAAGAAATTGTATAAAAGTAGTTTCACAAGGCGTCCCTTAATCATATATTAGTTCAATTCAAATGTCTTCATTTAACGGACACAAGAATAAGAGTCAATAGAATATATTATAAGGCTTTACATACTTTGTACTGACAGCATTCTGCATACTAATTGCCACCTACGCAAGCAAGATTCACACAAAGTTGTTTATGTTCATACAAGAGTGCCGTAAATGTTTATATTTTAATCCTTCAATTTGTATTTGACCATAAAGCCTGTTTTTTTTAATTGAACATTGATTTCGTCATCATGATGTGCAATGACGCGGTTGACATTTTTGCTTAGCAATGAATTTCAACAAATTTCCACCTGCGGGAACAGCAAAATAGTCTTCATTTAACATTTAATTTACAGCAATTTTATGATGCATTGATAAAACATGACAACTCTGATTCAGTGTTAGGTCGTATCTTAATTATAGTAAATAAGTGAAAAATGTTTAAGTTATACATATTTTCATATTCAAAGTGTTCTCAAACTAAGTTACCACCATATTTGTCAAAATACAAGCTTTTCAAACACAGTTTAAGGTCTATTCCACGTCTAAACATTTATATAATATACAGGGTGTCACATAACCCCTGTTTATCCAAACTTTATCTATTTCATTCAATCTTGAGAAAAATATGAACAGTTAAGAAAATAATTTCCAAAGTTTGCATTTTTACTTTCAATATTTCTAACTTTTCTTTTGTAAAATGTTAGACTATCGTTGAAGTATTTATATTAAATTTTATAAATTAATTAATACTTAAATGCAAGTCAAATAAAATTATTTAAACCTTGTGGCAAAAATAAATCCGAATTGTTCACACACAAATTGTTTGTGCGTGAAATTTGTTTACAGGCAACACAAAATGTTTTGTCTGTAAATGAGAAAGCCTATGATGGATACAAATAATAAGCCCTCATTGCAGAAAGGAATAAATTATTTACATTTCTTCAATATTTACGACTGTAATGCATTGTATCTTTCAAAAATTATTTGACTTCTCTTATTGTTCAAGGGTTGAAAATGTGTGTGATTTGTTCAAGATGCAATATGTAAGCCAATAATGTCAGTAAGGTGTTAACCTACCCCAAGGAGATACACGTTAATGCGATAAGAGTTAATATCATAATGAATTCTGCAGTAGTGGATCCCGAAACTGAATTGAACTAATTAAAAAGGTTAACTCGGTAATTGAAGAAACAATTTTCATTCAAAATTAATAGATTTTTCTTACTCTGAAGTTTGGACTCGAATTATATGACACCCACTGTGTGTATTATACAAAGTTTTCATCTCATTTTTACGGCAATCATAATTTTAGAAATACAACATCATGTCATTCAGTTTATACACCACAAGGGCATGAGAGCCATCTTTTCTTCAAAATACTCTTATCTGGACCCTGAGGAAGAGAACCACAATCTAACACAAATAATCACAAGTACAGCAGCATTTTCGAATGACTAGGACCTCGTTTAATATTAGACAAGTGCGCAAAAAGAGATTCTAAAAAGTTTCAGATATGAATATGAATCAACTATTGCCTACAACTAATCTACAAAATAGTGTAAAAATACAACTTTATATGTAAAATTCATGTTTTATAAAAAGTCCACTAATAGAAATTTTTTAAGATATAAATATAAACAAAACAAAAAATTCACCGCACTAATCTCATCAAAGAAATAAATATTTTAAGGCACAGTGTTATAATTTTCCGTGAGTTGACGGCAACAAAATTTAAAGAGCATAATTAATATGCTAAAATTATTTACAATGGTGAAATATTCTAAACAGGGTTGAGGCACAGATGAACGTAGTTATGCAGAAAGCAGCCAGTCCAAAAACAAGAAAAAATTTTACATTTTTGTAGTAAGGTCAATTCTATACTCATTATTTTTAAAAACTAATAAGCTTTGTATAAACATTGACTGTTTTTAAATGTCTAGCGTTTCCAATACCAGTGTCCACAATGTCTTGATGGGATACAGTGGCGTTGAAACAGATCTTTAAAAAGTTTGGTTTACACAATGTTGGTTTTTTGAATTAATAATCATGTCCAACCACAAATTTAACACTATAAAGATCAAAAATTCTATATTGTGCCAAAAACAGCCAGATCTCTTTCAGTACCACAAAAATGGCTGCCACGGTGGTTATTCATGTAAACTGTCATTTATCAAATGAATAATGGTAATGAACATTCAAGTTCTGTAAAATTGATTACATATTCTCTTTTCACATAAACTTTTACCCGATTTGGCTGCTTTCTGCGTTATAACCGAGTTCAAATTTAACTTATTGTTCATTCGGCTATAATATATTTGTTTATTAAACACATAAAACATGAAAGATTTCTTTTAAAACACAAATTTATTTTATTAACCCTTAACAACAAGCCCGAACCCAGATTTAAAATAATCATGTAAATAAACAATGAAACATGTAAGGAATTTAACATAATTAACCGCAGGGAATGTGTTTAAAATCAAATTGAAAATGTTAAAACATTAATCCGCGCACAATTAAACATGCTCGACTTTTGTCACCAATTACAATATATTGCGTACACGTTATCGGTCGTCCCATATGGTGCGGTAGTTCTAAAGCCACTTCGTTTCGCGCTCAAAACTACACAATCGAAAAACATGTATCAAACATGAATCAAATAAAGTATACTACAAAAAAATGGCTGCTCACCGCACAATAAGCAATAATAAAAAGTATAAAAAAAATCTTATAATACTTACTGAACATGATAGGCCCATCACCAAGATGAAAAAAATATTAGTAAAAATGTATATTTCTGTACGCCTCTGCAGTAACAGTTTATCAACGCGTCGTAACATTTAATGGCACTTTAAGAAAAAGGAATCATGTCTTATGTTTTAATACTTTGGGGTGGTCGCGGTCGTTTGGCTGCCGGGGAAGCTTCCAGAATCCTCTCCGACGCCTTGTCCTCCTCCCGGAAGTGTATTCTCGTAATGACGATGTCGCCAGTACTGAGAGTCTGCGATCCGTTGTTAACTTTATCAATTACTTGTTGGTTGTCCTTAAGATGATTTTTATCATTCACGCACGGCACTTTTCTCTCCGAAGGCGGATTATCATCGCTGTTGTGGCATTTGCAGGAACAGCACGCACTGCTGTTTTCCTTTTTGCTTAATTTTTCCGAGAGAGTCGACAGTTCTTTGGCTTCCAGTAGCGGAAGCGTCCTCTCCATGGTTTGGGAGAAGCGCATGTCCAGCTCGCCGCTGAGGGGCGCCACGGAAGAGAGGATTTCTTCGAGTCTATTTATTTTGGCAACTCTGTCCATGGAAGTATCCGATAATATTTCATCCATCAGCTGCATAGATTCCGTGAGACTCGGAGGCTGCGTGGATGGCGGAGAAGACACGCAATCAGACTGGATGGAGTCTAAGCTCGTCATTTCTCTACCGTCCATATCGTCTTCGGAATCGGACAAGTCCTTGTCCTGGCCGCTGGATTCTAATTTCTCTAACTTTTTGCAAATCTTTTGAGAAACTTTCAGTTTTTCCTTTTCTTCATCCGTAAGTTCTATGTAGCGCAGCAATCGGATCTCTCTATTACTCAGAACCACATTCTTACTGCACTGCGATAATTTCTGTCGCAGTTCGTAAACTTCGGTGTTGATTTTACGCTGCCGCTTTCTCAATCTCACTTCTGTGGGCTGGATGTGCATAAAGATTTGTTCACTGCATACATCTTCAAAAAGCTGCTGGAACTCGACCGCTATGGCGCTCGAGATATACCCGTACAGAGAAGAATGAATCAGGGAGAGAACGTCCGAAGCTGCGTATAACAGCATTTCTTTGGAAAGCGGTCTCCTCGCCCAGTAGCGCTGGTCCTTGCGATACATATTCTTCAGTTGTTCTTTCATCGGGTTCATGGGAGCGCTGTATAACTCGCAGAGGGCATTGAGGGAGACATTTTTCACTTTATAGATGGGGATTCCATGCACCTGCTGCTGCAGCACGGCGTGTGCTGCTTGGGTGTCAAACACAGACTTTAACATGATCCCATACTGATTGTACAAGTTCACTGAGTCATTCCGGCAGTCGTGGATCACTTTAACAACATCACTTTCCAATAAAGTCTTCAA
The DNA here is from genome assembly GCA_016648135.1 of Agrypnia vestita. NCBI lineage: Eukaryota > Metazoa > Arthropoda > Insecta > Trichoptera > Phryganeidae > Agrypnia > Agrypnia vestita. The sequence goes on along the minus strand of JADDOH010001101.1, from coordinate 95,733 downwards.
CCCTCCCTCGGTGACCATGTTGGGGCACGAGATGAGGTCAAACACGAAGGCTTCATTGTTAAGGGTCCCGATCTGGAACATTGTAATCTGTCCCTTGAGGCCGAGATTAATTCCTTCGCAATCGAAAGAAACAGCGGCTGGCTTTCCGCCTCTGATCTTAGGACTCATGATTCTTTCGACAATAGCGGCACATTCCTTCACATTTGCGATGACAACCGTACTCTGAAGAATCCTTTGTCTCCACGCCTCGCTTAAGTAATGAGAATTTACCGAACTTCTAGGGCTAGGGTTAACTGCTGTAGAATTTTCTTCAGCGGTCTTTTGATTTATAATTTTGTCCCGCACCATGTTCTCAGCGAGGTTCTTGATCACAATAGAGTTGATTCTCTGCTTTAACGTTTGATTGGCGATGCTCATCTGCGTCCTCGGCGAGTCTGCGGGGCTCATCACCCGGCCGGCGGGCGTGCGGCCCCCGTCGGGGCTTGTGGGACTGTTATCTGTCGAGGATATCTCTATCGGAGAGCTATGATTCAGAGACATCGGCGGAGTTAATGTCGGACTTAGGCAGATATTTTTAGCTTGGTCCTGCTCATTCAGGTACATGGACGTGAATCTCGGACGATTGATAAGAGTCACGATATTGGACTGCACGTGGAAACTATCCGAGAACATTTTGAGAAAAGTTGACAGATCTTCCGGTGTCTTGAACATTTGGAACCAGTAGTCTTGCGGAAACTTGGAGATCACGAGATGGAAGAGCTGGTCTACTAGCACGGGGCCCTTGGCTTCGATGCACTGAGCGAAATAATCTAAAAGCTGTTGCGTTATACCCGCATCAATATTTGCGTGAGGTAGGTTGTGGAACTCGTCCATATTATGAGACTTGTATTCATCCTGTTTATCTGACATGAGCACTACATTATCGTCCACCACTTTGAAGGTGTCGGGATGCTTGATTAAAAAGTCTTTGAACTCTTTCATTCTCTGCCCGGAGATGTGCCTCACCTGCGGGGAAGCCTGGCTCCTGTGGCCCAGCAAACTCTTGATAGGCACCTCGGTTCCCTCCCCGTACTGAACCATCTTCATGGCGAAGTATTGTTTTGCCTCTTCTATGTAGTCGCTGTTCCCGGCCATTCCGAGCCCGGAGCCCGTGCGCAGGGTGAACGTGTTCATGTCCACATAGTCCCCGTCGATGCTGAAGAGGGAGGGGTACTGCGAGAGAAACTTTTTCAGGCCCGACTGCGACCCGCCAGCTATTTGGCGCATCTCTTTAGTGAACCCCTTGGCACCGAACTGGCAGGAAAGGTCGTGTAACGTCCGAGGCTCGCCCTTGTCCAGTAAGCGTTCTATGAAGAATAAAAGGGTCAAGTTACGCGTCAGTTCATATTCCATCGACTCCATTTCTCTGCAGCTGGTGCCAATTCGATGTTACACCCAACTTTCGATATTTGTCTCCTATGTGTCAAAGAATCCCATTGGGACATCTGACAGAATAATAGACAATGTACACATTCCATAAATAACTTTTGGTGACGCAACAAAATCAACACGTACTATTTGGTACCTACGTTCTTTTTTACAACAAAAATTAATGAAATCTGTCAAAGTCCAAATGATTTTTTTTTATTTCTCCATACCGTAAAACAAATAAAGTAGGTAAGTTTTTTTAATGATTTTCAAATTAAATAATATATTTTAGTGAATGCTAGATGCTACACATGTCATTGGGAATAAATTTTAGTTGTTCTTCATCTTGCTTAATAAATAATATGGCGTTTTATTTTTAAAAAGTATTCGTTTTAAATTAATGGTAGAAATTTCCAATAGTGTAATAGTAGAAATTTCCAATAAACTACGGAAAGATTCTGAACCTGCGTTATGCAGATGATATGGTACTTTTTTTACTACAACTTCTGCTGAATCGAATAGTGAAGACATGTGAGAATTTTGGATGTCAGATATGTATTTTCGGTATTATTTTATGAAATGGAAGCATTGACGTTTATCGAAAAATTGATTCGGCGACTTGAGGCATTCGAGATGTGGATCTACAGAAGAATACACAAAATAAGCTGGATAGACAAAGTTACGAATGAAAATGTTATGCTTCGGATGAATAAAGAAAAATTAGTAATTAAAACAATAAAAATTTGAAAACTTCAAAATCTCGGACATGTGATAAGACACCCAGAGAAGTACGAGATCTTGTATCTCGTAATGCAGGGAAAGATTGCCGAAAGTTAGGGCCCTGGAAGAAAGAGAACATCATGGCTGAAAAATTTGAGACAGTGGTTTGGCCAAACGATTGTAAAGCTATTCCAGGCCGCAGAAAATAAAGTTCTCACAGCCAACCCGATACTTGGCTATGAGAAATTTATTCAGTGCAATCCATTAAAAAATAAGAATAAATAAATCCATAAATATATGCCGAAGTGTGGACATAAGATTTTTTTAAATATTTTTTTTTGTTAATTACAGATAATATACATGAATATACCAAACTGCACAGCAGTTTTACGGCATTTTTATTTCATATTTTTTGAGATTGTCCAGTTAGCCTCTTTCTTCTGCTATCTTCATACAATATGCAGCTAGGAATTGACTCAAGGCTTCCATGTTCTCCATCCATTTTCAGCAAAGCTCCAACTCGCCTCTGATTTCCTTATTTTCTTTCGAGCTTTAAACACATTGCGTTGCATGATCTATAATAAAGTTGTAATATATAATATAGTCCGTCCAACTTATCTGGAGAATAAAGGAGGGCGTCCCAATCGTTGTGGTGCTGCCCATAGTCTAAAAATTATCTCATTTTTAGGGAATTTTTTGCAAATTCGTTTTTTCTTAAACAATTTATTAAGCATACGACACGATAAAAAAACAAAAAATGTAAAGTAATGTACAAATAAATTTATCAAAATATACATTCGCAAAATACACATCACCAAATGGCGTTTTTCAAAATCAAAGAAAAATACAATTTTCAGAAAAAAAAACAAATAATAATTCTTTTAGGCCGGCGCCACATTACGCAGATATTCCGCCGCGTCTTTTCCGTTGCGCCAAATCGGCAAAGCAAATAGATCGATCGATCATCCGCGTAGTGTGTTTAATAAGCGCATATTGTATGGAAAGAAATGTAGTGATGTTCCGCGACAGAAGAGACGCGGCGGAAGATCCGCGCAGTGTGGCGCCGGTTTTATTCGGTTTTATACCTAATGATCTGACTTCCATGTTTAACTCAGTAATACCTAAGGATATCGATCGGTTTAGGGCCGTTGTATCAACTTGGTTTATAGTAGTCTTTTACGGTTATTTTTAGTCTTCTGAAAACGAAAACCTAGCATATGCAGTAATTTACGTTATATCTCACGATATCCTTGAAAATTTATGTTTTCTTTCAATACCTTTTGCAGTTTACTTAATGTAGGTAACTCTTTCTTAAAAAATATAAAAATCGTGTACCTTTCGCCTGATGACTCCCAAATCAAAGTCATCAATATCAATTTTTCCACTTATCCTTTTTCTTTTTTTTCCGGGTGTAGATATTTTAATACCCATTTCCACGGCCGCTTACCTTCTTTAACTATTTTGTAAATTGCCGATTCAGAAATATCTGAAGAAATTGTATAATAGTAAAATAAAAAACTAAGTATGGGAAAATCATTATAACTGCATGGCAGCACTAACCTGAAGCGGCGGCAATTGGCGGCAATACATCTATGAACAAAATCAAACGGTATAATTGGGGCTTTTAGACGTTGTTCCTTTTCAAAAAACGTGTGCATTTTCAAGATTATTTCCCGAACACCGCTTTTAATGGTTTTTGGCATGGTGACAGTCTAAAATTTTCTTAAAAAACTATCGAACAGTCATGAACCCCTCTGTAAACAAAGTCTGTCAAAGGTCTGTCAGCTGTAGATAATCCAATATGTCGTCGTTAGTTCCAAATTTGGCCATTCTTCAGATAAGTTAGACGGACTATAACAATAATTACGGGATTATAAAGCAGTTTGTGTCTGATTTGACAGTCTTTGATAACGGCGGTTAGTTATGCGATTGAAAAAAAACACTGTTGCACGTCGCGTTGTATGATCTATCACCAAAATAAGGTCATGTCAAGGGAAAGTGCGGGATCTTTGAAAACGCGTTAGACTCTAAATTTACACTCGCTAATTTACAGTTATTGGATTCTAAGGAAATAATACAAACTTATGTAAAACAAATATCAGTATTTTTAAATTCATACCCAATAATTTAGTAAGAGAAAACGGCACGAAATTTATTCTGGAATTAATAGGAAAAAACTGCTTTCCATTCTGGAAGGGGTAGGGGGAATATCAAGACAAAGGCCTGGTTAGGGATACATAGGGGGAGGGAGGAGTTAAAAAGAGTCCAGAATGGAACCACGTGATTTATGTACGCTCCCTAACCGATATTTGACTATTGTCGAATGCCGATGGTCACCCTTCGAATTGCTAAAAATCAGTTACCAATCGTCGATATAATCAGATACAAATAATACTTATCGCGTAACCCATTTAAATAATATCACTAGTTCTAACATTAATTCATTATGTTCACATCTCTATTTAAAAGAACTATTTTAAACATACGAGCAGCTAAACCAGCCATGGTCAACCTGTGGCCCGCGGGCCGCATGCGGCCCGCCAAGCTTTTATATGCGTGCCCGAAATACAGGAACGTGATTTTAAAAAATCTGCCATTGTAAGTTTTGAATGTCTTGAAATACACGCGGACATAAAGACAAAATTCTGTAATTTTAAAACCGGAGATTTTCATGGTTTAAGAAAGTTTTAATTTGTTATTTCAATGGTTATTATGTTGCGGGCCGCGTAACTTAGCTAAAATATGTATGTGGACTGGAGAAAAAAAGGTTGAGTACCGCTGAGCTAGACCATGTCTGAGCTATTGTGTTTCCCCTGCACAGTCTATTTTCGTTCTACCAATATCAGGTTTTATTTCCGATATTGGCAACAGAATAAAACATATTAGTGATTTATGTAAGATTCATGAGAAGAATTCATAAAAATATTTAATTCTACGTCAACTGGAGAATGATGATTTCTGTCTACTTTCCCTAGTACGTCTGTGATATTTATAGTACACACGTCTATGACTTTCCCCTTCGATCCTATGTAACACCGGAAAATAATGTTTCACACAACACACAACAGCCATAAAAGATTTAAGACAAAGCGCATTTTGAAATTGAAATCAGGATGTGTCATTTGATACGGAAATAACCCTCATTGTTCGTAAATGTCATACGCAGTGTTTTTAAAAATAGTGAAGATTCAGAGTCGGAGCTTTCATAACATGTTGATCGGTTTTCTTTAACGAACATAATGGGAAACCACCACGGTCATCCGTCCTCCAGCGACGAGAAGTCTCAGGCTGGCTCTGGCACCACAACTCCTCGCGGGGGCTCCAGAAAGGGGCTGTCAAACTCCTCGTCCGGAGTCGATTTACAAGAGAAGCCCGCCACACAGTTTATGCCGCTTGACAAACTCGCAAAAGTTAGATTTCTTTTTCAGTTACATTCTAATATTAATATTCAATATTTTCACAACACAAGAAAACCTTGAAAGCATATTTGAAGGTTGACATATCGGATCCTAACCTACTTAACTTTTGAGTGTTACTTTTAGCTGTGTGTGTGCTGCATCATTATTTTATTTGGATTGGTTATCAAACTTGATATGTCTGAAATAGCAGGGTCTTCAGTGACATCTGTGGTCTAGTTTTTTAATGAAAAATCTTAATGTGCCAATGGAAAATAATTCATCAAATATTTATCTGTTTATTACTGTGTATAATTAATTTAGAACATTATTTTGGTCATATTAAATGACAATATTTTGGTAATATTATATGGCTTTCTTTTGGTTATCATATACACATATTGACCTGTACAAAAGCAAAGGCAGTGATATCTAAAAAATTCAAATTAAATGCAGTCACCGAGGATTACTAATTTAGAATGTACTGAATTCTAGGTTTTATATATCTGTCCCTTCCAAAATCACATTTTCTATAAATTTATAGGCTGTATTTCCTATAAAAACTTGAAATCAGTACATTAGTAATCTTTGATGACCGCATTCATTTTTTTTTTTAAATATTGCTACCTTTGCTTTTATACCTCTTTGACAATCTTTTGGAATGTATTTGTGAAAATATTTTTATTTCAAAAATTCCACTTGAGTGGAAGATAATTTTTACTAGAGTGCCACCACGATAACTTGGCGTGCGAGGGAGGTCGCCCCTGTCGCGAAACAGAAGTTGCCAGGTTGTAAATTTATTACACAATACATAATGTACTGAATGTCCGGTGACCAGTGTCAGAGCCTTCAATATAAATTTGGTCGGGTAACAGCGCGCTCCGCGGCGGCCGCTCTATCTGTCAAACTGTCAGACGGTAATATCGGTCCATTATTTGCTTTTTCAGCTTCGCAAAACTTTAATACTTCATTGGCAATTGTTCTTGCACCACCCCGGACTGTTTTGGTTGTTTTGCACATAATAATTCAGTGTATATTGGTAATCAAGATGTCACAGCTCCCGAGCAAATATAAAATTGTACTGAATTACAGGGCGAGGGGTTGCCGCCGGGTGCGGGCGGGGCGGGTTTTCGTTTCAATCCTGTCGCACGCCAAGTTATGTTGGGCAGGCAATAATAGAACACATTCTGGTTTTAAAAGAAGACAGAATTTTGTAAAATGTAATTTTTAAGATGAATATATCAATTTGCTTCCTGTAGTTGGTAGATTCTGTACTGTAAATAATTATAACAATTAACACAATTTTCCTTTTTTCACAGATTTTGACGAAAAAATCTCATGATGAGGATGGCGTAAATGGAATAACGGAAAAATGTTTCACGGTGAATATTATTGCGCTAGTAATAAAATGTTTGCAAGTGCATTGTACGAGCTGAAATAAAGAGCTTTTTATAATTATCATGCTAATAATAATCCATAAATTAACAGAAATTGTCAGAAATATTTTTAAAAAATTGGAGCAGTGTGTATTTATGTATGCGCAGTAGAAGTTATACTTCTTTGGCGTTAATGTGATAATTGATATTTACATATTGGTTAAAATGAATATTAATACAATAATACAATGTCTAGGAAGATGATTATTATAATTAACACTTTAATGTAGTTAAATTATTAATATTTGTTTTTGAAGTACTACAAATGTAACTATTGGTTTGTGATGCTAAAATAAGAGACGAATCTACATCTAACGACGATTCAATGACATTTGATGCAATGAATCAGAAAAAGAGTGCATTTTCAAAAAAAACTAAGTGTCTACCCACTTTCATATTTTATTGAATTTCGGTTCAACAAAAAGTTTCATAACTTTACAACTTTGACAAGCGCATTGAATGTCGCATGAATGAATGTGTTTTTGTTTTGAAAACGAATATCTGATCATGTTAGCAAAAACATCGACGATAACATACACACCTAAAATTGTAATTCAATCAACAGTTCTAATTTTCACCTCAATAACCAATCATTCATCAACATTTTCGATTCATAATTTAGGCAGATATCTTCTTGTTAAGTACCTACTTCGGACTAGCTCTGGTACACCATATGTGTGCACTTTATTAAATAGACCCTGTCCTTTTACTGTTCCAGTATTACCTTTTTCCCAAGTATCCGGAGCTCGGCACCCGTCTCTTCCACTACCTCCTCGTGCAATCCAGGCCCAAGTACCAATACATCAGCTCCAACAGCTTCAAACAGCAGGCTGAGAGATTTCTCAGCATTCTCGACGATGCTGCCATTGTGGAAGTTTACGTCAAGTGAGGTTTTATTTATATTATTTCTCCATCTAGTTCTGAGCATCAAGTATAAAACTACAAATCAGTATACTAAAAATATACAATTTTATCTGTTTTTTGTGCCTGGCGGCATTTTAAAAGTTTGAATATTTTCCAGGATGTTTTGCGAGGAGGACCAGGAAGGCATGATGAAGCCGGACGGGATGGAAGCGCTTCTCATGACCAGTTACAAACTTTCCATGGATCATTACTCCGAGGGACCACAGATGTGTCTTACAGTAAGTAGCAATTTGCCGTAAATAATCATCAAACGGAAAATTTGTACAGCACCATTTTTGTAAAAATTTCACCTCAAGGACGCTTTACACAAAGGTATAACACTGCTGCTAGCATGTCATGCCTACAGCTGACAATAGTTAACTGTTCTAACACACCAGTTCTCAATCCAATATGCATCTGGTTAAGTAAACAGTAGAACCTCGTTAATTTGAAATTCAAGGGACCCAAAAAAACATTTTGAATTATGCGGGACCCCGTTAATTCGAAATTCGAGGTAAAAAAAAAATCGCGATGCAATTGCGAAATTTTCCAAAAATCATAAAACTCATGGTAAAAGTCATTAATTTTGGGAAAAATTTCTGTATTTTTGCATATTTCGATAAATTATTTCGAAGATGAAGTACATATTTATTATGCTAACTAATATTAAGGTTGCGATAATTGTATTAATAAAACCCGATATTGAAGTGAAACTAGCTGATGTTATGTTGTGCATTTTAGATTCATCGCACTTTGAAAACAGTGGTGGACTCGTGTTTCCACTCCAAGCATCTCCTCAGCGCCGGCTACATATCCCGCTGGCTCGAGGAACACTGCCACCGGCTCGTGCTGCCCATGCACAGGTGATGATTCCCTCAGCTTTCCACCAAACAGTGGGGAACACGCTAATTAAAAAAAATTCTAATTTAAAACGCACGTACATATTTTTAATTAAACTCTCCTGTCCGGTGCTGTGAACTGATTGATATGTCCTCTAATGACGTGAATATCTTTGTAAATACATATACTCAATACATAGTTCATATTTTAGGTTTTCCTCCGTAATATATTTAATAAAATGGTTATAATATATGAGGGATGTAAAGCAAAAGCAGCAATTTCAAATATGTTTTATTATACTTTGTAATACACACACAATATGAGTTATTAAATTACAACTATATATTTTTGCCTGAGTATAAATATGTTTCGATAAGTTTATTATTAATTTTTGATTTCAACATTAAACCACCGATAATACACTTTGGCGAAAAATTCTTTATAATGGTCCGATTTCTAATAAAATTACAAATTGCTTCCCTACTCATATTAGACCAGCTTATTACACAAACAATAATATTGGTAAAATTCTTCTAAATTCAAAAACAAAAATAGGTATGTTAGAAAAAAGTGGGATATATGAAATAACTTGCGGAGACTGTGACAAAAAGTATATAGGCCAAACCACTAGAAACTTAAATACACGCATAAAAGAACATCGCCGCTGCTTAAAAAATAACAATTTCTCCGAATTTGCCAATCATATAATTAACACCAATCATTCTTTCGATAGTCACAAATTAAAATTACTCCACTCGGTTCCTCATAGACGATGGATAATGAATAGTTTGGAAACCGTTGAAATCCTAAAAAATTTAAATTCTGGAAACACATTAATAAATAATATCACATTTCAGTCCAGTTCACCACTCCTAGAGCTGTTCGGCGAAAAAAATACCCTTCCCTGCCGCGCGCCCCCCTGACCCCCCTGACCTACCCAATTAGATTGATAAATTTTGTATTTAAGTTAATTATTATCTATACCTGATGATGAGAGGGACTGCTCCTCTCGAAACTATAGTTGTAATTTAATAACTCATATTGTGTGTGTATTACAAAGTATAATAAAACATATTTGAAATTATAATGTTGCACCACGAAGTATCTGCCAAATCTTTCAATGATACAAAAGCAGCAATATTGAAAAAAAAAGGTTTTGAATGCAGTAATTGAGGATTACTTATTTAGACTTTACTGAATTTGAAATTTTATTGGAAAATAGCTCTATCTAGAGTCTTTATTTTCACTAGTAGAAATATATTTTACCCGGGCAGTGAAAACATATCAATCGATGAATTTACAGATTCACTGCACAGTATCTGTGAAACTATTTTGTTCATGAATGCATGCATTTCTCAAAGCTCAGGTTAGGTTAATAATATCTGGTGTATAATGTTGATATGCACAGAAGAAATGAATAATGCAGTAAGAACCTTTTTCAAGCAATAACTTGAATCTTAAATTGTTATTCTTAGAGGTCAATCTTAATCTGGAAATAGACATCTGTCATGATCTGTCAAATTTAATTTTAATGACAGTTCAGAAACTAACATAATTTCACTAGTAAGATCTCAGTTAAAATAATTTTCACTATTAATTGTATTAATGTGATTTGTATTAATTTCTATTGGTGAAAATCTGTTTGGATACGATAAGAATGACCTTGAATATAATTTCACCAAAATGCCAGTGAAAATATAGACTCACTAGAAATACAGATTCACTGTAACATATACATATCAACTATTATTATACTTAAAAAATGTAAAATCTTCATATTTATGAGACTTAAAAATGGAGGACATGTACACTGAGCTGACAACACCGGAAGGCACATTTAAATTTTACCACCGTATGGGAAAGGTTAAGTTAATTTTGTCAAATTTCAATGTTTTGAATAATAAATCAAATATTAATATGTTGATATTTGCAGATATTGCGTCCACATACTGTCCACAGCGTGGCGCTACGTTGGAAACGAGGCTGAGGACCACAGCGCAGGTCTAGAGTTGGCCACACCCGTACTGGAAGCGCCGCCTCCCATCGCGCAGAAGGCCCCCAGGCCCATGGCCCCCATGATGCCCGTCAGCAGGGCCTGGCTCCTCGCGGGATCCCTGCCCGCGCTGTACTCGCAGGCGGTCAATGCCAACAGTCCCAGCAATTCGGGTAATTCTTCTATGACCAACAGAAAGTAACCATTTGCCAGAAATTGAAATGGAGTTATATTTAATCCAGGGGAAAAATGGTACTAGATGGTAAAAATATATTTTCATTTCTGATTCCATCCTGCAAAGGTAATTAGAAGCAGTGCATTGCATTGCATTTCTGAATATTGAACATTTCTTAATTATTTTAGTACAATTTTATCACCATAATGTTAACTTTACACTCGTAAGAAAACATATTCTGCGTGCATATAAATATTCCTTAACTAAGGGTGACTTCTAAGACACTGAAAACAAATTTTATGGCTGCGGCCCGTCAATTAATGCGTATATTTTCTTAATTATTGTAAATGATGTTTAGTTTATTACTTTTATATTAGAACAAAGGTTCTATCTATGTTATCCTCCCTAAAGAATTGTAGTCTAGCATTCTGATATAAATGTATAATAAAAACCCACATTTTTGAAAAAATGCCAAAACATTTGCAGTGAATGTGCCACCTTATTTAGTAATTATGTTCTAGCACAAATGAAAACACACAATTCTCTTATATAAACTATGGATATTTTTCATTTTTAATAATTATTTAATAAAAATAATTTTGCAAAATTCACCTTGATACAGAGTATATGATATACAGTAAAATCCCGTTAATTCGAACCCCGATAATTCGAAATTTGCCGTGATTCGAAATTTTTAACAAGTCGAACAAAACGAAAAACAAGTCCCTAAAAGCTAATTTCATAGTATATTAACCCCGGTAATTCGTAATTCAAAATAATTTTTAGCCTGTTGCGCCACAAATCAATACATTTTAGTTCACATAATACAATATTTTTTTTGAAATTTGAACAAATTGAAAAAAAAATTTAGATTTTTTTCACAAGTGAGAACAACAGGTATGTCAATTTCGCATACTTAAGTAATAGAAATGTGACAGTCATATATATTAAAAAAATAGACTACATTCCGCGATATATGTTTGAATGTTTGAATGTTTGAATGTTTAAATGTTTAAATGTTTGATTGTTTGTCGCCAAAATGGACATTTCGATTTTTTCCAGTTTTTTTCGCCGTTTTCGCGCGCTTTTTTGCGGTTTTCTCTGCAACTATACGCGATAGAAATATTTTGTAAAAAAATTATAAAAGCCGATTACTTTCCGCGTGCAAATTTTTTACTTTAAATTTTTTTATTCTTCTTCTTTTTTTTCTGCGTCTGTTTGAGTGAAAATGGGTTTTTACTGCATATCTCGGTGTTTTGCCATCAGATTCAAAATAAAAGTATGACGTTTTGTGTAAAATCCGACCATCTTTCTTTTTTACATACATCAATTTTGCGTAGCTTTCTTTCTCGGCGACATAAAAAAATAAATCCCCGTTTTCGGTCCGTTTTCGCGAGACTGCCCTGTAGGCGTACTTTTAAGGAAATTAAAAAATCGAGTACCGGGTTCTAACGACAGTTAAAGGGGCCATCTTTTGCGCATTTTTTGAATTTTTTTTACCCCCTCCACTTTTCTCGGTACGCAGTCGAAGTAGAAATTTCCGTTTCTTTAATAACTCGGTTCAAAAGAATCGCACAGACACGCAAGTGGCATCACCGCGTGGCGCTCAACGGTGCGCATCTTTTTTATTGAAAATAATTACTCCCAAACGCGTATCCAAGCAGCGGCAATCTTTTTAGTGCGTTTTTTCGGCGTTTTTTATATATTTGTATGCTGCTCCGCAACGGGGAGGCCTACATTCATCATCCGTACCACACTCGATAGAGGATGAGTGCCGTTAGCGAGTCCATTGAAAAATATTGTTCCAAAGTGAAACGTTTTTGCGTGACGGAAGCTTACATCCGGATTTCACTATTTCGGCCGTAGCTTCGCAGGAGTGAGACGGATTGAAATTTTAAAATACACGTTTTGTAGGGCCCAGCTTTTCACAGATGACCTTATTTTTAGATTTTTTCTAGCTTCATTTTTAGAAAATTTACGAGCTAAACCAGATTTATTTTTTATGAAATTGTAATTAAAAGCAAATCGTTGTCGTTTGTTTTGCCGTTTCGCGAAAACGTCGCTGTTGAATTTCATTCTCTATTTAGTAGGGATGGGTCGTCGACGTATTTACCGTCGACGAAACGAGACCGTCCACGTCCATCCATCGACGAGACGATCAACTAGTTGAATTCGTCAACTAGTTGATGCGTCAACTTCGTTACGCGGACGTCCCGGACGTTCTATCTAAACGTCGGGACGATGGTCAACTGTCTACGGTTCAACGCGACGCTTCTCGACGGCTCAGCCGTTGGCTATTTTTATGACGTTAATTTTTAAAATTTAAAGAAGTTCGAAGGAATATAGTTTCGGGGAAAGTAGAACCGCTACTTGTGCTTATTTGTAAAAAGAAATATTTTATTATTTATTTGTTTACGCACATTATAGGCTTTTACATATTGTTTTATGTACTTCTTTCTATTTATAACAAAGAAAGAAGTAGGTATACACAGCAATATCAGGTGTTAGCAGTAAAATATAAATATAAACTACATATATAAGCAGTGAAAGTATTGGGTATAAGCATTAAAATGTGAGTAAATAAAATTGAAGGAAACAATGATTTTGCGTAATAAAGGCGCCAGTTATGAGGTGCGGTAAAAAATACTTTACATTTATTTATTATCTATAAATTTATAAATAAATACATAATTTAAAAATACTTTACATTTGAGATGTTATATAGAAATTCATTGAAGAATACATCTTTCAAAGTCAGGCTTTCACTTTGTGGTGACATTATTAATAAATAAAAAAATCTGTATTATTTGTCAACTTTAGTTTAAGGCTCAATCTGAGAAAAGGAACATTGTTCCCGAAACACGTAAAAAACCAATAAAAAGTGGTGTAAACAAAATTATAATAGATTTACTTTTTTATCTTTAAAGTTGAAAATAGGGAATTTTTAATAAAAATTAATTAAACCTAAATTCAAGATTATATTACATATATAATAATTAATGTTGGACACCTGAATAAGGACCATAGTTAGGTATAGAAAATTGTATTCCCTACAAGTTATATCATTTATATGCTAAAGTTGAAAAGTAAGGAAATAACACAATAATTAAATTTTAGCATCCCTTTTCAGGTAGATATAAGAAGTCGAGATCGATCGAATAAAATATTGATTTTAGAAAAATATCTAGCCGGCCTGTTAATTAATAATAGTTCAATAAAAAATAAAATAATTAAACAGAATTGTTTTATTTTATACAGCGTAAAATTGGGAATTCACCGAATCGTCGCACGTGACATCACAAAAATCAAGTAAAAAAATAATAGATAATAGCTTATTAAGCCTATCTCGCCCTACGCATGTATTCAAATTTCAAATCTCTAGTCATAGTTCGTGTACACAGATCTGCACTCTATGGTAGTGTACTTTAGAGTTGAAATGAAATTACCCGTCGAGCCGTCTATGACGTCTATGGCATGTACAAGTCGACAGCGAGAGATAAAAGAGAAATAAACGGAGACGTTTTGTCATGCTCTCGCTCGTTGCTTTGCATTGCGTTAATCTCGAATCGTCCACCGACCACGGCGTCCGCTGTCCACCGTCTACGAATTCAACTAGTCCATGCGATAAACGTAAACGGTCGACGCGTCGACTGGGCAAACGTCACTGTTGATTTGCAACTAGTGCGGTCATTCAACCCCCATCCCTACTATTAGAGAGTCTGAGGGAACCTCCGTTGCAGGGCGGATGCTTAGGAGAATTTTTATATATTTTACGTAAATTCAATCAATATTTATTATTTGATCGTGCAATGGAACCGAGAGTGACGTCACCTATAAATTGACGAACTCGAGCTGTATATATATATGAAGCCTTTTTCTTACAAGGCCGTTTTTAAGAGTTTTATAAAGTTATTTTCGCACATATTTAGGGTTTTCTCTGCAAGTTTAAATGACAAACACAATTAGAAAAAAATTACAATAGACAAGTCTTTACCGAGTGACATTTTAATATTTATTTTCTACATCTTCTTTGTTTATCACAAAGTGAAATCAAATGCATTAATTTTTTTAAATAAATTTATGCATTTGATTTCACGTTACTTAAGTACAGGATTTTAATATTTTATAATAAAGAGTGCTTTTTAGTACACAATTAACGCTCAATACTGACAGTAATAATATTTTGAAGAATTAGGAAAAGCACGTTTTTTTGAGATGCAATATTGTTGATTTCGCATTAAAACAAATCTACGCACATGTAATATGTTTATTATTGATTTTTATAAAAATGGACTTCGCTTTATTAATTAAATTATTAATTAAATTTCATTACTGAATATACCGCATAATATTATAGGGGGTGTTTTTATTGTTGGTAATATTTTTAGAATAGGGAAGTTTTTTAAATATTATTTTTACATAGATGTGACGTCACGATTTCGATCGAGTGGGATATATTATACACGTGTTTTTTATGCAAGAATGTTTATTTGTGATCACTCGAAATTTTTTTTTGGAAAAGGTTTTTTTTACAGGGTATTTTTTATCATGATAATAATGTAAAATTGGGAATGTAGAATATGCAATGCAATATTTGCGAAAATCCTCAGCTGTTTTGAATATTCGTATGATTTTACTTTAAATATGTTTTTTGAAGATAAATATCTGAATTAATACAGCGTTAAATCATTAAAAAATTACATATAATTAAAGGTTCACAAGTTGGTTTGTGTTTTTTATAAAAACACTTAATCCATTGGATGAATTTTATAAAAAGCGAATCAAATTAACATCTTCTGTCACGAAAAATTGACGAAAATCCTATCGAAATTTATCATTGACCGCCAGTCACAGACAATTAAATGATGAAATGTCAGTTCCATACAAAAAATGCGCGTTGTTGAAATTAAAAATGTAACGTCTCGGTATATTTTTGATGAATAATACATCTGTTGTAAAAAATATAAAGTTTAAAATATGATTTATCGATTTTGACAAGAAAAAAATATTTTTTAATTCAGATTTAAAAGATTAAATCTAAGAAATATAGTGTTCAAAAATATTTATTTCAATCAGCTGTTTTCGATTCAAATATTTTTAAACATGTTAGGCATAATGGTTGAGAGACATTTTCGTGTGTGCATATTAAATTAGGTACCTACATATGTTTTAAATAAAAATATATTGAAATCATTTAAGTGAGGTTTCTCAGCGGGTTTTTATGCCACAATTTTTAAAACAATTACAAAAGACAAGTCTTTGCCGCGTGATTTTTTCTAAACTTTTATTTTATTCTTCTTCTTTTTCTTTCGTTTCCATGCTAGATCTCCTGGAATTTCATTTTTACTCATATCTCGGTGTTGTGCGATCAGATTCAAAATTAAAGTATGACGTTTTGTGACGAATCCGGCCATCTTTTTTTTTTTACGTACAAAGTTTTTGCATAGCTTTCTTTCTCGCGAAAATGCAAAAATAAAACACCGTTTTAGGCGTAGTTTTATAAATTAGAGACGCCATCATTTGCGCATTTTTATGAAACTTTTTCACCCCCTCCACTTTCCTAGGTACCTAACCAAGGTCGAAATATATAATGATGCAATATAGTATATAATTTTTTAGGATTACAACGTACAAGTTACAGAATCATGTATCAATAACATGCACCACCGAGAATAATTTCAGAATTTCAAGTTTTTCATTACTTTTTTTATTTAGATGTGTCGTAACAATTAAGGAAAAGCGTTTGAGAGAAAAATATTATACAGGGTGTTTTTTATGATGAAGTTGAGATTTTTTACGAAATTGTGGTTATGTTAGGTTTAATTAGGTTAGGTTAGGTTAGGTTAGGTTAGGTTAGGACAGGTCAGGTTAGGTTAGGTTAGGTTAGGTTGTGGTTTTTGGGTTTTTCATGGATACCTCCGCGAAGCGATGCTCGATTTCGAAAATTTAAAAAGTCCCGTACGGGCGCAGATTGGGAAATATTATACAAAGTGTTTTTTTATTTAGATATGTCGTAACGATTTCGGAAAAGCGTTTGAGTGAGAAATATTATACAGGTTGTTTTTTATGATGAAGTTGCGTCTTTTTACGAAATTGTGGTTGTGTTAGGTTAGGTTAGAATAGGTTATTGGACAGGGTGTTTTTATGACGAAATTGCGCATTTTCCCGAAACGAGTTGTTGCATAGATGTGACGTCATGATTTCGGGAAGGTGCTTGGGTAGAAAATATTATTCAGGGTGTTTTTTTATGATGAATTTGCGCGTTTCTTCGAAATTAGCTTTGCAGGGGGGTTTAATTTTATTATTATTTTTGTTTAGTTGTGACGTCACGATTTCGGAAAGGTGCTTGGTTGGGAAATATTATACAGGGTGTTTTTTTATGCAATCTGTGATCATGTTTATCTGTGATCACTCTAATTTTTTTTTTTGGATTTTAGATTTTCAACATTGATGACGTATTTTTTTTGGGATTTTTTTTATACAGGGTGTTTTTTTATGATGGTAATAATGTAAAATTGCATAAATGCGCATTATATCGTAATTAGCTTCGCAAGGGGGATTATATTTTATGATTATTTAAGAAATATTCTACAGTGTTTTTTAGTTTTTGACGTCACATTTTGGGGATTTTGAATAATTTAAGCGTGACGTTACGTTTTAGCCGTTTGGAAAATTCTATACAGAGTTGACATTTTGAAAAATTGTCAAAGTGTTTTGTCCTAAATATTTTTTTTTCAAAAACCAAATACCAAAATTTTTTTTTAAACCAAAACACAATTTTTTACCAAATACAAATAAACAAAATCAAAAAACCAAAATGCAATTTTTTTTTGTCTCATTAGTACTCTAAAATTGGAAATATATATTTTCTTAGGTTAATTTGCTTCCAGATTCTTAGGTAAGTTTAGGTTAGGTTGGGAAAGGTTAGGTTAGGTTAGGTTGGGTTTGGTTGGGTTAGGATAGGTTAGGTTTAGTTTGGTTGGGTTAGGTTAGGTTGGGTTAGGTTAGGTAAGGTTAAGTTAGGTTTTGGTTTTTGGGTTTTTCATGGATATCTCCGGAAAGCGATGCCCGATTTCGAAAATTTAGAAAGTCCTAGACGGGCGCAGCCCATCCGCGCCTTCCCAGCAAGCAAAGCCGCGCGGCGACTGTTGTCAGCCCGTGCAGCGGGCGTCTTCGACCGCAAAGCGGGAGCTCTCTCACTTTTGCGCGGCTTCGGGCGCGCAGCGGCTTCTTCTTACACCCTACGGTTTTTAAAATTCGAAGTTCTCACCCCCGTACAAGATCTTTCACAACTCGGTCATTTATCATCCGATTTCAATTTAAAAAAATACCACAGATAGCTCTCATCTTCTTCTATCGAATATTATAATCTGGCACAGTCTGCCGCCAGGCTAAATTGCACGCGTAGTCGTGCAACGGGCACCTAGTCATATATATTAAAAAAATAGTGCACATTGGCCGATATATGTTTATATGTTTGATTGTTTGTAACCAAAAGTTACATTTCGATTTTTTTCGGTTTTTTTCTCCGTTTTCGCGCGCCTTTTTGAGGTTTTCTCTGCGAGTATACACGATAAAAATATTTTGTAAAAAGAATATGAAAGGCAATTAATATCCGCATCCAAATTTTGAGCATTTATTTTTCTTCTTTTTCTTCTTTTTTTTCTACGCCAGTTTGGGCGAAAATGGGTTTTTCTTGCATATTTTCGTCAGTTTTCAAAATTTTTAAATTCGAATCGGTGAAAATGTAGATAATTATGTTAAGCATATAATCTAATTATTAATTTATTTTTTAAAAATTTATTTCGTTTTTACGTACTTTTTGCAAACTTTGCGTTTCCTTTCATCACGTTTTTTTCTAAAAGTACAAGGAATATTTTAATTTTAAAAACAGATTATGAAAGACCCTGACGCTGGCGTAAAAGTAAAATTAGGATCATATTTTAGTACTTCTTCTTCTTCTTTTTTTTGAACTTTGAAATTTTAAAAATATTATGAGGAATGTCTCGATGAGTGTTTGAGATAATTGGTTGGAAATGATACTGATGATGCATATTAGTATGCTGTATACGATATTGTAATAATATTTAACTTTTTTAAATTTTTGAATTTTTTACGATTTTTTTAATGATTTCTTCTTTTAACGAATAACTCGACGAATTCTGGATGAAAATACGATATTTTGAATTTTAATGATGAGTAAGACTACACTGTACCTCTACTAAAAAAATCATAACGATCGACATCGTTTTACTTAGTTTTTTTCGCAATTATAATTCGCCAAAAATACAATTTTTAAAATAAATATAAAATAATGTGGAACAATATACCCCGGCGCCAGCTCTCCGCCAACTCTCATATTATTTTGTATGGAAAATTGTTCTAATTTCAAATTAAGGAAAAGGTCGGCGAAATAGATTTGACATATCGGAACAAAATATGACATTTCAAATAAAATACTTTTCATTGATTTTCAAAATGGTTTATCTGACCATTACGCTTATTTACAAAGAAAAAAAGATTAGAACAATAATGCGTCATATGTTTTTCATTATTTTTAAGAGAAATTAAAAAAGTTATAGAGAAAATTAACGGCCACCAAGCCATTTAATAAATGCTGTTCTTTGTTAGAATATGCAATGCAATATTTGCGAAAATCCTCAGCTGTTTTGAAAATTCGTATGATTTTACTTTAATTATGTTTTTTGAAGACAAATATCTGAATTAATACAACGTTAAATCATTAAAAAATTACATATAATTAAAGGTTCACATGTTGGTTTGTGTTTTTTATAAAAACACTTAATCCATTGGATGAATTTTATAAAAAGCGAACCAAATTAACATCTTCTGTCACGAAAAATTGACGAAAATCCTATCGAAATTTATCATTGACCGCCAGTCACAGACAATTAAATGATGAAATGTCAGTTCCATACAAAAAATGCGCGTTGTTGAAATTAAAAATGTAACGTCTCGGTATATTTTTGATGAATAATACATCTGTTGTAAAAAATATAAAGTTTAAAATATGATTTATCGATTTTGACAAGAAAAAAATATTTTTTAATTCAGTATAGTTGTAAAAGATTAAATCTAAGAAATATAGTGTTCAAAAATATTTATTTCAATCAGCTGTTTTCGATTCAAATATTTTTAAACATGTTAGGCGTAATGGTTGCGAGACATTTTCGTGTGTGCATATTAAATTAGGTACCTACATATGTTTTAAATAAAAATATATTGAAATCATTTAAGTGAGGTTTCTCAGCGGGTTTTTATGCCACAATTTTTAAAACAATTACAAAAGACAAGTCTTTGCCGCGTGATTTTTTCTAAACGTTTATTTTATTCTTCTTCTTCTTCTTTCGTTTCCATGCTAGATCTCCTGGAATTTCATTTTTACTCATATCTCGGTGTTGTGCGATCAGATTCAAAATTAAAGTATGACGTTTTGTGACGAATCCGGCCATCTTTTTTTTTACGTACAAAGTTTTTGCATAGCTTTCTTTCTCGCGAAAATGCAAAAATAAAATACCGTTTTAGGCGTAGTTTTAAAAATTAGAGACGCCATCATTTGCGCATTTTTATGAAACTTTTTCACCCCCTCCACTTTCCTACGTACCTAACCAAGGTCGAAATATATAATGATGCAATATAGTATATAATTTTTTAGGATTACAACGTACAAGTTACAGAATCATGTATCAATAACATGCACCACCGAGAATAATTTCAGAATTTCAATTTTTTCATTACTTTTTTTATTTACATGTGTCGTAACGATTAAAGAAAAGCGTTTCAGAGAAAAATATTATGCAGGGTGTTTTTTATGATGAAGTTGAGTTTTTTTACGAAATTGTGGTTATGTTAGGTTTAATTAGGTTAGGTTAGGTAAGGTTAGGTTAGGTTAGGTTACGACAGGTCAGGTTAGGTAAGGTTAGGTTAGGTTTGGTTAGGTTAGGTTGTGGTTTTTGGGTTTTTCGTGGATACCTCCGCGAAGCGATGCTCGATTTCGAAAATTTAAAAAGTCCCGTACGGGCGCAGATTGGGAAATATTATATAAAGTGTTTTTTTATTTAGATATGTCGTAACGATTTCGGAAAAGCGTTTGAGTGAGAAATATTATACAGGTTGTTTTTTATGATGAAGTTGCGTCTTTTTACGAAATTGTGGTTGTGTTAGGTTAGGTTAGAATAAGTTATTGGACAGGGTGTTTTTATGATGAAATTGCGCATTTTCCCGAAACGAGTTGTTGCATAGATGTGACGTCATGATTTCGGGAAGGTGCTTGGGTGGAAAATATTATTCAGGGTGTTTTTTATGATGAATTTGCGCGTTTCTTCGAAATTAGCTTTGCAGGGGGGGTTTAATTTTATTATTATTTTTGTTTAGTTGTGACGTCACGATTTCGGAAAGGTGCTTGGTTGGGAAATATTATACAGGGTGTTTTTAATGATGATAATATTTTAAGAATTGGGAAATTGCGCGTTTACGAATGGTCTTTTGCATAGATGTGATGTCACGATTTTGAAAAGGCGCTTGGGTGGGAAATATTATACAGGGTGTTTTTTTTATGCATTCTGTGATCACTCTAATTTTATTTTTGGATTTTAGATTTTCAACATTGATGACGTATTTTTTTTGGGATTTTTTTTTATACAGGGTGTTTTTTTATGATGGTAATAATGTAAAATTGCATAAATGCACATTTTATCGTAATTAGCTTCGCAAGGGGGATTATATTTTATGATTATTTAAGAAATATTCCACAGTGTTTTTTAGTTTTTGACGTCACATTATGGGGATTTTGAATAATTTAAGCGTGACGTTACGTTTTAGCCGTTTGGAAAATTATATACAGAGTTGACATTTTGAAAAATTGTCAAAGTGTTTTGTCCTAAATATTTTTTTTTTCAAAAACCAAATACCAATTTTTTTTCCAAATACAAATAAACAAAATCAAAAAACCAAAATCCAAATTTTTTTTTTGTCTCATTAGTACTCTAAAATTGGAAATGTATATTTTCTTAGGTTAATTTGCTTCCAGATTCTTAGGTAAGTTTAGGTTAGGTTGGGAAAGGTTAGGTTAGGTTGTGTCTTTTTATAAAAACACTTAATCCATTAGATGAATTTTATAAAAAGCGAACCAAATTAACATCTTCTGTCACGAAAAATTGACGAAAATCCTATCGAAATTTACATTAATCGACAATTAAATGATGGAATGTCAGTTTCATACAAAAAATGCATGTGGTTGAAATTAAAAATGTAATGTCTCGGTATATTTTTGATGAATAATACATCTGTTGTAAGAAATATAAAGTTAAAAATATGATTTATCGATTTTGACAAGAAGAAAATATATTTTAATTCAGTATAGTTGTAAAAGATTAAATCTAAGAAACATAGTTTTCGAAAATATTTATTTCAATCAGCTGTTTTCGATTCAAATATTTTTAAACATGTTAGGCGTAATGGTTGAATACATTTTCGTGTGTGCATATTAAATTAGGTACCTACATATGTTTTAAATAAAAATATATTGAAATCATTTAAGTGAGGTTTCTCAGCGGGTTTTAATGCCATCATTTTAAAAAAAATTACAAAAGACAAGTCTTTGCCGCGTGATTTTTTGTAAACATTTATTTTATTCTTCTTCTTCTTTCGTTTCCATGCTAGATCTCGTGAAATTTCATTTTTATTCATATCTCGGTGTTGTGCGATCGGATTCAAAATTAAAGTATGACGTTTTGTGACGAATCCGGCCATCTTTTTTTTTACGTACAAAGTTTTTGCATAGCTTTCTTTCTCGCGAAAATGCAAAAATAAAACACCGTTATAGGCGTACTTTTAAAAATTAGAGACGCCGTCTTTTGCACATTTTTATGAAACTTTTTCACCCCCTTCACTTTCCTAGGTACCTAACCAAGGTCGAAATATATAATGATGCAATATAGTATACAATTTTTTAGGACTACAACCTACAAGTTACAGAATCATGTATCAATAACATGCACCACCGAGAATAATTTCAGAAGAAAAATGTTGGGTTAGGTTATGTTAGTTTAGATAAGGTTTAGTGCGTTCTTCAAAAAATAAGATAAAAATATTTATTTTAAAACATTTCTTCTGAATGTAACTATTGTTTTTGAGGGTATTATTTTGCGATTAGATGATAATTTCGATGAAAGTGTAGCTCTTTCTTCTTATTAATATAATTCTTCACTTATTCCATTTTTCTTTCACTGTTTTCAATTTTTTTTAAATAATATGTTTCAGTACATTTACAATTTTTGTTACAATACAAGTTATAAGCAAAAAAAGATTATTTCAGGTTAGGTTAGGTTAGGTTAGGTTATGTTGTGAATTTTGGGTTTTTCTTGGATATGTTCGCGAAGCGATGCCCGATTTCAAAAATGTAAAAAGTTCCAGACGAGCCCAGCCCGTCCGCGTCTTTTCTCGACAGACGCTGCGCGGCAAAGCCGCGCGGCGACTGTCGACACCCGTCGCCCGCGTAGCGGGCGTCTGCGACCGCAAAGCGGGAGCCGTCTGACTCACTCACCTTTGCGCGGTCTTTGCGCGGCTTCCTCTTACATCCTTCGGTTTTTACAAGTTGAAGTTCTCTCTCTTCCCACTCGATCTTTCACAACTCTGTCATTTATTATCCGATTTCAATTTGAAAAAATACCACAGATAGCTCTCTTCTTCTTCTATCGAATCTTATAGTACAATCTCCCAAAGGCGCAGTCCGATATTTGCGATCGGGGCGTTACCGGAAAGTGTTTACCGTCAATCTTTTTCTTCGTTACTTAACCAACAGTGAGTCCGTCTTCTTCTTCTTGGTTACTTAATCATCAGTGGATCTGCCGCCAGGCTAAATTGCACGCGTAGCCGTGCAACGGGCACCTAGTAATATATATTAAAGTTATAAGGTAGTTTCCGCGATATATGTTTGTCACATCGAATTATTGACATTTGCCGTTTTTTTGCGTTTTTTGACTTTTTTTTCGCACATATTTACCGTTTTCTCCGCGAGTTTACGCGATATTCACAATTTTTTTTTAAAATACAAAGGAAAACTCTTTGACACGTGAGATTTTATAAAAAAAAAATTTCTTCTTCTTTTAATGTCGTTTTTATGCCCGTTAGAGTGAAAAGTCGTTTTTGCCTCATAACTTTGCGAGTTTTTGGCAATTTTGGAATTTGAAACTTGATTATGATGGACACGCCGATAACGCGTAATTTCTAATTCATCATTTTTTCCTTCTTATCCTTATACACTTTTTTATACACTTTTACACTTTTTCGGCCTTTTTTGACAAAGCCGTTTTTTGGGGTTTTTTCGGCTTTTTTTTCGCACGTTTTTACCGTTTTCTCCGCGAGTATACACGATAATCACAATTTTTAAAAAGAATACAAAGGCCAACTCTTTACTGCGTGTTGTTTTTTAAAAATTTATTTTCTTCTTTTTCTTCTTTAGTTTCTATGCTCGATGGCGTGAAATTTCGTTTTTACTGCACATCTCGGTGTCTTGTGATCGGATTAAAAAAAAAAGTATTACGTTTTGTGCCGAATCCGGTCATCTTTTTTTCATACCTACATCAATTTTGCGTACCTTTCTTTCTCGCCGAAATACAAAAATAAACCCCCGTTTTCAGTCCGTTTTCGCGAGGGCGCCGTTTCTGCGACTGTAGGCGTAGTTTTAACGAAATTAAAAAATCGAGTACCAGGTTCAAACAACAGTTGGAGGTGCCATATTTTGCGCATATTTTTAAATTTTTTCACCTCCTCCACTTTTCTCGGTACGCCACCACAGTCGAAATATCCGTTTCTTCAATAACTCGGTCAAAAAAAACCGCACAGACACGCAAGTAGCATCACCGCGTGACGCTCGACGGTGCGCATCTTTTCTATTGAAAATAATTACTTCCAAACGCGTGTCCAAGCAGCTGTAATCTTTTTAGTGCCTTTTTTTGGCGTTTTTTATATTTTTGTATGCTGCTCCGCGACGGGGAGGCCTACATTCACCCGCAATATCTCAATCGATAGAAGAAGAGTGCAGCTAACGAGTCTGGCAAAAAATATTGTCTCAAAATGAAACGTTTTTGCGTGACGGAAGCTTACATCCGGATTTTACCATTTCAGCCGTAGCTTCGCAGCAGTAAGGCTAATTTCAAATCTAAAAAATACGTTTTGTAGGGCCCAGCTTTTCACAGATGACCCTGTTTTTAGATTTTTTTTATTTTTATTTTTAGAAAAGTTATAAGCTAAACTAGACGATAAATTTGATAAATATATTCTAGCATTTCTTTTGTTTTCCCGAAACGCATCGTTTCCCACTGCAATGTATTTATTAATACGATTTATTTAATTTTCTTCAGTACCGGGAGATCTCCCGTCATGCGCGCATGCCTCGCTCAATTTTTTAATATTTTTACGTAAATTTAATTGAATTTTTTTCGAATTACGATTATACTTTTTCAAAAAATAATTGTACATACATTTTTAGTTTTCTGTTATTCCCTACGAATAATATTTTTAAAGATTGAAAACTTAACTAATGTTTTTTAATACATCATTTTTAAAAATAATATTTTTCAGTACATAAACAATTTTCGCTAAATTTTTCAATTCTCAAAAGCTATAAGAATGCGATTTATGGATTTTTGTTGGAAACATCTTAATTGTCAAAATCTAATCTATTAATTTGTTTGGAGACTTATCCTTTTATGGTTATTTATTAAATTATAACTTGGGTCTTTTTAATTTTGAAATATTGTTCTTATAAAACTTCTTTATAGTATTTATATTTCTTTTATATTTACTTTTCTTTATATATCGGAATATCTTTTCATTTAAATCATTTTGAAAAGTTTTTTGTTATTTTTTTAAAGGCCTCAATTGGGTATATTTTATTTTATATTATTTAGAATTTTAACAGCTTATTCGTTAAAATAAATATAGCATATGTGGGGTATAATAGCGAAGGCAGCAATATCGAAAAAAAATTAAATGTAATCATAGAGGATTATTAATTTATAATATACTGAATTCGATATTTTATATGAAATAAATTTACAGAAAACATGATTTTGGAAGGGACAGATACATAAAATCTAAAATATAGTACATTTTAAATGAGTCGATATCGGTGAATGCTTACAAACCATTTTTTTAAATTTTTTGGACGTTGCTACCTTTGCTTTTATATATGAGACGCCACATATGTGATAAATAAAAATATCAAGGGCCTGTTGTTTGATCAGAAGTAAGAGTAATAGTTAAGAAAAAAAGCATAGTTTTTGCATTCTCTTCCAATCAAAATTACAACATTAACAGTATCGCGGATAGCAGCACTTTATAACTGGTGCCGCAAATAAACTAAAATAACAGTTAAAAATCGAGGTTTTGGTACAAAAAGTGGTTCGGCACAACAAAGTGAATCCAGAGCAGATTATGATCTGATCATAACTTCAGTTGGTGAGAATTCTGCAACACTTTTTCACATTAATTAAAACTTACATACTACAAACTCTTTTGTCAAGAACTTGCACCAATACTACGCTCACGGCTGTCAAACTCGATACCGTGACATCACCACGGTAGCTACGCTAAGTATTGGACGAGGCGACGAGGTGTGAGTGTGTTAGTATCTACTTGTTCACTCGACCGCACCAGGGGAATCAAACTCAGCGGCCCGCATAATACTTACATATTTAACAAAAATACAATATCTGATTTATACAATTTTTATATTATTCATCCTTTTAATATGGATGCCATTAACTTTATAAATATGGCAAAGGATGCAGTGGACACCTTAATTAGCATAATAATGGATCCCACTAATAAATTTAATAAGGACCAAATATCTAAAATAATTCCAAAAACAAATGGCATAATGGGCACAATTAGTCAAATGGCCGCGAAAATGGCCAATCTCGAAGGTGAACTGGCAGCCTACAAGAACATAAGTCATAACAAAGAAAGCTCCGGTAAATCTTATAACAACTCTCTTGAAATTTTTGATGCTATAGCTGAGATGGATGAGCGTAAATTGAGATCCCATAATTTAATAATGCACAATGTTCAGGAAAGTGCAGCTGAAGCGCTAAGTCAAAAACTAGTCGACGACACTAACAAAGTCACCAAAGTATTAAACGACATTGATAACTCCGTACAAGCAGGTATGGTCAAACTTTACAGACTAGGAAAATCTCGAGATAATAAACCAAGACCGATTAAAATTGTGTTCAATGCCCCGTCTATCCCAAAACTTTTACTCAGCAAACGTCGCATGCTAAAGGAAAATATAAGAATATATCAAGATCTGACTCCAAATCAACAAAATAGGCTAAAGGAATTACACGAGGAACTTGAAACTCGGACAAAGGAAGGAGAAACTGATTTAACATTGAAATATATTAACTCAGTCCCGAGAATAGTTGTGAAATCAAAAAACTATCAAAATTCAAACTAAACAATAAAGAGGTCATGAAGACAATTTACTATCAAAACGTACGAGGTTTAAAAACGAAAATACAGGAATTACGCAATAATGCTCCTCTTATAAGCTGTGATATATTAGCATTCAGTGAAACTTGGCTAGACAGTTGTGTAAAATCAAGTGAATTAGGTTTCGACTGGTGTAACGTATATCGCAAGGATAGGGATCATTTAACTAGTTCGAAGTCCAGGGGAGGTGGTGTGCTTATCTGTGTACCAAAAATTATATCTTCTCATCAGCTTGTCTCAGTACACAATGACATTGAACACGTAATTGTTATGCTGAGCACAAAACCGGAAAAAACCATAATTGTTTGTACGTACATACCACCGTCTTCTAGTATTGATGTCTACAAGAAACATGTAGAGGAAATAGAAATAATACGTACTAAATATCCGAAATTGAAATTAATATTACTGGGTGATTATAATTTGCCAAACAATTTAATACCAGGGGAATTAACAGATCCTAGATCTGAACTAGTGAATGTTAGCGCGCAAACATCACAAATAATCGAAATGTCTTTTTTCCTTGGCTTGACACAAGTAAACAATACCTTTAATTGCAATAATCGCATCCTTGACCTTGTTTTCTCAAGTGATAAATTCACGGAAGTGGAACCAGCAGACGAATATTTACTCTCTGTTGATACACATCATCCACCCTTGATTATAAGCATTAAGTACAAATATGTCAAACCGCATGAATATCATACATTTTCACGAAATTTTCATAAAGCTGACTATGCTTCTATTAATGAACATCTTAAGTACATCGATTGGTCTTTTTTGTTGAATTGTGATGATATTGATGTTATTACTGAAAAATTTCATAGTATTATTGACGACACTGTAAACAAATTTATTCCATATGTTGAAATATTTCCTAGTTCTTTTCCAAAATGGGTTTCGAAAGATTTAAAGGAAATGATAAAAAATAAAAAGCTTGCTCACAAAACATATAAAGAAACAAAAAACAGTATCGATTACAGTAATTACTCACAGCTTAGATCTCAATGTAAAGTATTGTCTAAATGGTGTTACTCTAATTATATAAAAGAAGTTGAGTCTTCCATCAAAGTAAATGTTAAAACCTTTTGGAATTATACAAAATCCCTAAAAGTTTATAAAAATAGTTATCCTAATGTTATGTTCTACAATGGTAAATTTTGTAATAATTTTGATGGGATTGTTAATTTATTTGCGGAATTCTTTAAAAATGTCTATGTACCTGTGTTACCAAAAAACACCGACCACACATCAGCAACATCAAACATTGAAACCACATTAAATATAAATAATTGCACAATAAGTACTTCCAGTATTATAAGTGGGATTAAAAAACTTGATGTAAATAAAGGGCATGGACCTGACGGAATTCCTCCACTATTTATAAAAAATTGTGTTGATGTACTATCTCTCCCCCTGTCAATCATATTTAATAAATCCATATCAGCGGGTATATTCCCACATATATGGAAGGAAAGTTTCTTAACACCGATCTTCAAAGATGGAGACAATAATGATGTAAAAAATTATAGACCCATTTGCATACAATCTTGTATACCTAAGTTATTCGAATCACTAGTCCTCGATACTATATCTCCTGTTTTAAAACAAACAATAACTCCGTACCAACACGGATTCATCTCAAATAGATCTACCCTAACAAATTTAGTTTTGTATGAAAATTACATTATTAAATCTTTTGTTAATAAAACTCAAGTAGATTCAGTTTACACGGACTTCAGTAAGGCGTTTGACAAAGTCTCACATGCTTTATTAATTGCCAAATTGGGAAAAATAGGATTTGGTGGACAAATACTTTCTTGGTTAACGAGCTATCTGAGTGAAAGAAGGCAAAGGGTAAAAATATATTCATATGTATCAGAATGTTTCCATGCTACTAGTGGTGTACCACAGGGATCGCATCTTGGACCAATACTATTTCTATTATTTGTGAATGACATTTCAACAATATTTAATGACATTGAATATTTGCTGTTTGCAGATGATCTAAAAATCTTTAAATCAGTAACCAACATTTATGACTGCAACATATTACAGCAAAACCTAAATTCTCTTTCAGTATGGTGTGAAACGAATAAATTGTACTTAAATTTAAATAAATGCAAAATTATATCATTTACTAGATTAAAATCAAAAATAAATTTTGAATACTCTCTATGTAACACCAAACTAGAAAATGTTGACTGTATTCGAGACTTAGGGGTATTATTCGACTCGAAACTTACTTTTACTAATCATATTAATGCGATAACTTGTAAGTCTCTAAAATTGCTGGGATTTATTTTAAGGACATCACGCCCATTTCAATCAATTGAAAGTATTAAAATGTTATACATGTCTCTTGTCCGGAGCCAATTAGAATATTGCTCATCAGTTTGGTCTCCATATTATAATGGGCATATAGACAGTATTGAGCGTGTCCAACGCAAATTTCTCAAATACATTAACTACAAGTTAAGCATACCAATACAAAACATAGAATACAATTACATATTGAAGAGACTAAATTTACTCACATTATATGATAGAAGAAAAATTTATGATATAGTTCTTCTTTACAAAATTGTAAACAATATGTTGGACAGCCCTGACCTTGTGGCATGTATCGAATATAATATCCCTTCCACACATAGAACGCGACAAATTGTCACATTCCATCGCAACAATTGCAATACTAACTATCATTCAAATTCTGTGATACACAGAATATTGGGAACTTGTAATGAATATGGTTGCATGATTGACATTTTCGTCGACAGTCTGGAGAAAGTAAAGTTCACACTTAAAGAGGCAATACTGCTTCGTTACTGACTTCAGCTGTTAATATGTAATGGTGGGTAATATATATTTTTCGTACACATTGCCGCTTTGTACTTTATATTTATAATTTCTGTACACATGTTTTGGTGCTATTCCTGGTACTTTTAATAATTTGCTACTTGTAATTTATATTGTTTAATGTATGTTCTTTTTAATTTTATGATATATTTTTTTATGTAAAAGCCTATACGCATTGCTGCTCGTTACCTACTCTACATTTTTAATTTTTATACTCATGATTTGGTGCTATTCCCGAAACTTTTAATGTATGTGCTTTTTGAAATTTATTTTATACTCTTTATGTAAAAGCCTAATGGGCGTAAACAAATAAATAAATAAATAAAAAAAAATACCCGTTTTCGTAAAAATCTATGCTTTTTTCATAACTATTACTTCTGATGAAACAACAGACCCTAAGCCAATTAAAATAATTCGCTTGATGAATTTAGAATTCATTGTAGTAAAAGATAGAGAAAACATAATATATGTAGAAGAAGTAATGAAAAGATTGAAGAAAGAAATTGTTTGAATAAATGAGATATAGGAGTACATTAATGCATTAGGGAAGTATGTAATAAAAATCTATGCTTTTTCATAACTTCTGATCAAACAACAGGCCATAAGCCAATTAAAATAATTAGCTTGATGAATTTAGAATTCATTGTAATAAAAGATAGAGAAAACATAATATATGTAGCAGGAATAATGAAAAGATTGAAGAAAGAAATTGTTTGAATAAATTAGATATAGGAGTACATTAATGCATAAGGGAAGTATGTAAATTTATTTCCAGAGGGAAAGGAAGGTAGATGGAAATGGATTTCTAGGGTTTCTACATGTAGTTTTTTTTTACAAAGCCCTATTTGGCTTTTTTTTTAACTTTTTTCGGACATATTTACGATTTTCTCTGCAAATATGAAAGATAATGACAATTTAAAAAAATACGAAATATAAGTCGTTGCCGCGTGACATTTTTGTAAAATTTATTTTCTTCTTATTCTTATTTTGTTGCTTGGTTCATTTCGTTTTTACCTCATATTATTTATTGTATTGTGATCGGATTCAAAATTGAAGTATGACGTTTTGTGCCGAGTCTGGCCATCTTTATTTTTTTATATGCAATGATTGCTATATTTTTAAATTTTTTCTATCTTTATATATAAAAAAATTATAAGCAAAATTTTTTTTTTCGATACGTGTGTTTGAAAGTTTTTTAATGAGATTTTATTTTTATTTTGACGTAAGCCGGATTTCGACAATTTAAAAATTGCATATTTTTCAGCTATTTTCGTCTCAGGGATCTCTCTTTTATAGTATTAAATTATTTTTTTTCTCTCTTCGTTATTTTCTGACAGATTTGAATTTATAACACTATTTTTTTATTTTGTTTAATGTAGTGTTTTTTAAATTTATTTCTTACTTTTTTGGATAAGCCATTGTTTAAAAATAAACTAAAATATTTTTTTTATAAAAAGTCGAAAAAGATTTTATTGATATGTTAATTTTATATTTAATTTTAAAAAAGCATTTATTTTTAATTCTACTTTGGATACATAATCTTTTACATAATCATTCATATTTTTCCATGTACGACCTAACCTAACCTGACCTATAATAAATAATTTTCTTTTACGCACACAATGATTTTAAAACTGACAAATCTATGAAAACATTCCAAGCTTCGGAGGCACGTTTTGACCGTATAGCGGTCGTCACGGCCGCGCGTCTATCGCCGCAGCGGCGCAGCGGTCGTCATGGCCGCGCAGCGGACGCCACGGCCGCGCAGTGGAACTCACACAAAAAACCAAAATCAAAAACCGAAATAGAAAAACCTAATTTAAAAAACCATAATTAAAAAATAAAATTAAATTCAACAAAACAGAAATAAAATCAAAAACATTTTTTTTTCAAGATTTTGTAAGATCGGCCATCCTTATATATATTTTTTTTTGATAATTCAATTATCATAAAAGTATAATATATAAGAAAATATTTTCATTCACCCGAGTTTCACGGTTTCGACCGTAGTTTCGCGGCGAGACTTTAATTTTTTTCTGACATTCACGATCTGTAGAATTTCAAATTACCTATCTTTCTACATTTTTAGTTTTATTCTAACTTTATTTTTAGAAAAGTTAGAAATGATTTCAATTTTTATAGATCAACTTAGACATCTGTTGAGTTTTTTTAAAATCTCGAGTTTTCGATACATTTTTGATGTTTAGTTTTTTGGCTGTAACTCCGAAACGCCATTTTATTCGGCAATATGGCATGGTATTTTTAACATGGCAGGCTTCAAAATTAAGTTCCCAGTTTTGCGATTTTAGCCGTGGCTTTGCAATAAGGATGTTACAAAAATTTTTATTAAATAAAATCTGTACAAGTTAACGTGATATATATTTCTGCATTTTTAGTTTTTTCTGATCTATTTTTTTTTTAGAAAAGCTATTTAAGAAATAATTATTCCCATTTTTTCTGGGGCCAGGTAGACATCTATTGAAAATTTTTTGAAGCTCGAGATATCGGTAAATTTTTGATGTTTACTTTATTGGCTATAACTTCTAAACGCGTCATTCTATTTTAGTCATCGATATTTCGATCGATAGGGAAATAGTTCTTCTATCGATCATATTGAAAATAATTTTGTTACAATTACAGACTTAAGCATTACGTCCGCTTTCATCCGAGTTTTGTGGTTTTGACTGTGGCTTCGCAGGAAAATTTTTAATTCTTATTCTTAAAATCACAATCTGTAGAATTTAACGTTATCTATCTTTTGGAATTTTTATTTATTTTTTATCACTATTTTGAGAAAAGTTATAAAATAAAATATTTAAAAAATCGCTCAAAATTTCGCGGTTTTGGGCGTGGCTTCGCAATGAGGATGTAAAAAATATATATATTTAATAAAATCCTTACAAGTTAACATGATGTATCTTTCTGCGTTTTTATTTTTTTTCTATCTATTTTTTTAGAAAAGTTATTAAAGAAAATATTTATTTCCATTTTCCGGGGCCAGATAGACATCTATTGACAATTTTTTGAACCTCGAGATATCGGTAAATTTTTAATGTTTAGTTTATTGGCTGTAACTTCTAAACGCGTCATCCTATTTTAGTCATCGATATCTCGATCGATAGGGAAATAGTGTCTTTATCGATCATATTGAAAATAATTTTGGTACAATTACAATCTTCAGTATTACGTCCGCTTTCATCCAAATTTTGTGGTTTTAACTGTGGCTTCGCGGGAAAATTTTTAATCCTTATTATTAAAACCACAATCTGTAGAATTTAACGTAATCTATCTTTAGGAATTTTTATTTATTTTTTATCACCATTTTGAGAAAAGTTATAAAATAAAATAAAATAAAATTCCATCTTCATAAGTATTTCAAAACTTTTCTTGAAATAATGATAAAAAATAAATAAAAATGCAGAAATATAGAAAACGTTAAATTATACAGACTGTATTTTTTGGAAATGTAATTTAAATATTTTCCGCGAAGTCACAGACAAAACAGCAAAACGCGGATGAAAGCGGACGTAATTCTAAAGTCTGCCATTGTAAAAAAAATATTTTTGGTAAGTTCGATAGAAGCACTATTTCCTTATCGATTGAGATATCGACGACTAAAATTGGATTATGCGTTTAGAAGTTATGGTTAAAAAACATAAGGACAAAAATTTACATAAGACGATAACTTTTAAAAAAAATCAACAGATGTCTAATATAGGCCAGGTTCAAATTGGATAAATATTTCATTCGTTTACAACTTTTCTAAAAATAAAGATACAAATAAAATAAAAATGCAGAAATGTAGATGATGTAAAATTCCATCGATTGTATTTTTTAAAATAAAGGTTATAAAAAAATTTAATAGATGTCTCATTAGTACCGCAAAATTGGAAAAAAATATTTTATTAAGTTAAATTGCTACTACATTCTTAAGTAAGGTTACCTTCTTCTTTGGGCACACAATGATTTAAAAACTGACAAATCAGTGACAATACTCTTCGGCGACACAGTGGACGCTTCGTTTTGACCGCGCGGCAGTCGCATCGGCCGCAAAGAGGTCGCCACGGCCGTGCAGCGGTCGCCACGGCAGCGCAGCGGTGGTACTCCGGTTTCGACCGTTTCGACCGCGCAGCCATTTGCCCTTTGCGCGGCCATTTCAAACATTTCGGATACATTTTGTTTTTAATTGTTTCGGCCTTTACACCCGAACGCGCACTCCGATCTTCGCGATCGTGGCCTCACTGGAAAGGGGAGCTCAGCGCGCAGTGTTTACCGTCAACCTTCTTCTTCGTTACTTAATTATCAATGAGTCTTCCGCCAGGCTAAATTGCACGCGTAGTCGTGCAACGGGCACCTAGTCTCTTGTTATTTGTCTAATGAAACCGGGAATTTTTCAACGTAGATGGGCTGTTATATAAATTATTTAAAATAATATTTCCCTCTTTGCGGGTTTTTATACGTTTGCGTTCGGGTACGTGCTTTACCTTTACATACTTTTGATTAAAAATATCTTATTTATCTCTACCTTTCTGAAAATAAATTTGAGCAAACATTGAGAGATATAAATCGATAATTATCAAATGTTTGATTTCAAAGAACGTTTAATAATTATTTCAAAATTTTGACCACATGACTATATTACTTGAAGAAATGGCGTGGTAATTTTATTGCGTTCAACACAACAATCATGTAAAAAATAAATAAAATAACAATTCCATATTGAATACAGTGGGCACTGCCATTTTATAAAAGATTTCAACATATTTTCAATACGTAATACATAAGAATCATGCTTTCGTTATTTAACACCCACTGACTATAAAACTGCGATATGTCTGGTCTAATATAAGATCCACTTGGGAAGAAATATTTCATGTTGTGTTTTAGAAAACTGCTGAAAGCACTTTTGATATCAATCACTTTTAAGAATGCGCCGTCTAAAAGATTACCTTTCGAGTAGGTATTAATAATATTCGCCACGGATCGTGGTAGTCCGAGTGTAAAGTTGAAAGTAATAAGTTTAATAATAATCAGGTTTAATAATCTTCGTGTTAAAGAGAATGGATTCAATTGGAAAAACCAAAAAATAGTAATTAAATAGCATCTTGAAATTGCTTAATAATTAATTTTTAAATTAAACAAATATTTAATATATTTAAAAAAAAAACATTATGGAACACACAGAATTATATTCAAGAACACATTCTTATTTGATTTTTGTGAAATATTGATATTGTGAAATTTAAAGTCAAATTAATTAATCAATTATTTTGGAAATAATTAATTTGGTTTTAAATATAGCAATATTCACTTAAATCAATGAAAACCCCGAGAACATGTCAGGTGACAAAATAGCGAAAGTAAGAGTTTATGTCGACTTAGATTACATCAAACATCAAAACAAATTCCCTTGTATAAAAGTTAAATATTTATTTCTATACATTTATAAAAGGAAAACTGAAGAAGCAATTGTCTTTTAAAACTTCTTTCAAATGAGATGTAAGTTTCATTGATTTCCGAGAATTATTTTTTGAGTAGTGACAGGTTTTTTGTATTCATATCAGAAACGCCTCAGTGGGATATTGCTCTCTTTCCTCCTACGCCCCTCGTGTGTTGTTTCAGCCTGACCTTACTGTATCGTACACAGGTGGCGCTACGATATAAATTCTGGGCGATGCATTTTCTGACCGCACAATGAGAAATTTCTCTAATACGAATTGGCCGCTTTGTTCATCCGATTTAACTGTGTCTGATTTTTTTTCCACAGGACTACAAAAGGAAAAGGGTCTACGTATATAAACCAAAACAATCCAACGGCTAAAAACAACGTGCGCTTAGAATTCATAAATAATTCAATTTTTCCGGAAGTATACTAGAATGCAATAAAAAATTCTCGTAGTAAAGGAATAAACTGATATTAAAAGTCAAGGTAAATTAGGTATAGATGTCTCATAGAGACGAAGCTATATTTTTATGTGGGAAAATATGTATGGAAGTCATTTTTGGGTGTTCATAGGGCTTACGACCTGTCGTACGGCTGGCTTAGGTGATCACTTTATCTACCACGTCTATCAAATTTTTGGAAGTTGTATAACTTACATGTTTACTTACACAACTTGTTTCGTATATGAGTTGTATTTTTACTATCACTACCTGCAGTCTAAAGCTTCTTCATTAACATTATCCAATACAGATTTCACTAATGATAATGAGGTATCTATATTTTGATTGGAATTTTTAAAACACAATTCTTTGTATGTGTATATGAGATTCTCGCGAATTATTAATTTTACATAGAATACGCTTGAAATTTATTTAAATTTTCAAAACCAGCCATATGATAGGTCGTTAGCCATCCGAACACACAAAAAACATACCTACCTTCTCACATAAAAATATAGCTTCGTCTCTATTTTTGATTTTAATTTTTTTATAAGTGGACCTATTTATTTGAAATTCTAAACCAGCAGGTATCGCATATTCTAAAGCTTTGTAATGTAATGTGTAGTTTAGAATTTCAGAGATTAAAGTTCATTAATAAAAAACATACATGCAGATAGAGTACTTTACGTAGTGCTCGTCGATATTATTATTATATGCTAACATAAAAATTATAAAACTGGGAAGACTTCGGTGGCTGAGTCATGTGGAGAGAATGTCCGAGCATCAAGCACCATCTGCTGAACTCAAGGCCAATAGGGCGAAGGAGCTTAGGAAGGCCAAAATTAAGATGGAGAGACAACGTCCTTAAAGATATCTCTGCCTCGGAGCTTCGGAACTGGAGAGAGCTGGCACTAAACTGAGATGAGTGGAGGAAAAGTCTCGAGAAGGCCAAGACCCACCAAGGATTGTAGTGACAAGAGTGATAAAGATGATGATGATGCTAAAACAAAATAATTTCTTTAAATATGTATAATATGTTTTGTTGAATCATGTACCTTGTAAAATACTAAATATGTAAATAAAACACAACATTTTTAATACGCTTCGAAGATTAATGCTAAGCGCATATAAAATATGGTTAGCGTTCTAAGGTTAGTAAGAATTTTAGCAAGATTAACAAAAATAAAATAATTATAGTTATTTTAGAGCAACATAACATCCTCTGCTTTCACATTTATGTTATTTGATAACGATAATAAGTTAAGTTTGAATCTCACATTGTTCCCAATTTTAGAGGCAATGTATCACTCTCTTTGTCATCGTCTGTATAAAAGAAGACACAAATTATTGTGTTAAAAGCGGAGGTGGAAAAGGTAAAAGTGAGTTAAATGAAAACCCTTAGGAAGCAGGAAATTTTTCAAAAAAAAAAAAAGGTGACTTCTTTTGAATATTCTACTAGCTCTCATTTGTGCATAGGATTTTTATGGTCTGGAATATACCGTTATTGAAAATAAATTATCGATGATTTTTCAAACTGAAGACTATCAGAACACCTTGATACCATTTAAAGGGAATGAAAGCAAGGGCAGCAATATCAAAAAAATATTGAATGCCGTCACCCAGGTTAACTAATTTATAATATACTGAATTCGAGATTTTATAGAAAATTTAATAGATTTAAGACTGAAACATCACAGCAATATACAATTTTGTAAATAGCAAAAGCAGCAATGTTCACAGCAGCAAACACAGAAATATCCATTTTCAATAATTAAATATTTATATCCGATAAACGTATATGAAAGGAAAACTGGGGTGGTAATTGTTTTTAAGACTTATTTATATTAACGTTTGAAAGATTACAGATAAAATGACATATATACAACTTTCAAGAATTTGAAAATGTGTGGATGTTTTTATCGTGGAATTGATGAACGTTGCATTGTGTAAAGTTACCGCTTAAGCCAGCTCATACAGGACATAAGCCAGGTGTCCTTCTTAAAGGTACTTCCATGCATGTTTTTCGTGTAAATAGCCTCGTCGATGTTTTTTATTTATATTAATTATAAATTTCCATTTCACCTCACCAGATCAAGGTTCATGTAAACATTTGACTTAAGTAGCTTGTTGGTATAGTGATCGTGACATCCATTTCAGGATAGTCCTATTGTCATAGCTTAGTATGAAAATATTCAGACTATTTATAAGACATAGATACGCATTCCGTATTCTCACCTCTATTAAAAAAAAATCAACGCAATAATTGATTCGATAATTTTCTAAGCTTGCAAGTTATGTAAGATATGGATACATTATACTATGCACGAATTCAATCCTACACTGTCTGTCATGTTATGCCGATAATACAACACTGCATTCTATTGTCGAGAACACTCCGGTGGGGAGATTATGTACAGCACGTATGTACAGATAACCTCTTAATTTAAGCGGATTTACAGACTCCGTATGGAAAATTACCAAAGTTAGGGCAGCCAGCCCCGAACCAATCTGTCAGAGAGGCATGCGATGATATCAGCCATACAATCAATAAGATTATAGGTGTTGTAGCGAAGCAGTTCAAACGGCGGTTGTTTCCGTTCGTTGGTAAATCTCCCCAAACGGCAAACATGTCGTGTCCGACAGGTCAACCCAGCGGACATTAAGCTGGCTACACAACTCTCGTGTTCCACGTATCGAAAGGGATTTATTCATAGCTTCATTCTGTTTAATTTTGTTTGTAAAGGATATTTTAGATCTTGTGCAGATCTAATATATATGTTGGGTCATCATAAGATAATACCATCAAGAAGATATTCTATGGTATTATCTTATATTAATAAAAAAATACTGTGCATATGTAAAAGCACTATTTGTTGAATAATCAACTTGTTTAGGGGGCAATGTGTGTCGGGGCGGATGAGGATTGTCTAGGAAATTCGTCTCGGAGATTCGCCTATAATGTGCATCAAAGACAGTACAAAATTGAACTCGAAGCTAGCTGTGATGTATTTTGTATGCAGAGAAGAATATCGTATCTAATACATATCTATAATACATTTACTAACAATACGTGAGAGAACAGATCGAAGTCTCATTCGTGTGCATGCACCCGAAAAATAATACGTAGATTTACGACGCGCAACTGCAAACGTCGCCAAAAAGAGAAAGAGATAATACTTTAAAATGTGAAAGTTTAAATAATTTTGTGCAAATCTTACGCATATTGAATGTTTGTTTTTTTCATGTTAATAATTCTTTTAAAAATTGGCTCGTTTGTAAATAAATTAGAAATATTAATTAAAAGTAAAAACTTTGTATGAAACCACTATTTAAAAAGGGCTACATATAAGGCTACATAAACGAAAAATTTAAGTTAATACGAGTAGTAGGCTAGTATACGTTAATCGTGTATAAGGCTACCATGGCTAAATTGGATAACGCGCTAATCCCGGATAGAGTGATGGTCCGTTGGTTCAAATCCCGGTAGCAGCTAAAATATTTTTTCGTTAATTTTATTTTACTGTATGTTTTTTCTAATTGATTAAAAAATATTGTTTAAAAATTTACTATTTATTGAACTATCAACGTGCTTCCAGGCTAATGATCCCTTCATCAGGATACAATATATACTAAAAATTAAAATTGGAAGTATATATATTAACAGAAAAAATTAGTTCCTAGTTAATTCCGTTTTTGTCAATATCTATTCTTCCAATTTTAATTTAAGTATACCTACTAAAATTAAAATTGTATCCTCGTGAAGGGACTATTGTCTCCAAAACATGATAATTATTCAAAAATGTTTTATTTAATTTTTTTATTTTTTATTAATATAAATAATTTAACTCAAAGTTATTAAGCTATTATAAAGGAGGGTGTAAGTTTGTGATGAATTTAACCTGCCAACCTATTACAAGAAATAAGAAATAAAATAATAATTATATCGAATATCTCCAAAAGAACTATTTAAGATTAATTTATTACTTGTGTTGTGAGAGTCACGACTGCGCCACTGACGACAGGACGTCGATTCAAAAAAATAATAATATTATTCGTATTGGAGAAAAGTTTCACTACACCCATGGTAGATAGACGCGTAAATAGGTGTTGGCTCGTGATAGGCCTGATTTGAAAACATGATAGAAATTAACCAATGAGATCTTTGGTGGAGGGGGAAGCTTCGAGAAGGAATTTCCGATGAAAAAAAGTTTATAAGTAGGTGTTGAAGCGTTAACTGGAGAGTTTTTTGAAGGGATTTCAACCGATAGGCCACGCTGGTTTCGTTTGTTTCGCGCGTTTTTACGGTATCTGAGATATAGTTTCCAAAGCAATTTGTTTCGGTATTTGACAATCAGTTACGAAAGCATCCAAATTCATCGCTGTTATAGTGTCAAAATGTCAGTATTAAAATATAGGAGTATTACAAATGCCTGCGTTTTGCCGCATTTTCGAAAGATAAACAAAATTTTAGCTGTTATGACGCCATCATACAAGCGTCAATATAGAGCGAAATAATTAACGTCTGGTTTATAGTCGAAATTTAGGGATGCGTTACTTAGTCTTGTGCTTCGATTGTTTTAAAATCATTTTTGAATTTAAATCGGGATCTCATTATTGGAATAAAAACAGTTAGGATTCTTTTAAATGTATTTATAACCATCGAGAGAATGAAGAAGAGATATGTGCCAAATGGGAAGCTGGAGGAACAAGATTCACACTTATGCAGAGTCTGGAGGAAGGGCCTTCTGAGCTACGGATTCAAGCCACTACAAGATTTCAGGATGAGTACCTTTTAGTCTATATAATAGTATTGTTAAACTGTTTCTAAATGTTCTAAAATTTTTCTAAAGCAAGTATATCTACAGTTAATATCGAAGTAGGCAGTATTTTCTTAGGAAAGATACATATTTAATTTCATTAGACGTAATTCAAATCATTTGAACGCAAGAGAGGGAGCGAATGAAGTGGGTTGATTGTTTTGGGTTTGCCCCGCTTCTTGCCAAGGAGACGTTCAATCATGAGGACAAAAATCCATAATTACGTGCATATTCTCTATATATAAAGAACTAGTTCTAACTAGGGAATTTCAAGAAGTACAGATGGGTCATTCCTCAATGGGTCGAAATTACGCCTGTACTTGATTGAAGGAAGAAACTTCTAGGTGAGAGCGCTGTGATTTCGAAATAATTGATTCTGACTTATATGAACGGGAGGGAGAGAGTGTTTGACTGATTTTCACGTAGGAAGTTATGCTGTAGATGACGCTTGGGTTTTGAAAACCTCAGTGGATACAGTATAGTCCCTGACTAAATAATATTAGAGAATAAATTCAAAAATAAAATAACGTGCCTTCGGAACGAGACAGCGGTGAAACCAGGGAAGGAAGGAAGAAAAAAAAACAGTGCTTCGGGATTTCACCTTTCACATACAGTGAGTACCTTTCATGTTATACATTCCGATGGACTTTTATAACCTTTTCGTTGTTACAAATCATATTTTAGATTCTGTATAGACAAATTAGATTATAAACTATTATTTCAAGTTGTTGTGGTTAAATCAAAAAAAAACGGGAACCAATATATTTTAGATTCATTATAAATAATGCAGTTAGGATTGAAATAACATGACTCGTCTTGCGATGGCATCGTTCAGTTTTGGTGGTAGCAAGCATGGAGTATAAAGACCATGATATACGTCCGACAATGGGTTTATAAGTAAGGCTTTATTCCTAAAAAGGAAACTGCCCGAAATAACTCATTAGGTATGACGTTTGGTCCGAAGTCTGTGTTGTTGACCCCCGGAATTAGTTCGGCGTGATTTCTGATGGATCAGTTATACTAGAACAAACAAGAGTTATCGTAGGGATGCCTTCAGCATCAGGAGTGCGTGAAGGCAGATAGAATAATCCATAT
Source organism: Agrypnia vestita (assembly GCA_016648135.1). Taxonomy (NCBI): domain Eukaryota; kingdom Metazoa; phylum Arthropoda; class Insecta; order Trichoptera; family Phryganeidae; genus Agrypnia; species Agrypnia vestita. The sequence goes on along the minus strand of JADDOH010001101.1, from coordinate 53,692 downwards.
ATATTGATTTCGAGTAACAAAATTATGACGATATTTTAGATTCATTATAAATAATGCAGTTAGGATTGAAATAACATGACTCGTCTTGCGATGGCATCGTTCAGTTTTGGTGGTAGCAAGCATGGAGTATAAAGACCATGATATACGTCCGACAATGGGTTTATAAGTAAGGCTTTATTCCTAAAAAGGAAACTGCCCGAAATAACTCATTAGGTATGACGTTTGGTCCGAAGTCTGTGTTGTTGACCCCCGGAATTAGTTCGGCGTGATTTCTGATGGATCATGGAGTGGAAAAAGACAAGAACTAATCCATTTTAATCCCATTAGACGTAATTCAAATCATTTGAACGCAAGAGAGGGAGCGAATGAAGTGGGTTGATTGTTTTGGGTTTGCCCCGCTTCTTGCCAAGGAGACGTTCAATCATGAGGACAAAAATCCATAATTACGTGCATATTCTCTATATATAAAGAACTAGTTCTAACTAGGGAATTTCAAGAAGTACAGATGGGTCATTCCTCAATGGGTCGAAATTACGCCTGTACTTGATTGAAGGAAGAATCTTCTAGGTGAGAGCGCTGTGATTGCGAAATAATTCATTCTGACTTATATGAACGGGAGGGAGAGAAAGTGAATCGGGTTATTAATTATGCGCAACCGATTCAGGATACACCCCTGAATATTGCGATTTCGTTCGGACGTTAAATTTTGCTTCAACGATATTTGAAATAAAGTATTCCCGTTATCTACACGAATTATTTTGCTCAGATAACTCGTTAATTATTGTATAAATATAGTCACATGGTCATAGGAAGTTGGTGAGGTAGATTTATTCACTACGCTTTGGATATCTATGAATGTATTGACACATGGTTAATATGTTCTGTTCACGTGGAATGTTCCATTGGTTAAACATACTTGTCTTCATTCTACGAGGAGGAATTCACATTTTCAATTACCAAGAAATTATCTTTATACTCCACAGAGGATAAATTGCAATAATCAGCTTTAAACTAATAACCAACATTCTTTTAGACGCAAGGACCCCTAAAAAGAATTAGGTGCCACTATTAATATCTTCCAACTGATTCTTTAGACGCAAGTGATCCCTAAAGTTTTGGTATACCTTGGATTTACATTTTCTTCGGAATGCTGACGATTTGTCGAGGCAATGGAACATGCTACGTGACTATATCAAGATTTAGCTTCGGATTGTTTATCAAGGTAAAGGAAACGCCAGAGAAAATGTATAGAAGGAAGTTTTTCATGGCCATTAAAGGGGCGGGCCGATGGGGCCCCTTTAGCGCGGAAACCGAGGATATGTCATTACCCACGGACATCAATCCTCCTTTCCATAGATTCATTTTTAAACTTGTTAAATAAATTCCTAACGAGAAAAGTGAAGTACTGTTAGCGACAGACACCACATGCTCGGAAGTAGACCTATTTTCAAATTATTAGACTCTCGGTTTGCAGATAAATACAGTTTCTACCAAGATAATCAATCCTGAGGCGAATCACTGAAACAATCTGATTATGTGTTTTTCTCCAAACTATAAATTGTATATAGAAGCAACCAACAAAAGTAAGCAAATTTAAAAACAAAATGATATGTAAATGTGCTTTTCTTTCAGATATTATTCGTTTCTGTTATGGTTAGTTATTCCAGTAAATGGAAACTAAACAATAAATTTTATACGTATTGTAGTCAAGTCCGAGCTAAAATTATAAGTATATTATTATCTTTGTATGTGTTAATATAGAATTTCCAACACGTTTTCTGAAATATTTGGGTTGCCACGTGCGTCACAATAGAGGGGGAGTTATAGACTAAAGACGTTATCACGAGCCAATAACTTCGACGTTTCTATGGTAATTGAGTGAGAGTATAGTGATTTATTTATTTATAAATTAGGAAAAAAACGACATCATGAGCCATTTAATAGATAATCTAGTATAGAGACATATCCTGGTAAACTAGGATAAAAGCCATTAGGTAGTATTTGCATTTAGAATGAAACTTGCGATAACTTAATAGGATTTTGATATTAATTAAACATCGATAAGAAACATTACGACCGCATCGCGTTCTTACAAAATAATCCTTTCAGTTCATTCAAAACGGATAATTCTAACCTATTATCTACGTAGAGATACTTATAGGTTAATATCTATTTTATAATGTGTATTTCGGAACAGTACGATCGAGATCAGTAAGAGTATTTTAGTTTGCGTATCTGAATTAGAACTTATATTAGATGGTTTATTAATTTCGGTTAGATTAAAAAAAAATTTAGTTGGTAGCTTCGGTTCGGTGAGCCAAGGCTCAACCACTTTATACACGGTTAGGTCAGGTTTATCACAAGTTGATCCTGGAGAATATTTCTAGTGCGGTTTGATTTATTACTAATGCATAATCGGAATAATTTTTAAGATAGGTGTATAGCTGTAACACGGACAACTCGTGGAAAACAGTGAATTAAAATGACGTTTACGAAACATTTGACAAGATTTGGTAGGTCATATTGGAAGTTGGCGTCGTTATAAGCTTCAAGGTGTGTGCAAAATGTGAAAAATAATTTGAAACTAAAGTTATGAAAACAAATGTTATAAAAAATGTTCAATATATATTTTAATCTTTATATAGGTACATAATATAATCGACTTATATGCCCCATCGAGGTCATCAAGACACAGTGCATTATTTTATTATAGTGGAAATGTCAGAACTAATGCATTAGCAAACTCTGTAATTCCCAGATTACACTCATTAGGGAATGAACATGCAGAGGCGGCTGACATTTTTGCTGATAGTATAACTGTGTATAGGACAAAGCTGATACAATTGTTTACATCTCAACGAAATGGAAATGGACAATAAATTTTTCTGTATTATTATTTTATCTTAAACTATTATTATTTGTACCTACTGTATTATTATTTTATCTGTCCCATGTTTTTCTGTATTATTATTATTATTACCTTTTAACTATTATTATTGTAACTTTTAACTGTATTATTATTTTAACTGTCTTATGTTATTTAAAAAAAATTTAATTCTGTATATTTGTAAAAGCCCATAAGGGCGTTAAATAAATAAATAATATATATTGCTTGAGTGGCAATTGATCATACTCCATCAGCATTAGAAAAATAATTATTATTTGAAATCCAGTGAATCGGAGGGCGCCGCGACGCGCTGTCAGTTGACGCCGTGAAACGAACGGCCACGTTAAGCGTTCCAAACGGCTCCCGTTACGCTCACCGATCTGACTTAACTCGATTGATGGATGGTCCGACTTGTGTTTGGTGGAACACGTCCAATATTTGGTTCATGTTCAAATTAGTATAGATCTCTACCTGCATTACGTGATTTAAACAAAATAGGCAGTGTCGGACACTGCCAGTTATTCGTGAAAACGTCAACCATGTATAGTATACTAAAATTAAATGAAAAAAAGTTGCAGGAGCATTTGCTAGACGTTATATTTCTTCGGTGAGATTGTGATAATTGGTATTTGCGAAGTATGTTATAGATGTCTCAGAGACGAAATTATATTTTTTACAGAAAAGTAGGCATGAAGTCTTTTATTCGGGTGTTCATAGGGCTCACGACATATCGTACGGCTAGCTTAAGTGATCACTTTACACAATGTAACGTTCACCATTTTCACCCACGATAGAATACCACATTTGAATGTTGTATATTTAATAGTATACAACATTCAAAAATAATATTTAAGTTTTAAAACCTATTTCACGTGTATATTCGTAATTATCACTAGTGCTACCGGCGCGGCGTCCAAAACTTTTTCATTTCCCTAATCAATTATAGATGTCACTAATGAGGTATCTATATTTTTGATTGGATTTTTAAGCAATATTCTTTATATGCGTATATGAGATTCCATCGTATCATTAACATCACACTAGAATACTCATAAAAACTAATTAAAATTTTAATAAAATCTAGTAGTGTGTTCTTGAAAAATTAGGAAAAACTCAAAATATTCTGAATACACTGTACTTTACTCATTATGAATCAGCGTAAAATCTATTTGCGCTGAGTGTCACTCGATTGGTGAAAAAGAAAAACATCAGCAAACGCTGTATTTAGAACTTAGTCTTTAAGCACCGCACTGAGTTCTCGGCGACCCTGTTGGGGCAATCCCGTCCTACTTGCGGTTTGTTTTTTGAGGAGACTCACATTGTTTCCTGTCAAACGCTGCTGCTTCGGCGCCTCGGCACCAGCATTAAGAATCTCAACTCAGAGCATCCCTAGAGGCGGACTCCCATGTGAGAGACGTCTTTAGTCATCGGACAGAGGCTGTTCAGGAAACACCCGGTCGCACCATCGTCAAGCTACCATTCACCTCGTACAAGTGCCCCAAAATAAGAGGTCTAATATACAGTAAACCCGCATTACACAACGATTCCAATTTAGTTATGCAATTATGCCTGTGCTAATTGAATGGTAAGCACTTTTTTTTTTCATTCGTTGATTCGATGGTACTCCAGTGACCAACGGGGTCCGATCAGTCTGACAGATGTTTGGAACGGAAACGAACTGATTGACCAATCGATCTGTCGCCATCTCTAGACGAGAAGACATTGGCATCGAGGACGGGCAGCAAATTCTATTTTATAAATTTACGTTCAGTACTCGCCCGCCACTGCCCTTGGCAAAATAACTTCACACTATTTAAAAGCCAAATTGAATACATTGTTCATTATAAAAAACAATAGGTTCACTGGAATGGAATAATAAGTCTCTGAGATATGATTTCGTTTTTGGACACATGTCGAATCTGGAGTGTCTAAAATCGTACGCTAATTTTATGCGTGCGCAGTTTGCGACGTCCGGTCGTTATAATCCCAAAGCAGTACTGGCACAAACATTCATCTTTCATCTTTAAAGATAATCTAGATAACGGTCGCCTGACCACACGGGAACTGATTCAAAATTTTATATAATAAATTAATATTAATTTTAATTAATTATAATAAATTAATTATAATAATTAATATAATAAGTACAATATTTTCATTTAAACGGTCTTATCTATACAAGTATAAGAAGCGCTAAAGTTTGTAAATTTGTAAGTTTAGATGTAGGAGGTAATCTCTAAAACTACTCATCAGATTTCAAAAATTATAATATAATAGCCCGTTAAATTAAAAGGGCTTTTCGTGGTGAGCTATTTTACAACTAAAGTTGACGAAAAAATAGTCGAACGATGGTTTTTTTACGAACGCTACCTTAACGGTAAGAGATATATAAATATTTTCTGCAGAGAAGTTGTTGAACTCAAAAAGTTCTGTAAAAAGTCCGCGACTTTATATATCTATATGTTAAGATTAATACACAAATAAAGAAAATACAACTAAAAGATACTAAAAATCAAAGCGTGTGAAGCCGCTCGGGTAAGCTAGTATTAAATTCAGCACATCAGTTCTACCGCAATTTTATAATTTCGGGTGAGAGTACAAGACGATGTAAGATGAATTATTAAAGAGATATTTTCGTTATTGTGAGAATAGTCCACCAAAATATTTCCCAATTATAATAATTTCGTTGTCTCTCTGTCCATTCGTCCGTCCGTCCCCGTCACTCAGTGTAACGTCCGTAATTTCGTCCGAATTCTCACGGCTAAAAAAACCAAATTAAAAACGGCCGCAGATGGGGCTTGAATCCCGGGCGATCGAATAATTAATTATTGCTTAGGAACCAACATGTAAAAGAACCGTCATTTTTTATGGGTTACTCGTTAATCTCGTATCTATTTGATATTGTTATGTCAGTGTTTTTAGGTTGGTTTTAGTGAAAAAACTTATCCAAGCTCCTCGAGGTATGTTATTCTATTTCAGATATCGCTTGTTAATTGGTGCTTTCGAAAAACAATGTAAAGAATGTGTGATAGTTTTTTTTTAAACAGAGTTGCTAATACCGAAGACATGTAACATCTTTCATCTAAGCTAAATGCTTGTCAAACTGAGCTAAATGAAAATAAGGCTAACTCGCTGGACTCTTGGAATAGGGCTCGAATAATGACTACTGGATCATCAGGCGAGAGTCCTAACCATTAGACCAACAAACTACTCAACGGTAGCTGAATGGCAATGATACAATAGTATTCCCAAATATGTATGTAAATAGTATATGATGTGATTTACTCCTCCCATAACCACCAGCGTCAGCTCTTTTATGGAAAGTAATAGGTACGATCTTAATGTATGAATGATCATTGTATTCTCATTGATCATGTAAAAATGTCCAGGTATTTGAAAATGAATTTCATTAAAACTTGATACACTTTTATAAGGTTCTTCAGAGAATTAATTCGTTTCGAATAACAAAAATGTAACCATCATTAACCACAAGATAGACATTAGGCTAGTGATCCTATATTTAAATAAAACGAACAACAAATAATTCTTATTGTCTTACGAAATCCGCTTCACGTGAGATCTTCAGCCAGTTAATTCAAATAGGAACTACGTATTAAACTAAAGTATAATGGAAAACATTCTAGATCTTTCTAACATCAAGGTAGATAGATACATTAAAGCTTGATTTGGAGATTGTGCTTGTAGTGACAATATAAAAATATCACACTTTAAAAAGGACCCGTATCTTTTATAATGGTTGTTTCCTAAAGAGGATTTTTTTTATTTTGGACTAATAAATTATGGTTAGTGAATGATTTGATTCTTAACATCATTAATTTCACTAGTAATTATATGCTTGTCGTTTTCTTTTTCTGACTGCCATTTAGTTTTGCAGCAATGAATAATATAATCTATCATTAATGGAGTTATTGGAATCATTGAGAGTGGGTCCATTTTTTCAATTTGTGAGAACCAGTGTCCACGTTTCATCCTACAATTCTCATTCACAGATTTAAATTTAGGTCATGGCTGCACAATACTTTCTTATTACCTAAAATAAAAAAATCTTTATCATTTTTTCATTAAAGGCTCAATACGTATCTTCTTTTTTTGTACCCAATTCATTCGACGGGTATAAATTGGCAATAATAATTTTATTTATAAATCAATAGTATACTGGCCACTGTCTTAGGTTTTTCAGCCATAATGTCTTCTTGTTCCAAGGCCCCGGATGAGGCGCGGCTCCTTACGGAACTGCTCAAGAATGACAGGAACCTCGAACTCTTCCGAGGGTTCTTTAGGGCGTGGGTGTCGCACCTGCTTCGTGGGTGATTTTCTGTAGACTGGACCCGTGGCGTTCGGATTTGAATTCTGTTTCTATGTTTTACTGTTTTATTCTTCGCATTAGGGAGAGTCCCAGTTTATTATTTGTCCCCTCACTGTCCCGTTTCCCACCAAACTCCTATCAGTCTTATACCCATGATGTACTGCTTTTCTTACGTTTTTTTCTATGTAACATTTTAAATATGTAGATCTTACAGTTCATAATGCAGAGAAAGATTACCGAAAGTCGGGACCCTGGAATAGTGAATGAAAACCCACAGAATTCTTAGGGCTGTTTTATGAGCGAAAGCTCCCATATCGGCCCTACTCATACATCGCCAATACTTTAATAACAGGTAACAAAAATAATCGAAAAGAAAACTGCTAGAAGTGACATATCATCTGCATAACACATTTTGATCAGAATCTTCCCATTTATAACAAGTCAATTCAATATTCAGTCAATTACAATACACATAGGTATGCGTAGCATTTAATATTGTTAAGTCTCATGGGTCTAAATAGTAGAAATATGATCTAATTTCTAAACTAAAAACATTGAAAAAAATTGTTAGTACAAAGAACTAGTCGCTTGCTAATCTAATTGATAGATTAGATAAAATCAACTGGTCAAATTATCTTTTACCAATTCTCTTAAATTCTTCCCAAATAGCACATCTTGGTAAAGCTTAGTAAATCTTAGTAAATCGAGGCTGCCACTCTCTGGCCGCAGACGTTAAAGAGGTTCCCAAAGGCAGTTGACCGTTTCACGTAATCAAGTTAAATGAATCGTCAACCAATCATTCCTCTTTCTTCACTAAGCTGATGAATCGGAGTTCTTAATGACAAACGTCTTGAATAATTCCTAATATACGAAATTCAATATACATTTGAACAAACCTTATATTTTTGAATGTGTTTCGTTTTTTGAAGTGTTAAGTTAATATTTAAAAAATAATTAAAAAAACAATTCAAATTAATAATGTTTTATTTTTTTCATTCTAATACCGATAAATCAGCATTTATTTAACTAATGACTGTTAATTGCTTAATACACACTCACATAATACATGCATATAAATATTGCATATAAACATATAAAAATATAAACGTATTAAAAATGCAGATATTATTTAGCATGCCTCTCGGCCACTACCTACCTCGATAGATATATAGAAATACCTGTTCCGAGGTGGATAGCCATTTTTTTATCTGTTTAACACCTTACAACGATACTCTATATTTTATTTGAAAGATAAGGCATCGTTCTTAACGTTCTTGTATGGTAATTTCGTATATTATCATACAAGATCCAAGAAAAAATTAAAGAAAAAATGAAAATAAATGCCAAAAGTACTTTGATATTATTTAAATAAATTGATTTTGCTTGAAATCGAATCGATTATTTTTATAACCGATAAATGATTATGAATAGAAATTATTTTCAGTATTTCACGGATTCTCACGTCATCATTAATAGATAGATAGAAGGAAATAATTGTTTATTTTTTATTTAGCGTACATACCTACGATATATATACAATTTTATCTATTACATGTTTTATTAAAAATGTTCCTATGTAAGTTTTTTGGGATATTCTGTCATGTTTCTATGAACTTTCTGACCGACGCTTTGGATTCCATTGCAGGGTTCATCATCAGGGCTGATGATGGACCCCTATGCAGGGGTCGTACTCCTACCCGAGGTTTCATCATCATACATTCACCATATTATGTATGATTATTAAATGTTGAAACTTCTAAGAGGATCTCCTTATGGAATCTGGTTTATCTGGTCAGGACCAAGTTATCCGCGGGCGTCACACTCGCGTCATACATATTTCTATTTCATTTCTATTTCTAATACTTTTCTTAGGCGTTCTACATGACCCATCCATCTAAGCAACCTTTTAAAATCTTGTTTTTTGATGGATTTGGCATTAAAGTTATAGAGATTACACATAATGATAATTTGATTAGGTGAAAAACATTTAATTTCTAATTTCTAATCTCTACGTGCGTTAAATTATAATTTTATATTTTACTACGTAAGTTTAGAGGGTGACAGAATCTTTCGTCGGCAAGAGAATTATTAAACTGACCACTTTCAAGTAAAGATACGTTGGAAACACATATAATGAATTGATTAGTTACTGACAAAATTGGTATAGTGGTGGTAGTAACGGGAATGTTGAGAGAAGATAAAAGAGTAAGTTAAAGTAACATTGTAAAGAAAACATTGTAAAGAAAATAATATCCGAGCTTAATTTTTTTTAAATTTATAATCATTCAAAATTATTAATATAATTACCTTTACGCGTGATGGGGTGGGGAAGTTTAGTGGTACATAATCTATAATCTTATTTAATATGTTGCTCTAACTCGATTTGTTCAATTTTTATTCATTATTAATTCGAGAGTAGAAAGCCAAAGGGCTTTAGTAATTATTTCGAACTTTACAGGAGAGTTAAACAAAGTTCTGTCAATCTGATTTTGTCAATATTTATTTTATTATTAAACGATATCCATATATGTGATAGATTGATATGTATTTATATAACTTAATATAATGTCTTAAATTGTACATTTTTTCACTACTAATTCTAATGATTACATTAACAATATATAGATATACATATATGACAATGCCCCCCCATTTTTAAACACGATAATTAAATTCTGTATTAATAGTGGGTAAGCGTTAATATTCTCATTCTGTTTTTCAAATATATCATGTAACTAGCTGTAAATATCCGGCGTTGCACGGGTTAAGGAATAAGTTTAAATGAATTTGTGAGGGTAAATAAAGTTTCGATTCGAACGGCATAGATTTGCATCGAAAATATATCAGGGGGAGAGGAAACGGTAAAAGAATAGGGGGGAAATATCACCAACGTTAACTACCAGATCCTAAAGAATAAGTTTCCAAAATTTGAGTCCGATCGGTCGAAAAATTCAGATTTGCGTTGAAAATATATCAGGGGTAAAGGAAGGGGTAAAATAATTGAGGGAAATGTCGCATATATTACCCGCCGGGTCCTAAAGAATAAGTTTCCAATTTTGTATCCGATCGGTCAAACGGTATATTTGCATCGAAAATATGTCAGAGAGAAGAGAAGGGGTATGAGAACAGGGAGAAAGTGTTGCCTATGTTACCGGCCGAGCCCTAAAGAATAAGTTTCCAAATTTTGAGTCCGATCGGTCAAACGGTACAAATTGAAAAACAGAAGGGGTATGAGAATAGGGGTGAAATGTTGCCTATGTTATCCGCTGGGTTCTTAAGCATACGTATGCAAAATTTGAATCGAATCGGACCAACGGTGTTGATTTGTATAGAGAACAGACAGACAGACAGACAAACATTGAGTTTTATAGGTATAGATCAACACAAAATCAGATTTACAGAACTTTATTTTTCTCTTCTGTAAAATTCAAAATAATCACTAACGCCCTTTTGGCTTTTTCGATATAAATACGAACATTATTTGAGTCTTATTTTTACTCGATTATTCTACATTTTTGTTAAAAAATATTTTTTAGAACCGATTTAATTTGTTTTAAAGAATCGCAAGAGAAGATCGGTAATTTGGAGTAATTGTATTTTCCGTTTGGATATAGGTACCTTGATTACTTTTGCAATTTCGTCTGCGACGTTTTAATGAAAACTTCCTTAATGACACCAAGTACGTTAGCCCGAATCCCTCCAATTTAAACAGCATTGTGTCAAGCACAAAGGCAAAATGCAAACTTTTTCAAACAAAAAGGCAATAAAAAGAAAAAGAGTTCCTAAGAAAGGGGGATTTCTAAACTGAGTAACCAAACCTGCTGGGCTGACGACCGGCAACTATTTGGTGACATTTTCACTCCCCTCGATGCTTTTTCAGATAAACTCCGAGTATTTTAATGCACAAGACTATTGGAGCTGCCTCAGTACTTAAATTGCTTTATCATTATTTATTTTTATTAAAATAATAATCACAATATACATGATTCTAAAATATGGAATATTTTCCCATATCAACGAAATGCAAAATATTAGAGATAAATTTCACTACCAACTCAGAAATGCAAAGGAAAGAGAAACAAAAACGCGCGCACAAACGTTACCTAGATCCATAGATATCTACAACTATTTATCCTGAAAAGTACCTTCAAACAGAAGAAATTAAATTGCATTTATTCCTTTGCAAATTGTTGAGACGGATTCGAAGCGGGCTTATGATTAAAATGATCTATTAATATAAATCGGAATTCAAAATTTGTTGTATTTTAAAATTAGTTTTTTGAAAAAGTGGGACGCCATTATTTTGATTAGGCCCCTAATAATATTATTGCAAAATTTGATCCAGGGAGCAGGAGATCTAGATGTTTAATAATAAATGTTTAATAATAGATGTTTAATAAATAGATGTTTAATAATAAATTATAATAGTTTTTTTATAAAGTTCATTCACGGAAGAGATTAATTAACATCAAACCTGTTGAATGAATTATATTCACGATTAAAAGTGCTGATTTATTGACTCAAATTTACAGAGTTGGCGTCGATTACAGTAAATAATGCATGCGATGGCTACGGCTGCCGGCAAAAGAGTGATTTTACTGGCGGACAACCGGAACCTAGTGAGTCGCATCCAGCCTCTGACTGGTGGATGCCAGCTTGACGCGTACAGCTAATCAATTACAGATTTAGCTCACACGAAGGAACCATTTGCTTTTATAGTCTCTACATAGACATCACGCCACCACCTTCACTTTTGTATACGTAACAATTATACATAAGTCCATTAATTATTTGAGTCACGTGTGTTAGTGTGGTGAATTTGTATCTTTCTTTTTGAATTCTGCTTGTCAAACTTTTCACAATATAGTTGTAGGTATGTATGGCTTTAGGTACTAGGCGAGTGCTACTACGCAAATATCATTTTATTTGTTTTTTATTTTACTTCTTGCTTCAACTTGCTTTAAAAGGCCAAAGGACTCAATCACGGAAGCGAAAATCATTACAAAATGCCCAGGCTTAAGTAAATCACACAGATTAATTGTGATCTCACCGAAACTCGAACCCGGAACCCTCAGTGTGAGACCCCAGAGCCATGCATAATGCATTTTATGCTTCATAAACTCGTCCACTAACATATGAAGACCCCATGGCAAGAAATTGTTAAATAACATTCAAGTCATTTTGAGATAATTAGACATTTGCATTTCACCTTTGGAAAATATGTTTTATTGCTAATTCAAGAAAAGTTTTTATTGATTTATGTCACTAAAATATCAAAAAAGTATTTACAAAGTAAAAAAAAAGCATTTATGCACAAAAAAATAAAAATATTCTAATTTTTCCTAAAAAATGTAGTTAACAACCATTTTTTCGCCTCTGGAACTCATTTTTAATAGAATAACACCTTTTTAAAATTGGTAAAACACGAAAATCAAACAATCCTTCAAATGCCATCCGTTTTTATCATGCATTATCCAAAATTAAAAATACCTGGCCTGTTAGTTATTAATACAAAACATGGTATGTACGATTTAAAATTATTGAAAAATAATATATCAGTACATATTATAATTGTCTTCAAATAAAAACAAATATATGACAGTACTGCTAGAGTAAAATTTATATTAACCATAAATATTCCAATCAAAATAAAAGGCGTGTTCATTTCAGAATGATGGCATGGATATGTTATTATTGAAGATAACATGTTCTTCCCATTATTAACTGATTTGATTTTTATGAAAAAGTTTAGTTAACATGTTCATCCCTGTGATTTGAACATGTTCTAATTATTTTAAGTTCTGAACTTATTTCAAATGGACGGCTAATTAACTCATTTCTGACAAAAATGTTACTTAACAACTTCTTGTCATGGGGTCTTCAATTGCTTTCGCTTGTTTCCAAATATATCGAATTTTGATTGGTCTGTCCTTAAAACATTATTCCATTCCTATATTAAAACAGTTAGAATGCTCAGTGGCGTATTTTTTCTTTTTTGTTTATTTCCTTTTTCGAAGAAGTGCTTTTCCCACAGCGGTACAACCATCAAATTTCACTTAATGACAACCTACAGCAGACGGATCTATTGAATTTCCTGTTGATTTCCATAATTTTACTCAACAGTCAGTAGCGCTGAAGATTTCGCACGACACACCAGCTATTGGATTCATAAAAGAGCTTCGTCGCTCTTTGAGTGACAAAAATCGATTTCTGTTCTGAAAAATATGGACATACTCAAAATATTCTGTCTGAACTTATTTTTAAAAACTCAATAAATTAAAATGCATTCCTTATAATTTAAATAAAAATTGCTAAACAGTTAGCTTACATATTTTGAGCTCATAATTTGACAAACAATTTCACAGTTGACAAACGCGAAAGTGTTAAATCGAATTATCAACGGACACAAATAATTTTCTCAATACGTAGCCACTGCGGATACTGCGTTCCGTTTGAATAGAATGCAGTATTCCCAAATTGTCACTATTATACAATTGAAAATTATTTCACCGTCACAGTCACCGCATTCATTTGTAGACAAAGGATAATTAATAACAGGCAGGTCCAGCTTAATTCTTGGGTACACTTTATTGAAAACTATTTATGTTGATGCTACAATTTAGTTCCAAATATATTTATAAATAATCCCAAATATCGGTTAATTAACATGACGTCCATTGATATAGTATAAATAAGATCCACTGGAAAAAATACAAAAAGCAGTAATTAATGTTACAAATAAAAGACCACTTCCGTTAGTCTCCTTTGTGAATTTCAAGTAGGTACTTCACTTCAGCAACTCTAGGTACATATTTACAATTTTAAAGTACTTTAATACGAAGATATATTATAGACGTCTCATGGAGATGAAACTATTTTTTATACTTCATGAACTTTTTGAACAATCTCCGCAAAACTCTCGCCGAATTTGTAATGTGTCTTAATAATAACAATACGCTGTTCTTTTGCTTAACGCCCGATTATTAATAATCTCGATACCACCAGATGAGAAATGTAAAACATTGCAGTAGCCAACATAGATTTTAAAAATATGTAGAGGAATTTAAATTCGACATACCCAAAGGTCATATCCTTTATATTCTGAGAACACAATTACTGGATTTAATTACATCTGGACAAAATCCAGTAATTGCGTTCTCAGAACACAATTACTGGATTTTAAAAATTTATATTAGAACTTGTTATTGTTGTATTTTACTGAATTTGAGTGGTTTACTTATATACGTGTTTGTAAGGTACAAACATTCGTTTGCCAAAAATAAATCAATCCTTAATAAAAACATCGATTTTTGCCATTCTAAACTAACTCAAATAAATTTTATCAAGCGGCGTCCCTCGTGGCCCAGTGAGTAAGACACTGGTTTCTCATAACGAGGGTTCCGGGTTCGATTCCCGGTGAGATCACAATTAATCTATGTGATTTACTCAATCCTGGATATTTTGTGATGTGTTTCGCTTCTGTAATTGGACCTCTTGACCTGTTGAAGCGTAAATAAATATGGGAAAGAAGGTATGGAAGTCTTTTTGGGTGTTCATGGGGCTTAAGACCTATCATGCGACTGGTTTAAGTGATCACTTTACACAATGTAACGTTGACCAATTTTCCCATGATAGGCTACTACATGTATAAAACTTTGGAAGTTGTATAGGTATACGTTTAATTTTTACACCTTGTTTGATATGTGTTATATTTTCAATACTGCTACCTGCAGTCGAAAACTTTGTCATAAACCAGTACAAATGTCACCATTGGTGATGACTTATGTATCTATTTATGTATGTATTTTGATTGGGCTTTCAAAGCAACATTCTCTTCACGTGTATATGACATTGTACCAAATTATTAATATTTATGCTTCAATACGCCTAACTCCTTTTTAGAACAGTAAATATAGTAAATATAGTAAGTATCTTGTTTAATCCCCCTGTGGATAAAACCCAGCTTTTTCTTGAAAATTATAATTGTTGAAAAATTTGAACACCCTCAAAATATTCTGAATACTTTAATATAAATTTTGAAACACATATGCCAGGACAGCTGACTAATGCAACAAAAATTATCAAAAGAAAAAAATAATGACTCATAGAACAAGATATGGTAGATAGCTATAGAAAGTGACATTATACTTTGCTGGCATTTAAATATATTCGAACAATCCCAGAAAAAAGTTTAAATCACCGGTGAGGCTCTGGATCCTTAGTAAAAAAGGAATGATTCAGAAAACTATGTGTCTTTTGCATTGCGATAATTGCTAGAAGAATTTTTGAAAAATTAATAATCTATGCCTCTTCACAAAAAAAAGGCCAACACCTTCAAAAAGGACAAAATTGAAGAGTTATTATGACCTTTCCGGCCGACGTTTTGAATCCCATTGCAGAGTCTGTCATCAGGGCTGATGTGAGTGAGTGATGATGTGAATCAACGAAACGTCGGCCGGAAAGGTCGTAATAACACGGCATATTACCCCAGAAAACCTGAAGATTCTGAGTGGCCGTGAAACCTAAGAATATTGTATTTTTATTTATTATATTATTTTTTTAGTTAATTTGTATTATTATATTCTTACAGAAATAGCAAAGTAAATGCCTAAAATGTAAAAGTAAATTAATTTAATGTAAACACCAGCACATATCTACGGGCTAGTGGAATGATAATAGCGGTGGCGTGCACTGCATACAAGCAAAAAAGCTGTGCATTAGTAAATATTCTGGGAAATAAATATTAATTAAATAATAATAAGAGAAAAAGTTGATTTGCAATTCTGGCCGTAATTCGTCCTACGGCTTTTTGTGTGAATTCTATTTCTCTTTACTATGGTGAATGTTATAACACCTGTCAAATCATATTGATTATTTACAACGACATTGGGATGGTATCATAAATTTTTTGATTTATTTTTGTGAAAAGAAATATATATCTGAAATTAGTATTATTACCGTTTTAATTATATATAAATCATCTTCCAAATGTATTGAACATTTTTGCCGTATTACCTGTACATAAAATATTTATTTATTTAGAAAATCTTGTTTACAATACTTATTTTATAGTGCAGTTATTTTTGTGGATTAAAGCTACTCAGAATAGTTCATTATATACAGATAAAAACAATTCAAAAAATGTATATACCCTTATACGTATATGCGTATATATTTAAATTTTTTAATATAAGTAGGTATATCGTCGGTCACAGCATAACCTATTATATAACCGTTACCCACTGCATGTCACTGGGTAATAAAAAGGTTAAAATGATTATGAATCTATATGTAAATATGGAAAATACAGATTTCATATATAGAAAAACATAAAATACATTATAAAAATAAATTGAAATGCCATGTTCATTTTTAATTTTGTAAGCTCTCGTACGGTGGATTATCGTACTTAAGTGATTGCTGCTTAAAATGATTTGGGTAATTAATAAATGATACAATATTCCGTTGATTCCGTTCGGGGTGCAGGAGCCGAAGGTGGAGAGGGCAGGTGGGCGCGGGAGCACCCAGCTTAAGCCGGAGCTTTGGCCCGTGATACCTATTCACCCGGGACTCATTTCAGAATTGGTACTCTAGAGCGGATATAACACCACTAACGAGGATCTCAAAGTGTGAGAACTCAAAATATATTTTAATCAAGATATATTGTAGATGTGTCACAGAGACGAAACTAATTTATATGGGAATGTAGGTGTTTGAACAAAAACTGTTGAATGGAAATTGGTTGAAATGAAATTGATTTGGTATTGTTTAATGGAGAAGTTAATGGGCAATGAAAGGAATCAAGCTCTCACCATATTTTCTTACGGATCCAGGTAAATGAACTGGTTCTTCCCTTATCAGAAGGGCGTTACGTCTCTTATTTGAAAGAATTTTACGGTCAAACAAAGATCCTCACAGGTCGTAAGGTCAAGCAGATACTATTCTAATATTCCAAAATCAAGCAATATTGTGTCTAAGTCATAGAAACATTTAGTAGCGCGTGCACTATGGAAAGTGGATGTGTTCTATAACATCTGGTCCCGCTCATAAAGAATGAACAGCAGGGGTGGAAGTCTTAAGGTATTGATAGGGCTTATGACCTATCCATAAAGCTGGCTTGAGTGATCACATTATGTTACGTTCGATTTAAGGACGATTCCACCCATAATTCAAAAATAGTCCCACTAGTCAAACATGTTTTTTTTTTTAAATAGAAAATTTTTTGAAAATAAAATAGACACATATTAGAGTATAATATATTATCTACATATTACTTTTTTATACTGGTTTAACTGTCCTCAGAAAAGTTAAACTTGTAATTGAGAACAAGAGTACAGTGTGCATAATATCTTTTTATTATTTATGTAGTCAAAAAATTTAAAATGGGTATGAAGAGGTATCTAATGGTTAATAGAATGTAATTAATACAATATAAGGAATAATTTTGTAACAAAGCATGAACATATAAATATAAGTGTATT
This sequence comes from Agrypnia vestita, assembly GCA_016648135.1. Taxonomy (NCBI): domain Eukaryota; kingdom Metazoa; phylum Arthropoda; class Insecta; order Trichoptera; family Phryganeidae; genus Agrypnia; species Agrypnia vestita. Next base: position 35,997 of record JADDOH010001101.1, on the reverse strand, counting down.
ATCTATTATAAAAATATACGTTTGAAAGAATGCCTTTTTTTTTAAAGAAACAATAAGTATAGCGAAAATAATATAGTGGTAAGTATACCATCGGGCATATCTAAGGATAAATGTGTAATAGAGCATGATAAATGCAAGCAAATAAATGGAAAGTGTAGAGAATTATAAATAAATATTAGTGAATTAAGTATCTAAATTATTTTCGGATTACAGATATTTTTTAAATTTTAACTATTTTGTTTAGATTGTGTATAATTTTATTTTTTTATGTGTTTCTAAAATTTAATAGCTAGATAAGTGTAATGGTGTTGTGTGGCTGTTTTATTGAATTTGGGAATGTTTAAACATCCTATTATTCGTGTTCTTTGGCAATGAGAATTATGAGTTTGCGGTTATTTATATTTTGATAAATGAATTTATATGTAATATTAAAGTGTTTTTGTATAACCTGTCTAATGTTGGAACATTAATTTATTTGAGAAGTAAATCTGTAGGGAAGGTTCTAGGTTTTTTTACTATTACTTTGATAATTAATTTTAGAGTTATTTTAGGAGCCTGTAAATTACTTTTGTAAGATCCCCCAAACTATTATTTTATATTGTAATACGGATTGTACAAAAGTATAATATATAAGTGATTCAATTGTCAATATGTAACCTTATGAATATATTATATATATATATATATATCTATAATATATATATATATATATAGATAATTCTATATATATATCTAGATATATTATATATAATATCATTTTTCGCACTCTATTTACAGTCATGTTTATATGATTCTTCCATTTCAATTGCTGGTTTATAATAACACCCAAGTACTTAACAGAAGTCATCATATTTAGTTTGTCATTATAAGTATGTCGGATATCCCATCACCAGCGATGATATCTATATACTGATTCATGGAAATAACAAAATACGACCACAGACGGTGTTAACGTAAGTCAAAGTAAAACATGAAACGTGTTACATGAATAACATATATGTATACAAATTCTATAAAATTTATAGATGTGTTTTATAGCCAATCATGAGTGGAATTGGTGCGCATTACATTGTATAAAGTGATTATATAAGCCAGCCATAAAAGCTTTATAAACACCCAAAGACTTGCATTCCTTCTTTTCGAGACATGTATAATTAAGTCTTGATTTATGACTATCCCTCTGGAGACAAGAATCAGGTTATTAAGTTCTTCAAAAATTTAAACAAAACTACTCAAAAACATTTTGAAAAAACTCTACATCTTAGTTATTTAAGAAATATTTTGACAAATAGTCGAAACTTATGTGTGCGCATTTACGCATCGGAATTTATTAGGAGAGGATCCTAGGTACCTATCTCTATAAGATTCTTCCTTGAATTTATGGCCCCATAAATAAGAACGATTTCTGTCCACAAATATATAACATTAACGTGTGTGGATATTAAGAAACTAAATCAATTTAAATCGGAAGGCTTCGAAATCTGAGTCATTTGCATTGCACGGGAGACCAAGAACCCACAAATAATATAGCATTGTTCGGTGTGCGCAAGAAGCCAAAATTGCTTGATGGTATGGTACTCTTCAGTAATCAACTGGACACTTGATGCCATTGATATAACAAAATGGTACCAATGACCGATACTAACTGAAATTAATGCAGATCAATTTAGACTGATCTTACAAAGAACTATTGCTTCGTCCACTTTCATTTAACTTCTCATACTTTTCGATTATTAATATTTCTATCTAGACCATCTCCCATTATCTGGTTTACTTAGTTTTCGCGGAAGTTTTCTAAATATGCTTGCATATTCTCTCCTCACTCGTTCATTCCACGCAACCAAAAAATGTGGTCAATTTTTATTTAATCCATTATCTAACAACGCAATTAGCGTTGCATTTATTCCTGATTTTCCACTCATGTAATCAGTCATTTCTCAATATAATATCTTAGTATGAAAATTGTTTATTTAAGAATATAAATCAATGTTTTTGTCTGATGGGATAGAATCGAAATGAATGTTTTAGCAAAATTTTATTTTTTATAAAAATATTGATTGTATTATTTGTATAAATGTAATAATATATTTGATATTAATCATAATAATGTAATACATAATGTATTTTTTTCTCCACGAATGAGACCGCGAAAGGTGAAAAAAGTCAATCAGTAATAGAAAACTGTGAAGTAATCTCGCTTTATTATTTTTTTACAATCAGTGTTATACTAAAATACTTATTTATTTTTATTTTATGTAACAGACATCCATATTAACTAAATAGAACTAAGGCCCGAATTCAGAGTCAATACTTAGATGATTTTAATGTTAAAAGCGTAATTTTCAGTACAAAATAACATTTTTAAGGCATACCTACTTTAAATCATTTAATTATTGTAAATGTTCTATCTCAATTCGGGGCGTAAACTTGCAATAAAAAAGTTTGACCACTTTTTTACGTAGTTTACTTCGCCTCTAACGAGATTCTATATTTACAATAAATCAACTATTTATTAACAATAAATTTGTCTTAAAACTCGAAAATGGTTAAATCTGAAAGTATTGTTGTTTACTCTAGCATATTGGAGCTTTCTTCAGAAAGTTTGTAGAATATGTTATCTGAATGTAATATCAATATTCATATATATCTTAAAAGAGACTTTAAAGTTTTAAAAGACGTGTCTTTTGGGAAAATCGAGTAAGTCAGTCACCTAATGATCAAGTGAACTGGGCTTGAGACCACTGAATCACATTTTTACAAAAACTACGTCAGTTTGACCTACTGCAAGTATCTTCAATAAAATTCACAAAATATTTCTAAAATAAATAAACACATATTAAATAATAAGAGTAAGGATGATTCTTTGAAGAAATCGGGTGTTTAGAAGTAGATTTGTGATGATTGTGACTATTTTTATACAGATAAAACGTGTAGAAATTTTGATGTAAGAGTTAAAAAAAAACTTGAGAGTTTAAAAAGCAATAATTATTCTGAATTTGTGAATAATCTTTTGACTATGGATTATTCTTTTGATATCAATAAGGGTTTACAAATTACACAGAATTACAGTTTGATAATTTATAAATTTTGGTAATAAGAAAAAGTGTTAATAGTAAATTGAATATCATAAATTACCAGGTCTTTTTTACAAATACATAGTAACCTTTTAAATTTGTTTTCATGTAAGCATTTAATTTTTATTAATTTCCCATATATTATTTTTTTATATTTTGATTGTCTATACTTCGATTTTTGATTTTTTAGTATACATTTTATTTAATTTGTTAGTATACATTATATCCTGACAAAGGGAGCTTTGGCCCTGAAATATGTTGATGTTTTCAATTTAAAAGTGGTGAAAAAAAAATTTCTTGGACATTTTTTGTTAAAATATTAGAAATTGATTATCAAATGGTTTCGAGTGGTATTCCCACTAGACCGGTAGTGTTGGAAATTCAGAGCAAGGTGAAATCTTGTTGAAATACATCTGCCCGTATGATTAAAACTCTTCTCCATTGATTTCTTTTTTGCAGATAACGTCATATAGGACTTGCCACCAGATACTATATTGTAAACAAGTTGACAGTGCTTTACTACCATTGTTGTATTTATAATGAAAAAATATATTTTTTAAAAAGAGCAAAATAACTTTCTGGTAACTTCATTTTTACATATAAATAACAAAAAAAAACTAATTATTGAATGATTACCATGATTCTGGGCCAATTAGTAATAACTATTCTAAATGTAGTTAATTTAGAACAGTTATTGCTATTTATATATCTTTAAGATCTCCATAATTCTAATATTAAAATTTATAGAAGTTTTACCTTTATAAAAATTATTCCAATCATTGCAAATTAACTTATAAGTTTCTAATTTCTTTAACATACTGATTAATTAAGAAGAAGTTTTTTTTAATATTTTTAAGTTATTAAAATGTGTCTTCTTTTTATTAAAACGAAGTAATTATTTACTCTCATTTTTCACAGATATTTATTATCAGGTAGATTTTCAGAAATATTAGATCAAGCATTCAGCAGAGCTTCCCTCCTAACATGTGATCATGGATTAGTTAGTAGGTACTCATCCAAACTAATTAATTAACTTATCATAACGCCGTTTCCATATAGGAGTAGGCAGAGAGGTTGTAGCAACACACTCTTTGTTAGCTATTTGCCATTTATTCTGAATCATCCGCGTACAGTAAAAATACAGTCAAATCATAAATTTTTACTCCGTTATTTTCCATTTCTTTCATACAATTACGAATAAAAGCAAACGTATTGAACAGACATGGAGTAATCCTGCTTGATATCTTTACAATATCAAACCATGAACGACCATTGATTCTTGCACACACAATATGGAAGTAGAGTAAATAATTATTTTTCAATAAATTAAAAAATATTATCTCGGGCACATATTGCCGGTGGACCGATTTATAATGTGATCTTTGAGAAACATTGCAAATAACCGGCGATAAACTATTGCGAATTTGTTGAAAAATATAAATAGTTATTTCACGATTTATTCAAGAACAAATTTACGTTCTGGAACAAAAATCCTGAACGTTTGAGAACTTTAACGTAGCGGTAATCCTTGCACATAGATAACTCGTTCCAGCACAATACGTTTAATTAAGAAGGACTAAGAGTTGTTAATATCGTAGAGATTCAAAAGTACCATTTATTTCCATAGAACGGTTAAGCTGGCATCCTCATGTTTGTCCGTAGGTATTATGTGTCTACAGGTAGAAACTTTGTTTAGAAATATTTGGCCGCTTCTCCTTACGGTGGAGATTAACTCGGTTAAGAAGATATTAAAAGTAGAATACGTGTATTTAACATGTAAAATTTCCTGTAGAATGAGCAAATATAAAGATAGCAACACTATTTTTATATGTAGATTCTAAGAACGATGATGAACGATGAATGAATATAGTTCAAATAAACGAAATATTCTCAGATTTGAACATAATGTAGAACTTTAAAAAATTTGATAATGTGTGGATGTTCTTACGAATGGAATTGATGAACATTACATTGTGTAGAGTGATCACTTAAGCCAGCTTATACAAGTTGTAAGCCCTGCGCTATCATACAAAAAGACTTCCACAGACGTTTCTCATATTCATAGTTTTATATCTGTGAGACTCAATTTTATAATTTATCTTAATTAATAATGATACCATTGATTTCATACCTATACATCTATCTACATACGCACTGTTGTACATACATGTGTTGCATAATCCATGTAGGATAAATTGAAACAAATTAAATGAACCAAATTGAACAGTGAATTAAAAAAATATATATAAATGCAAGTGATTAAATATTTCATTTGACAGAGATCAGTTTTAATGCTCCCGTTTAATAGTACAAATTGATGGAATCGTCGAATAGGTTTTGAATTCCGGAGAAAATTTGTAATACGCTTTCAATAAATGGAAACATTTATAGGCAATTATCCATTCACCGCGTGCAACTATTTGGTGTATATCATTGAATATTTAAATCCTATTATTTTAGGAATAAAGTTATAAATATGATTTGTGACTACGTGGATAAAAATAAATTAAAGTACCTCAAATTATTTAAGTAACAATATCATATATTTATTTCAAGGACATTTTTATTAATTCCTTCGTTATAAAGTTAGTGGCAGACATTTGAGAAAGTCCTAGGGTGCGATTATGATTCTGATACTCGAACAGCTAGCTTAATTATTCTTGCATATTTTCATTTTCTATTATGTCACATTAATAGATAAATAGTCAGAATTGACATAACATGACATCTGCCAATGGGGGAGGTAAATAAAAGAGTTCTATATTCTCCAATAATGGCAAAAGAACTTTGTGGTAACATTATTTAAATTAATAAAAATATAATACTTTGTATAAAAGCACAATGTATTAGGAATAAACATTTTTCGAGGCCAAACGTGTTGATTCAGTGTTTTTTTTAAATAGAGATGCGAACACGGAATACGTGTTGCATCAATATTCTTTCTATTCTCATACTAAGCCAAAAGCCAGTGCTATGAAAATAGGACTAACTTGCTGGTGTCCTGGAATGGGGCTCAAACCACCGACCACCAGACCACTAGGCGAACGTAATGACCACTACACCAACACTACTCCTAGGATTTTTCTCTAGGGTTTTTACAAAGTAATTTATTTTTATTAAATAATTTTCATATCATTTTCATGACAGTTAAAATTTCTTTGTAAAATGCACTAATAAAACATTGTCGGTTTTTGAACAACGAAAAATCTACGAAGATTCAATATTAAATTTCCATTATTCGTGTTCAGTATATTTCAGTTCGTCCAGGTATTATATTTGCGTTCATGAAAGGTCCCGGTGATTAAGCGTTTACTATATTCCTAAAACGATATTTCTCAAACGAAACGCTAAAACAATAAACAATCAATATTTATGAAAAGCTCCTAAATGTCTGACTTCACGCAACACGAGAGAATGCGTGCCTGGGGGTAATTAAACACCACGATTCTTACGGAACAATGAGTGTTTGGCAGCGTTAAGCCATGATTTTAGTGACTATAGAAATATTTCAATCGATATCACGAGGTTTGTATTTCTTGATTCAGTTTTGGTGGAGGGTATCTTGCCTATCGTTCCATCAGATTTGAATTTTCGTTACCCTATCATAGAGATATAATTATTACTTTCTGTTTTACTCCACAGGTAGGTGGCCCATTCGAGTAATTTTCTCTGAGGTACTTAACTAACTAACTAAATTAATAACCATCACGGCATGTAAAGGCTTTTAACAGGTACATCATTCAATACTTGTAATATTTATTCATTTGTTGCTTTCAACACTTGCTCCATATATTATCTTAACCATCCTTTCCTCGTTCATACGTTTTAAATGACCAAACAATCTCAGCACTTCTTTCTTTATTCTGTCTACCACACTACAGCCAGCATTACATTCACTTCCAATTTGTTCATTCCTTACTCTATTAACCAAAGATCTTCCACACGATCTCCTTAGTGACCGCATTTCCTCTACACTCAGTCTACTTTCATTCCTTATTTGCAATTCTAGGCTTCACTTCCATATATAGAGTTGGCACTAGAACGTCATCATGTAAGGCTAATCTTGCTTCTTTTGACAGGTACTTATTGACCGTAATGTAGTTAAGTTATTAATTAGGTTTTGATTAATTTTTTCTGCGTTTCTATGAAAAAATTCTACGTATAGGTCTGTAACCAATCGTGTCATGACAATGAGTATTCTTAGGTACTTTAACCAAGCCAAAAAGTTGTTTGGAATATGGTACATACTCGGCTCTTAGTACGGGTTCTTAGCGCGGCTGTCATATTGTTTTTTTTAGTTTCTTAAATCAGTACTCATTGATGTTTAAAATAACTGCTATGAAAAAAGGGTAGAAGTTACATATTGGATTATCAAATAATATTTACTCATGTTTGATAGACGTCAATATTTTTTTCTTTTTAAAATTAAAACATCAAAAGATTAAGAATTATAAAAAAAAATTCTCAAAAAATAAAACTTTATGTTATGCCCTTTCCAGGTAACAAAACTTATAATACCATAAAATTGAATATTATACACATGTTTTTTCTAAATTATAGAGTTTTTTTAACATAAGTATTTCATATTTTAATAAATCTGATTTTCGCTTTCAAAACATTAATTTTTAAAATAACATTCACATGGTTTGTTAAATTATTTATCGATATTTAAAAATTTTAACAGTGGTCGGCAACTAGCTGTTTAACAATAAAATAAAAGTCACAATAACTTAGAAATTATTATATCAGGTGACGTAAAAAATGATCTTTCGTATAAAAAGATTTGAACGAAAAAATTTTGAGATTTTTTTTTATGAACTAGGTTTTCGTTTTATAAACACCAAAGTTCCGTTATCACCTAAAATATTTTTTCATTGATTTGATTTTTATGTTATAGCTATATCTATAATATATTAATTTCATTAAATTCTCGAGGAATTTATACGTACTACCGTTTTACAAACAATATTTTTCTTTATAATATGTTAAAATAATTCAATGACATAATAAGAAAAAAAGGAGATCGTTTATTGTTTGTTTTCACTTCTAATTACACTAGGTTTTGATAAGTTGCATTATTTCTTGATTGTTTCTAGTATTGAAATTTTATGATTATTTTCTTGAGAAGTGGTAAGATATTAGATAATGTTTTATTGCACGTTTTTAATAATAGTTTAAAATTGCTGTATCTATCAAATCCTATTAGCCATTCTGTCAGTTGCTTCCTGAATTCAAACATTGTTTTATTTGTTATCTCTTTTGGTACTTTATTGTTATCGTCGCGTTAAAATTATTTTTTATTTTTTTGCCATAAGCTTTTTGTTTTCTTGCGCTCTAGTATTTTTATGGTGTTGGTTTATTCGTATGTTGATATGTTACATAAATATGATGCATAAAATTATTCTTGGAACGAAATTCTTTAACACGGCTTGCGGTAGGAGTTGACTAGTAGAAATCGTCACGTAATGAAAAAGCGTTATGCCCCTTCCATGCTATTATTTTTTTCTCTCTCTTTCTCCTTCTATTATTTACGAGTGTGTGTGTGCTTGCAAGTGTCGAGGTTCGAGTAGACGAGTATCGTGCGCCACCGGTTATATAATCTCAATACTAAAAGCGTGGATTTTATTTATTTTTATTTATTAAATTTTGTTTAGTTTGTTAAAACTTGTTATTTTTTATTTAAATATTTATTTAAAATATTTTTTTTTTTATTAATTATATTTAAAATTTGTTATTTTTTTTGTTTTTGATGAAAATTCGAGAAATAGAAACTGTAACAAGTATGTGTAATACAAACTAAGAAAAGTAAGTTAATAAAATTGTATATTTTGATACAAGTATTTTTTTACTGATCGAATTACATTCGAAGCATGAAGAAAAGGCGTAAGGAACATCGTGACGGGGGTCTCCCGACCGCACACGTAATTTAAAAAAAATTTAGACAGGGGTCGTTAAATGCCGCCGATATTACCAATAAAATAAGTCACAATACTGCTGAATCCGGCTGTAGAAAATTTAAGTTTAAAATTTATCATAGCTATTATAAGTTTTAAGGGAATATAATCCAGGGACAGTTAACTAGGAACCTATTTTTAATTTATTTAAAATAATACAGAAGTTATTCGTTTTATAAACAATAAATCATTTAAATACGTATCCTGAAGAATTCTTCATCACAAGTCTTTTTTTTATTTTTGTTGAAGTCTTTAAGAGAGAATCTAAGAGACAATAGGAAATATTTTGTAGTGCCAAAAAGAATTTATTTTAGTCATTCTTAATTCAAATTTCGAATGACCAAATGCTGCTTTGTGTAATTCCCTTCTGACATGCGGCTACCCATAGACCCAAAAGTTGTCTCTAACATATAAACTCTGCATAGTGTTATATATTCACCCCACGATGGTTTATCATTTTTCTATATTCTGGCAATCTCTTCTGCAACTAACTTAACTATTCTTAAATATGAAAATAACTCTCTTGACGGATGTAAATAATAAATAAATTTTAATTTTTCGAAGAATATTTTTCATTCTGAATGAAAGTTTGAACTTTGTGGTGATATTATTATTAAAATAAAACACAAATCACTTTGTTTTTACCACTTTATTAGATATAATATCTAATAAAGTGATTTGTGTTTTATTTAAATAAATATATCTTGGTTGAACGATCTTAATACTTAGTTTAATTAAGTCAGTCTATAAATGGTTTATTTTAATGATTCTTTTATTTTTTATCAGTTTTAAAAAGCTATATTGGTGGAGGAAAAAATCGAAATATAATCTTAGGGCTTTTTCATTTTATTTTTTACTCTTCCTGGCACTGCCTCAACTCATTGCCTAAGAAGGTTATTGGAGTGGCCTCTTCTCATTCTCAGACTGTATCTTCTTTGGTTCTGTGTGTCGCTTCCATTTATGTAGACCGTTTCTCTGCAGGTTTTGGAGAAATGAGTAATCTAGAAGTTCTTCGGTCTTCCTCTGGATGACTATTGATGAAGTTCCACAGACATTGCCTGATTTACCATGTAGTCTGGTGGTCTTATGTCCCCGTGCCATCTCAGCTATCGTTTTTAGACATTTTACATGGAAGAAATATTAGTTTACAAAAATAAAACTACAATGTATTTAACATTGTTCTGACGATGGCTAGTGTTTTAATTTTAAAAATAACAGAATACAAAAATAAATAAATTCGTTGTTAAAACCATAAATAGCATCTTCAATATATATTCCAATTTTTACCTCCAACTGCAAAATGACTCTCGATTACTATGCATTACCAACACATTTTAACCAAAACCCATAAAAATAACATGAGGTATGGAGTTTTTCAGCATTGGCGAGTCAGTTAATAATACGAGTAAACTTGGTTGTGCGGTTTAGTACAGCCAAGTTTCCTCTGAATGAAAGTCCGCAATTAATCTACCAATTGGTTTGATTTCATGATTCAATTCTTTCGGTGCATATTTTAAGTAAAAATTATTATAAGTACTTTTAATCATAAATAATAAATGTACTCAATTGAAGTATCGTACATGAATCACAGTTTTTAAAAAAAATATATTTATAATTTTCCATTCATTATTTTTAAAAACAAAGTCAGCAAAATCCCACAGAAGTGTTTCTAAGATAAATATAAAAAAATCTGTCACTACTCAAGGAAATTTCTCTGGAATCTATGAATTCTGCATCTTATTGGGAGTAAGTTTTTAATATCATTTTAATTTTTTTTTTAAAACAATTACCACTCTGCATTGGATATTTCTGTCTTTGATATCGACAACAATTCTCAGTTAACTATGAAGCGGTCATTTTATCATGTGACACGTCGGGGTTGATTGGTTAAAGTGGATATTGCTGTTTTTTCTTTTATTAGTGTTAGGGAAACATGATTTTTAAAGGGATGGAGCTATATTTCCTAAAAAATCTCCAATTTGGAACATTATAAATCCGCTTTTTCTCTCCTTGTCCTGGGAGATTACTGCCTTTGCCTAATCAATTATGATTATTATTATAATTGAATTTTGAGGAGTGTTGTGTCGGTGTTACTTTAGTAGGAATAAAATGATATTTAAAATTCATCTTACAGAGGAATTAGAAGTTTTATTAATGGTGTGGAACACCTTACTAAAAATTACCACTAAATTTAACTTTGTAATGCACACACGTTGACTTTCATATATTTGTCACTACTTCAGTTTCAAAAGGTGCAATCCCTCTCATCATCAAATGTATTTAGGTTAGTTTTAAATTACATCTGATGATGAGAAGGACATTAGAGGAGTAGAGGGAGTAATTTATAACAAACATGAATACAGCTGATGATGAGAAAGACTGCTTCTCTTGAAACTATTTCAGTGACAAATATTACTCAACGTGTATGCCTTATAAGTTCAATTAAATGTAAATTATCATTGTCTTATCTGTCGTCCTATAATTGCGGGAGACATATAAGTATTTTTTGTTGTTAGTTTCTTACCATGTATTTATGTCTTCCTATTGGATGACCAAATAAATAATTTTATAAATAAATAAAAAATAGATAATAAAAATAAATAAATTAAAAATTAAATTGAATTTTCTGTTAGTCAACAAGTTTATATTCCTACTCGATAAATATACCGAGCTAAATTTCGCGCTCGGGGCTGACTGGATAAAAACATTCAACTGAAAGGGTTGACAGAAGATATCCCCCATATTTTACGCTTGTGTTTTCGTTTGGAACGAATAATTATATTTCTGGCAATTTCCTGCTAAAGGGGCTCCCGCATTAATCCTTTGTCAGGAGTGTGGAAGAAAATTACCTTCGAATGGAATGACCCGAACTTCCCCTTTCACCGAACCGAAAACAAACAACCGAGTATTCAGATATCCAATATTATCAGTCGATTGCGCAATATGTATTTAGGATGTATGTATATTATTCTTCAACTTACGTGGATGTGTATATCATTGATCCGATGAGAGGGATGGCGGTATTATACCCATGAATATTTTTGGTATTTGTATCAATATAGGTATACTTAAAATTATGCATAAGTTTTTATATTATATAGGATATTTTTTTAGAGGTATAGAACTTTAAAATTAAATAAAACATATAAAAATCGTACTTACGGCTAGGCATATCGATCTGAAATTGTTCAATCGAAAAATTGATTATTTCTAGAAAAATAATCGATTTTTCAGATCAATTTGGAACACTACTATTCATAGATTCATGAATCGGACCGATTCAAGAAATAGTGATAAAGTTCCAAAACTGGCTGCGGTATCATAGTTTTTGGATGTTTTGTTGTTTTCACCGGCCGTACTTGATTGATAATTTGAACGAACGCTTAAAATAAATATTTATTAACGCATCCAGAGATGGTGTGGCGTTACTTACGTACTTACAAATAAAAAAAATAATTTCATTGTCATTTATTATTTAACCTGTAAATCCTGGTGTCTAAATTTATCTGCGCTCTATCAATAAAAAATATACTGTGAGTAAATATTAAATGTGGGGTATAAGAGCAAAGGCTGCAATATACAAAAAAAAGTCAGTCATCGAGGATTACGAATTTATATTGTACTGAATTAGAGATTTTATAGGAAATATAGCCTATAAATTTATAGGAAACTTGATTTTGAAGGGATATATACATTAAACTTAGAATTAAGTATATTTTAAATTATTATCCTCGGTGACTGCATTCAAAACATTTTTTTAAATTTTTGGATGTTGCTGACTTTGCTTTTATACCCCACATATGTTCAAGTTTATAGTAACGAAATAAACAGTGTTGTGTTTATGTAGAATTCATTTTGCGGGAAATATGGCTACTGAAAAAGGAGTCGTCTAGATCCCGAGCGATTAGAAAGAATTTTTTTTTTGAGCCACTTGACTTAAAATACTGGGAAATGTAATTTGTGGTTAATTTTTTGTTTAACTTAAATAAAACTTTATAAACTTAAAATTTGATTAATTTAATGACTGACTTATAGGCATGTTGGAAAATAATCGAAAATCGATCTTTTAATGCTCGATTTAATTGAGAATCGATTCTAATATATTTGATTTCAATCGAATCGGATTGTAACGGCCATAGTATTAGCTTTATTGGAAACATAATTTTTGCCATTAATGTTGAAATATGGTTTTTATATTAATTGCAAAATGAAAATATGATGAAAATCAAGATTTTTGAAATAAATTTGCACAATTCGCAACGTTGTTCTGGCGTACAAGTCCACTCGTGGTGAAATCGTATACCAAACTGAGCAAATATCAGGTTAATCAAAATCTGTCAAAAAGGCGGTCGCTGGAAAAAGAGATGCCGATTTGAGAAATAAACATTTAAAAACATCCTATATATAAACACTAACGGCATAATATTATCTTTCCAATAAAGCCAACACCATGGACAGAACATGATTTTTATGTTTCATTTCACTTCAAAATTATGTCTCTAAAAAACATTTATTCCACCTAAAATTGGTTATTCAACATTGTCGCAATTTGCAAAAGGTGGAGCTTTTATACGTATAGGTATATACAAAACAAAATCTCTGACAATATTTTGTCAATTTTTATGCTTTTATTTCTATATTTGTGAATTTTCTTCGGCGATCAAGTATTATAGCGGCGTTACAAGTATTACATCTGCCAATTTTTAAAGAATTTATTTTAGAGCGTGGGTGAGGAGCAATTTTTTTCAATAATGGGATTTCTAATCACTGCGGAAACGCGCTCTTCTACTGATTATTTGTTGCAATTTGATATTTAGAATTTTCATTCGTTTCTTTTACGATACTGAGCTTGAGAGCTTATTGCCTGACTTTGAAATATATAAATATCAATAAAAACATGAAATAGATGAATGGTATTTTTAACAAAAATTGGAGAATATGAAGATAGTATTTTATTTATCCAAACGTTTATAATGTTCCTCGAGAGCGAAAAAATGTTTTTTTTAAAGTCATTCATTACTGAACATGTTTTCCTATTAATTGAATTTAAATAATTTTAATTTTAATGTATAAATAGCATGGCTGTACAAATTTAATATTTATATCTACAATTAATGAATTCATTTTATAGTTTTGTACCTAGTATTTTAATTTAAATTTGTAATATTTTGTTCTCACAATATTGTGAGCTGCTTCACTCGTAAAGTATTTTGATTTAAATTTATAATATTTTGTTGTCAAAATATTGTAAGCTGCTTGACTCGTTAAGTGTTTTGATTTAAATTTATAATATTTTTTCTCACAATATTGTAAGCTGCTTAGCTCGTAAAGTGATTTGATTTAAATTTATAATATTTTGTTCTCACAATATTGTAAGCTAATTAACTCACTAACTAATTAAGGCACAGTTTTTTCGTAGTGAGATGAATGGCTCTTTTCTAACCGATATGCATTAATATCAACATAAACAAATACAAATAATGTAAAATAGGTATTATTAAATATATTTCCGATGTAAATCTTTTAAAATGTGTAGGTACCGCCTCGTTATCACGAAATATTTTTTTTACGAATTCCACAAACATATTATTAGAGAGAAGCTACATTACTTTTTGTAGACGTATTTTAATAGATCTGAATACAAGGAAACGATATTTTGGATGGCAAATAATGATTTATTTGCCATTGCCGAAGAGAAAAATATTATTCAATTTATGCTTCCTTTTGTGACGTTTTTATGGCGAATCGTAAAAGAGTGAAAGATGTGAGACAAAATACAATTCTTGGACCAGGTCCAAGATTTCGTCCCGAGCGAGTGACAAGAAAGACGAAACGATTGTACTTTCGTTTAACGCCCATAATTTTTTATTCTTTAATTCCATTAGCAAACTACTGACATTTTCAGACCTTATCCTTAATTGAGATTATAAATAGCAGACGTAATTGACAAAAATATTAATACCTTTAGCACTTATTTATCAATTCCCGTTTCTGTAACACTGGATTACTTTGAAGTTCTAAAAAATTTAATTTTGAACTCTTTTTATATGCGCTTTAGCGCCGTATGATGATATTTAGGTTTTTCATTGCAGACCTAAATTAATGCTTTGTGCTGTTCTGTTATATATTTGCGTAGTATTCCGGAGAAAAAATAAACCAACAGGTTTTATTCTTCATGCACGTATATATGTTAAGTTTTCTATATAAAATTGTAAATTTATAAATACAAAATTTTTTTGGTTTTTTGTTTGACGGTTAAATAATTTTTATGCTGAAAAAATAAATCCACTGAGGATAAAACAAAAGATTTATTTCATGGCGACCAAAATATTCTTTCTCACTAGTAAAAGACGGGGGTTACATTAAAAATATTCTGCTGAAACATCATTTTAGATTTTTTGTCGCTTAAGATATGTTGGCGTCCTAGGTATGTTATGATTTATGTAGCTTTTACAGAAAATAGGGGTTCTTTATTATATTATTTTATATATTCTTTTTATTTTTATATATTTTATATATTTATTATATTTATTATATTTTTTATATTTCTTTATATTTGTTTCGACCTCGCTGACCACGGATATCGCGCAATGCACGGTCAGCGAGGTCTTTCCGCAAACGCGCAGCACGCGCCACTTCGGTCGCTATCCAAGGAACTTGAGCTGATTCCTGTTTCGTTCCTGATTTCGTTAACATGGACCCAAGGTATTTAAAGTGTGACACTTTGGGGAGCTTTGTCTCGTTGTCGATAAGTATATCATAAACTATGTCTTCCGTTCCTTCAAAGTCACACTCCATGTATTCAGTTTTTTCTTTCACCCTTGCGTTGAAGGTCTCTTGTAGCTCCGAAGCTTCATTGTCTATGAGAACAATAGCATCAGCATACAGTAAGCACTACGGTATGATTTTTTGTAGTGTTATTGTTATGTAGTTCGTGATGATGTTGAAAATATATGGACTCAATGCTGATCCTTGGTGGATACCCACCTTGAAAATATATGGACTCAATGCTGATCCTTGGTGGATACCCACCTTGAAAATATATGGACTCAATGCTGATCCTTGGTGGATACCCACCTTGAAAATATATGGACTCAATGCTGATCCTTGGTGGATACCCACCTTGATGTGAAATTGACCTTTCACTCTGGTGCAAATGTCATTGTAAGTATCCTGTATTAATTGTATGTAGGCTTCAGGTTATTATGTGCTTGCAAAGCTTTCCATACAAGGTTTCTGGGGACTCTATCAAAGCCTTTTCAAAGTCAGTAAAAACCATGTAAAGATTTTCCTTGTTAGCCTTATGTTTTTCCATCAGAACATGAATGGTTTGGATGTTATTCATCTACCAACTGTGAAGCCAAACTGATTGTGTGTAATGTTTGTTATCGCTGATAGCCTTGTACTTACAACTCTTTCCCAAAGTTTCAGTGTGTGAGATGTAAGATTAATTCCTCTATAATTGTTACAATTTGCCACATCACCTTTATTTTTGTACAAAAGGCATAGGCAGCTTGCACGCCATGACTGTGAGCCAAAGGCACCGAATTTTTTCCTATAACTTTCCAGATATCAGTCGGTATGCTGTTAGGACCAAGGGATTTATTGTATTCCATTTTTTGAAGGGCATGTTTGATCTGATTAGTTTTCCTTAGAATCAAGTGGGCCTTGTATTTGCATTAGTATTGGCAATTCCTCATTCAGGAAATGCTCATAATTCTCCTTTCACCTGTTGCTTATTGCCCTATTCGATGTCAGCAGCTCCCTTTATTCGTTTTTGATATACTTGGTGTTTTCTAAATCTTATGTAGATTTGTGGCGCTGTTTTGAAATCCTATATATGGTATTTTTATTTAGGGCTTTTTCCAGTCTCTCGTAAATGTCCCGAGAAGGCATAGCTTTTACCTGTGTGATAGCTGATTTGGCCAGTCTCTTAATTTCTTTATATTGTTCGTGGCCCTCCTAGTTTTGACTTTTGCCAGATTTTAAATATGTTACGCTTTTGTAAAATTATTTCCTAAGAGTATCGGTACTCCACAGCTTGGTGGAATACCGATATAAGTATCAGTATTTCGCCAAGTTGTGTTTCTTTGGATATGGAGACCACCCTTTGAAACGCCTTGTTTGCTTTTCGCAAGTTCCTTACAGAGTTTTTCAAAATCTCTCTATATTATAAAAGCTGTTTTGCAACTACTCATATCTCCCTGTATGTATGATTAAACTTCTTTGATAAACAATTTCCCCTTATCACAGTGATGTTCTCTATATTTGATATTCTCGAATTTATCTTTATGTGCCTTGATTGGCTTTGGTAATCTCGTAATTATCACAAGCATCCTATGTTGCGATGAAAGAGATTCATCCGATATCACTTTACACTACCTATAGTAACCAAGCATCGGGCTTGTAGAGAGGATGTTATCTATTTGGGTCATTGCTTGTGAGCTTTTATATGTAATAAGGTGTTCACTTTTTTTCTTAAAGAATGTATTGAAAACTTTGAGATTTTGCCTTGCCTCAATGTTAAAGATATCTTTTCCATTATTGCTTATTAATCCGATGCCAAAATCACCGTGGACCTTTGCATAAAAATCACTTTCAGAATCACACATGTCCATTTAGGTCCGCTCTAATTTGGATTAACTCTTCTTGCGGTATACTCAACGGAACCTCATCTAGATCATCCCAGAAAGCCTCCTTATTTTGCATTTTACCCTCTGTATTAAATCATGTATTTTAAAATAATACACACATATGTTTATAAATATACATATTTCACACATCAAACACAGGTCGAATTTTCAAAACATTAATATTCGAAAACATACTGATATATTTCTACACTAATTGAGAAATGCCAACTTCTTGGCATGATCTATGTTAGGAGACTAATCTTTTATATTCACGGCAAAGCTATATCAATAACTACGGCATGTGAATCTTCTGTAATATAATAGTTCACCACTCAGTCCAAAATGAGATTCAGCTTTGATTCACCCTCCTCCACGATTCTGGCAATTTATTTGAAACATTTCTTGATGATTAAACTTAAGAATTATCTAAAAACTGATTTTTGGATACTGAAAAAAATAAACCGAAGAAAGAATTATGGAAACGCTCATATGAACTGAATATCTCAATTTTATTTTTCATTTATCTTTATATTTTCATATCTTCTTTCTTTTTTCTTCGAGGATGTTTAAAAATCTGCCGATTTTTACGAACTTAAATAAAATAAAAGCACTGTAAATTACTTGAAATAGTTGAAAAATTTGAATATGTTCTTTGCGTATTCATTATATTGTTAATGCCTCAAACTAACACTTATTTTTAATACGTTATTACATGCAAAAGTGAAAGTTCATTCCTACAAAATGATTAAATACATATAAATAAAAAAACATTTAAAATGTGTTTTTGAATAACTTTCTTTGTCAGTAAATTAATATTTCATGAAAAATTTAATAATTAAACAAAAAATGTTTCTCGGTTACTCGGATAATTGTGAAAAGGTTGCTTTATTCTTTGTTCTCACGAAAAGAAAATAAATTTCCTACTTTGGAAGTTTTAATGACATCCCCATTATAATTCTTAATTAAATAAAACTTAACACAAATTATTTCAAAGACTTTTTTACACAAATTCAAATGAAAAGTTATTCCATTGAACGTTTCATGATTTATTGTTCAGTAGGTACACAATACAGAAGTTTCTTTTTAATAATATTTTTTTATTTGCTTTTTTATTTTGTATAAAGTTGCCATACACGAAAGAAAATTGATATAAATAAATAAATAAAATTTATGCTATTGTAACGTGATGATAGAATTCGGAGAAATTTACGCACGATTGGAATCCCTCGTAAAGTTTCCATGGAACACGAAACCTATAGGACCTTCCACTATATTCTGGAACGCACCACCACATTCTGGAATAAGCCTACAGCATTCAAGAAACGTCTGGAACAGTCGAAAAATGGTGGGAATAAACTAAAAATGTCTGGAATTTTCGGAAATACATCGTGATACCAATGACGCGCAAATTAATAAATATTTGCGATGTTTGAACAGAAATTTCTCAATGTTATCCAGCTGTTAACATAAAGAATTTATAAACGTAAATGTGTGATTTAAATAAAAGTGCGTGAATTCGTGTTAAGTGATTTTTTAATAATTTATTGATCACAAATTAATAAATCGCTAATTAATATCAAGTGTCTGTAGTTGTCTCCCAAAGTAACGACCCGTGATACTACTATTTATCAAATTAAATATTTCGTAAGGAATACAATTTCCATCTCAAATATACTGAATTGGTTTTTACAGTAATTAAGTAAACGAAATAAGACAAGATTTTATTTTAATAACCAAATATAATGTTTATTAATTCAGATCTCTTGAAACGAGAAACTTTTAAACTTAGAAATATAGTGGTTCATTTCATTGAAAACTTTCAATGAAATGAACCACTATGCCTATTTTGTTTTCTGTATAATTTTGACCATTTAGCATAATTTAGAAAGCGCAAATTTTCTATTGTAAAATACTTAGCTTCCACAAATGTATGTTATATATTAACTTTTAGGTTTGTATAAATATCCAACATCTGGCTCGAAATCTGAATTTTAAATGAATTATTTATTAAATATTATATATTACATTATTAGAATAAGGAATAAGAATACTTTGCACTCCTCTAATATATTAAGGAATACAAAATTATACAATTTATTCAACCAGAAACAAATAACTTATTTAGGTACTCTATTAAAAATTTATTAACATTTATACATATATCAACTCGATATTAGTTAATTATCCTCAAATCTAACACTTAACATACACAAATATTTTTCTTTATTTATAATTGTCATAAGCATACCAACAAAATTTAATTTCTAATTACTGCAGAACTCTCCTTGGCTGTTTTAAAAATTTACGAATAGTATTTTAAAATCAAAATTTATTAAAATAAATTTAATTTATTTTTTTAAATAAGCTTAAATTTTAAATATCAGAAATTCTTAGAGAGATCAACAATCAAAGCTTAACAAACTGAAACTACGAAATAATCAATATAGCATATCAAACCAGAATTAATCTTTTTTATGATTTTTTTTGCGTGGTTCTTAATTTCAGGAATCCTAAATGAATTTTGCTGAAGACGTTTTTATGGAGCGCCGTGCAACTAATCATTTCCAGTTTGTGGATAATGTGCCCCCCCCACCCTAACAATTCGTCCTCACCCACACTTCCCCTCCTCCCATCGTCTACCCTCCACCCTAAAATCCGCTGTTGCAGCCGATGTCAGAGGTGGTACATCTTTATTTACACGTAAGAGATATAAAATAACGTCAGGAATTTTTATACAAACTCCCCAATTTTCAGCTTGGAGAGCGCTATAGCACGTTCTGGTTCGTCACAAAATCGGGTGATGCAAGTTATGTTTAATGTTCCAAACCATCAAGCCGGCTGGGTAGAGCGTAATTTGTGTTTCCGCCTGGTATAAACGAAGATTGGAGTGATTACTGAAGAAGGACTCACCGCATACCAAGGTCCGTTTTATGAGCAATGTCTCCCATATCGGCTCTACACTTTCGCCACCCAGTACGGCATTATTTTATTGTTATTGTGGTCATCCTCGCTACTTATCCGACACTGTGTAAGCGACGCGGCGAGGCGACCAAACAAAACCTTTTCACTGTCTCTGTTGAGCAAGGATGAGGAAATCATAATTTATTAAATGATATTACAATGACATATTTTATGTAAATGAAATACAATGTTAATTAAACAAAAGTGGAATACAAAATATAAACAAAAAAAATCATGAAATGCGGTGATGCAAGAAACACGATAAAATGTAATGCAGCAAAACAAAAGAGTCTAAAAAAGGTGAAATTATTCAAGAACACATTCTTATTGTAAAGTTGCAATTTTTCAGAACTTTCGTTTTAATTTCGTTTTAAATTTCACAGCACTTTGTTCTGAAAGAATTTCAACTTCACAATAAGAATGTGCTCTTGAATATAATATATGTGTGTTGTATCAAATGTACCTAAAAATCAAAAATGAATTAACGGTTAATTATGGCGTTCCCTAGCGGAAGCTAGACAAAGTAATTTGTGCCTACCGTACCAGGATAAACGGATTGCTTTAGAAAAAGATAAAACATGTTAATCAATAATATTAATAAAAAATGAGACTTTCAGATAAGTCAATATATTCATGGAAATGTACGAGGCCGCTATACCGTATTGGTTAACACGCCTCCCCCGGATAGGAGGAGATCCGTGGTTCGATAGCAGTCAAATATTTTTTCGTTGATTTCATTTTTCTGTATATATGTTGTTATAATTGATTAATAAATTTTAAATGTGAAAGCAAAACAAAACATAAGAAAAATAAAATTGTACATGATATAAAGTATGGATTAGGTACATGAAATGACGGCCAGTAGAATAGGTGTATAGAATTCTGTTTCACACACATGGAACATAGTAATAGAATAGTTTTATGAAAGGTAAATAGGGTGAAAATTAAATATAGTGGAGTGACAATTTTCACCTATGCGTAAATCAATTAAAAGTAAAAGCATTTTAAATTAAAATATTAACAAAAAGTATACAATTAATTTTTCACGGGTACGTGAATGAATCACTTGTATGAAAAATATACAATAGGTATATACCATAGGTACATAAAGTTGCCAAATTTCAGCAACATAGTGAGTCTATTTTTCCCCGCTGGAAGCTACCTTATCACCGTATTAAGAACACAGGCGTAATTTATTTTATAATAATCATTGTATATAAATGTTATACAAAATAATATAATAAATAAAATATTATAATTTAGTTAAGAGCACTTCAATTTGAGTGTTTTAACGAGAGTTTTAGGTACCGCAATTAGCATAGTTCGCAATGCTTGCGAGGACCACTTGTTACTTTATGTCGGACGTCGGTGTCCCAAAGCGAAAATATCACTTACTCCTCAGTTACGGGCTGACAAGGTAAATATAATTCACGTATTACCCTGTTGGCATATAAAATGTAATTTTAGAGGTCGCATTTGCTCATTTGACTTTAAGAAACTGTCGTATATTTAAATAAGGGTAGTTGAAAACGACGAACATTTATAATAATAGCAAAATATTAACGTTGATGATAGCACCACATCTGGAGTGTACCGCATTGCCGCACTGTATTATTTTATGTATGTGTAGACAATAAAAAATAGTATAAAAGCAAAGGCAACAATATCCAAAAAAAAAATTAAAAAATGTTTGAAATGCAGTCACGGATTATTACTAATATGAATTGTACTAAATTCTTGATTTTATATTTTGTCACGTGTCGTGGATGCGGGAGGAATTAAAACTTTATGAAGACTTTATTATCGCTGGGTAATAGTATTTAACATTCACTACAACATTCCATCCAATTCTTATTATCAATCGCACGTATTTATGTCTCTGGTTTATTTTGACACTAAGTTATGCTGCTCGATTATTCGCTATATTAATCGCCTCAATTACCTCACGACTTGCCACACAGTGCGTTATCTTATGGCTCGCGGCCGACTTCGCACTGAATGAACTATCAAACACGATAATTCTTGCGCCGCGGCGTAATCTCGTATTTATCCGCGAAAATGTTGGTATTTTCGGACTAGGAGAAGATTCTTGTTACTTCTTGGTTGTAACAGATGTTTCTAGACGTTTGTAGATTGTAGATAATTGTAGAACGTTCTAGATCCTACTATTGTGTTATGACATATTACAAGGGATTCGAATAATGTGCTTTTCCTTCTGCTTGCCATTCTGTGACAATATCTATCCCTTCGAAATGATGTTTCCTATAAAATCTTAAATTAATAATCCTTGATGACAGATTTTTTTTGGATGTTACTACTGCCTTTGTTTTTATACTCCACAAATGTAAACAAAAAAAAATGTATGCTTAGCGAAAAGAGTATATGAGTGATCATAAATGTTGCCATTATTTATTAATTTGATGATCTGAAGCTATTGTAAACGTGCCTCAAAGTGAGTCTATCATTCGGAGATCTTAACCAAGTACAAGACAAGCGGAACCGAAGAAAATAACGAAGTTTCAAGTGCTGACTCACACCGTAGCTCACACCGCTCGCTTACGCTATTCTTTCTTCAACCGCCGAACCATTTAGAGGCGTTTTGCTTTTAAATCTCAACAAACTTATAACATGTACATTATTTTAATCATCCTCGTATCATCCGTAACTCTTGAATCATCCGAAAAATCTGTGAATAAACCAACCATAAGTATATATTCTTTACTACCTTGTACCTTTCTTATTTACTTGCCACACGTTACACTAAATCACTACACATTCATGAATAAGATTCCATGGTGATCATTCCACATTGGTGACCATCACTTTCTATATCAAAAATGGTAAAGCTACTTTTTTAATTTTGTTATTTAAATTTGAACAAATTATTTATGCTGAAGGAGAAAGAGATGCAGAAAAAAATGTTGAACATGGGGGAACAATTGGATAGAACCGTAGATTCTGAATGGGTTTGCAGTAACAAGTAACTTATAAAAATGTTCTTAGGTGGTCACGGCCGTTCAAATTCTTCTGGTTCGAGTTATCTGGGTTACTTTTCCGTGTGTTTACGACTTTTTTTGACGACGTTTTAGATACCATTGCAGTGTCTGTCATCAGGGCTGATTGTTGGTAACTGTGTTGATGATGTTACGGTCAAGTATGCAATACCGTTTCGAAAGCTGCAAACACACTAATTCTGCATTCAATCTCAGAGCTCAGATTTATTTAATTATTGATTATTATTTAATTAATTGTTATTTCATTATTATTCAATTAATTTATACAAGGATTTTCTGGATATCCGAGAAAAAAGTGTCAGAAAAAGAATAAATTTACAGGCAGAGACTAAGTAAAGATTGAAACAAAGTTGAAGATGCTGCAGATCGTAAAAGTTGGAAAAAAACAGTGGAAATATTTCGAGGAATGAAAAATGGTATTTTCTCAATTGTTTTACATATGAATACTAAACGATTACGCGCTATCTAATAGCACGAAATCAACCATGGAATTGAGTGGAAAATTCTAAAGCATTATATCCCGTTTCTCACATTTCTGTATCTTTCATCTTGTTTTTCCCGAAACAGCATCTTAACAGATCAAAGATAAATAAATCATCTCGACACAAAGTAGTTTTTTTTACATAAACAGTCATTGTTCAGAGAAAATAAAACGTAATTACCGTAGCTTTTTCATCGGAAAATGTATTTCAATGCCTCTTCAAGAAGTGTAAATATAATAAACAAAATAAAATCACAAAGAAGAAGCATAATGTAATTCGGAAACCGGAAATTAGCAAAGCGACTGATGGATACCTCCAGCCATTATTCAAGGCCGACTGATCTCCGATGGGCGCCCGGGAAGATCGAACGGACAAGTTTTTGTCCTCGCCAAGGTTCTCGGTCCCTTCCCCCCGCGCCCCCCGCTATCTGTGACCCGGATCTTAATGTTTTTTCCTTTACTTTTGTTCGCGAGGCGAAATAAGCCAAACGAGCGGCGCCTTTATACGGATTTCATTCAGCCGGAGGAGCCGCGCGCCGCTCGCGCACAACCTAATGGCTCAACAAACACTCGCAGAAAAACACTTTTCTCATTTATGTGCTCTCTCCCTTTATTTAAAAAGGCGCCCACTTTCGTTTCAAATTATGTAATTGTAGCTTCCAAAAAGACATCAGTTACGGTTTAAAATAAATTACTCGGAGCGATCTTAGTCTCCAACAATATAACCAAATTGTTTAATTTCGCACACATTTACACAAATCTTCGGAATATACGAATTACCTCTGTTCATGTTAATTTCGTGGGTAGGGTTGGGCGGGGCTAGTTGGACAATCGAGATATCTCGAAAGAACTCAATGTGGGGACTATAAACAAGTAGAATAGAGATTAGATAATTCGTCCTCTAAATATTCCCATAACAACCACCTTTCGACTAGTGATTCTTGCTCCTTTTGTCAGTAGGTACCTCATTAATTAATACATTGTATTTTCACCAAATCCACGTAATTTTTTTTCTATATTTAAATGTCGTGAGTTTAATACTCCACCTTTCAATGAGAAATAATAATATTCTCAAAACTTGAGTAGTATAAAATGAAGTTATAATTAAACTCACGTATAGATAACACAGTAGGTATATATGTTTTCCACCCATTTTAATAATAAACATAAATAATCTCTTCAACGCTAACGCCAAGTACATCAATAATATAGGAAGAACCCCTATCAAACTTTATATAAATAATATTGTATTGATTAATCAATGTAGTTCAACAAAATTTGTTAGTTTTTTGACAGTCCAGATTCAAAATTAAGGCGTTAAACATAAAAAATATTTTTAAAAATTCTTCCTTTTTCACCTAGACTTGGAGAAAATAATCAAACCAAGATCACGTAAGAGCTATTCTTTTGCTATCGTTAACCATAACGTTTGTAATAAACTGGAATAATCATTGTTTCGCATATTACTCCACCTAAATCCCCAACACTTTCCAGGCGGGAATACACCATACTCAGTATTGTCAAGAGAGTCAAAAACAACGTATTTAGCATTTTTGAGGTTTCTTGAACTAGAATCAACTACACTATTCTCGAGGGAGCTACAAGGCGCTGGAAATGTGAAATGAACCAAAGGTTCTCGAGGCATCGCAAAACCAACATTTTGTATAAAAGGCGAGCAGACGCGCATGGCAAGTCAGTTGTGACATTTCTGCGATAACACAGATAAAAGCGAAATCGCGTGGCGGCTAAGTGTGACCAACAGTGTGAATAAGCAACAGCGACATTCGGCGCGAGCGAGTGCTTACGTGCGAAATGAAGCAGATCAACCTAGCGATAGACAAAAAAGTGCAGCGAAGATTCTTGTGATGTGAATAGTGCAAATCTGTGTGAAATAGCCTAGAGACATGTAATGTGATTTTAAAAAAGTGCTCTGATTAAATTCGTTTCCAATGACTTTGTATGACAAATAAAAGTTTAAATTATTTTGGGTGTTTCATTTGCTTCCCACAGCCATGATACCTTGACAGAATATTGTTGTGACACGTAGATTGTTTTAGCATTTTTATGTATTTTCTAAATATTTATATTTAAATAAAAGTCTTAGTATAACACCCCAACAATGGATTGTACTTATAAATTAAAAAGACTAACTAAATGTCAATTCCTGTCATAGCTCAACTTATTTAATCCATCAAGCAGGTAGACTGATAGTGCTGACAAGAGAGTGCTGACCTTCCTTACAAAATAATATTTTTAAAATAAGAATAAACGTGCATATAACTTCTTCGTTCTTCTTTAACGGCCTAGTACATTTTCATATAACTTATCTTGGCAATACCGATAATTTTTACTTTTTTAATGTACGTTATGAGACAATATCTATTGAGTTTAATTAACAGTTTAGAGATTACGACATATTTTGTGAAAAATTGTTTAGCCCTTAAGTCTGACATTACACTTCAGAATCGTATGAGTAGTAAGGTCAAGGCATTGAGGGGCACAATGAGGCTAATAATTTAAAAGTATCGTGGAATTGAAATTTCAGGAATAAAATAAAAAAAATCATTGAAAAATATTTTAAATTGGTTATAAAGCACAAAAAAAATGCATTCAAAGCTGTGTTTGACATTTTAACGAAGGCTCTTCCTTTCAAAGAACTGTTAAATTTGGTGACGATTTCTTATTAAAGCCTATAAAAAGGATTAGAAAAACATACATAGCTGTTACAATATTTAAAAAAATTCTCGATAAGTCCTGAGCACAGCATATAGTGGACTATAAACTGAAGAAGACTACAGTTTAAATAGGAATGTGTACCTATTTATATTTGCTCAAGGACACTTTTTAGGATTGGTGCGACCCTGAACAGGAGATAACATATAAATACTTTATCACTGAATTGTTCGGCGCAAGGACATTAATTAACAGTTTTTGTTGTGTTACACAATCAGTTTAAAGCATTTAGGCCCGTTTCGGAGCGGCGCGTGTCAGCTGTCATCCATGTGCTTACGGGTTATAAGAGGCATTAAGCATTTTAGTGTGAAGCGGTCAACGCGTCACGTGCCTTTGGTACAAACCAATTTATTTAGTAATACCATTTTTTCTACGATTTATAAGTAAAACAATTTTATAATAAGAGAATTCAAATTTATTGTTTTAGATTTATTGTTTTAAGTTTATAGATCACCAAAATCACACATATGGAAATAAAAACACTTGTTTTTTATTTCTATATTTCAATTTTAATAAGACACGTTTCGCCTTATGAGGGCATTTTCAATCTATATAATTAACTTTCAGCAACTCATATTTATATAAAAATTATTAAAAAGAGATGTTATATAATTTTAAGAATTTATTTAATTATGTCTGCATGATTCTAAGGAACAATTATGTTCAATCACTAATGAAAGTAAAACATATAAGGAAGAGAATAGCTATACAATTTGACATAAATGAGATAGAGACAGCATTATCTAATGATATTTAAAAAATGCAAGGATTCCAAATTACAAATATATATATAATAGAAATAAGTTATGGCATGACATGTATCAGAACAGAATAATATGGCACTCTATCCTCTCTCACTCTCAAATATTGAGTTAAACGAAATCTGTTTAGTTTATATTATGTAGTTAAAGTGTGGAATGATTTTTTATTTTTCAACTCTACCTAAATAATATTTTCATATGAATCTTATACATTACCATTAACAGGAATACAAGAACGTAAGCGGGTTATCGAAGTATAATGTGAAAATTTACGGGCAAGAATACAAAAATAAATAATCATCGTAAGAAAAATTACTATTGAATGTATTTGGAAAGAAGCATGTTAATGCTCTTAGAATTCGAGTTGTTTATTTGATAAAATATTTATATAACTGATTTCATAAATCTAGAGTTCGGATGCGGAATTATAGTTATTATGGACTTGTGAGTTTTATTTTGTTATGTACACGCGAAGATTAAATAAACTGGTGAATTTAAATATTTAAGTAATAAAATGTTATCGTTTTAACCACAACAGAGAAAGTTTTTTTAATCTCTTAAGTGCCGTTATGAATATTTCAAATTATAAAACACTCTTCAGCAGAAACTTCGGAGAATATAGTTGCACCGTTTAAATATGCAAAGAAAACCTTCAGCAAAATAAATAATTATGAACGTAAGGAAAACTTTCCCTCCCAAGGAAGCGAGTAAATTGATGTAAATTTAATCATTACCTCGCTGTAAAAATGTTGGTGAGTTTTTAACAAGTGCAAAGAGTTTAAATAAGAAATACACAAACAGTAACAAGTGGCGCTGGGAAGCTGCGGGAAATGCTCGTATTAATCTCTTTTTAAAAATATTTGACTTGTAAGCAAAATACTCCGTGAAAGCGACTTCATCTGAGGGTTCTCCAATCACTTATGATTATCCAAAGAGCCGTCCAAGTGTTCCGTTTTAAATTTGAATTTATTATGTCAGACATCAATTTTGTTTTTTCTACAAAATTATCGCAATATTACAAAAAAAACAATAAAACACCAGATTTTTGGATACCTCTTGGCAATACATAAAATATTTTTTATAAGCAATATTTTTATACGTATCGTCACGGAAGTAATGAATGAAAACACTGGAATTTAACAAGCGATTTATTAATTAAGGATTAATTAACTATTCAATGAACAAATAATTCAACTTAACGCTATCTTTAAATTACACTATTTCACAATATACCACTGGAAAATGAGTACTTTATTATCACTGGGTACAACGTATTTAACATTCACTAAAATATTCCATCAAATTCTCGCACGCATTATTTATTGCTAATTTTCAACGACGGTTAGGTACTACGCTAGATATCTGTCACGTCGCAATTTGCAACTGGCCACCCTGGGCGTCGTTTTGCGGCTCGCGGCCATTTTCGCACTGAATCGAACTGTGGAACACGACTATTCTTGCGCTGCGACCTAGTTCCGTATTTATACCCGAAAATGCCGGTACTCTCGTACTTTCTAGATTATTCTAAAAAATTCTGTAGGAGAAGGTTCTCGTTGCTTAGCGTTTGTATCAGGCATTTATAGGCGTTTCTCGAAGTTTGCAGATTACCCAGGATTGTTTTAGGTCGTTCTCGAACCTTTAATTGTGTTATTAATTTTTTAACAATATTTATTTAATTTCATCACGGTACAGAAGTACATTTTACATAATAATATATACAAGAAATCTAAAGAGGAGCAAAAAATTACACAATTGATAATATAGTATAGACAGTTGTTTAAAGTTATATCAGTAATTTAGAAAAAGGAGGTGTGAAGCATACAAGAAAAAATATAATTTAGAAGAAAGAGATGTGAAGTATATAATACGTTAAACAAATAAGTATAATAATTTATTTCTGATTACATTATGGATTCAGGCCAGCAGGGTGTAGAGCTTTTAGTCGTGTATCTTTATATCGTGCAAAACTGGAATTTAAAATATTAGAGATATGCGCATAGGTGCTACCTAGCCTATGCAGTTTGGGTACAAGAGAGTTAAAATGCGAGTTTTATATATTTTTAAAATTATTTTTAAATAATGTTTTTTTTAAAAGACCATTTGGAAAACTGGTTTTGCGAGTACACATGGGTAGGGATTCAATCCCGTTCATATGGGACAAAGCAATGATCATTTTGTATTCAGCCACGGCTCTCATCAAATAAATAAGGGATTAAGTATTAGGTAGGTACAATATTTTCCCATTTATTTACTATGAAAAACCCTATTTTACCGTGTCGTCACCAATAGGCTTTTGATTTTCAATTTTGTTATATTTCAAATCCGTTCAGTTCTTTGTTGCAGTTGAGTTTTTATGGATTATTATGTCTGTTCTGGCAATTATTTTTGGTAGTTTCAGGCTTTTGGGTGGTGTTGATATCTATAGACGCGTAGTTTTCTGCTTATGTCAAAGTTACTGTGAACCATAGATTCTTTGCTCACCCCGGAACAGACGGGTAAATTTACTCTACAGACACAAACATTTAATAGATAAACATAATTTGTGAGTCTAATTTTGCGAGTCTGTAACGGTTTTCAGTCAGCCGGCAGAATAGCTGAACAGAATATCACAGTGAATCACCGGGAAAAAGTGTCGTGGTTGCAGGAGGAGTGAATGAAAACGCTGGAAGTTAATTAGCGGTTTATTAACTACCGATTAATTAATTATTGAATGTACAAAGTCACTTAACACTATTAAACTTAATGTTTTTCATTTAATTACACTATTTTGAAATTGATGACTCGCAAATAGACACTTTATTATCGCTTTAACACTTTATTTAACATTCACTAGATCATTCCATCCAGTTTTGCACATATTATTCGCTACGATTTATTTCACTACGTAAGAACTTTGCTAAATAATTTGCCTGAGTTATCGCACGGTTGGCCATCCTGGCCTCGCAGCCTGTGGCCCACTTTGCTCTTGTTTTCGATGAAAACGCGACTCAACAAAAACCCGCGTGCGGCTTGGTCTCGTATTTAAATCCGTGTATCGAGGTACTTTGTACTTTCTGGCTTTTTCTAATGTTTAGGAGACGATTCTCGTGGCTTCTAGATTCTTGTAGATGTCTCTCGAATGTTTCAGATGCTTTCCGAAAGCCATTATTAATCCTTCGATAGTATTGTGACCAGTGACAGGAGTGCGTAATTCTTTTTAGCCTCGTTACAATATATAAAGAATTTTTGAATTAAAATTTCCCTGCAGAAAGCCCTTAATCGAGAGTTAAATCAAAGGATTTTCCCCGACAATGTCTCTGATCTCTACGGCCGTCGTTTAGAATCATATCGTAGAATCTACCATCAGGAGAACGCCAGAGACATACGACAGAACAAAAAAAAAACTACAAGGATTTTTTTTTTTTTTGATGAATCTAAAATATTTGTACCTTTTATAATATCAAAAAAATGGTGGAAGGTACACTTGAGTTAAAACTAAGAAAATCTATCAGTTCAACCATACTGCTTATTTATAGTTATTGGTTGAACAAGCAGGGCTTGCTTTTTACATAATTTTTTTTCTAAGTATGTATTGCGCATGTGTAACCTTAATGAATTACCGCAGATATAGTAATTGCCTAGCCTTAGTACACCTAATATGCATTAGATTTTAACTAAATGCATATTAGATGTACTGATAAAATATCATTTTTAACAATTATTTTTCTACATTACATTGTATAATCTTACCGAGATTTCTCTTAAATTATTATACCTAGCATTTCTCGTAGTATGGTTACCGAAAGATGCTATTTTAAGATTAACTTAACTAATTATTTATTTAAAAAACACGTCCAAATTCTGTACGGCCATTAAAACTACAGAAAATATGGTCAGTATTTAATACATGCTAATAGAAAATATAATATTTATATAAATTATACGATTCTATTACATTTGATAGAAATAAGAAGATTTTTACTACATACAGATCTCATATTTGTAGCGCATTCACGGATAAATATTTTTTTTTCTCAAAAGTAATAAACAATAATATTTTACAAACTACCAAAAATTAATGTATGTACTCTTACGTCAACATTTAGTCACTCTACAGCGTAATGAAATGTGACAAATAATTGTTAAATGGTGTTTTAAAACATCAAAAATTTCGTGACTTAAAAACATGACCGGAGTTTATGGTTAAGACTGTTAAAATACTTTCGAGACACCAGCATTTTGTACCCTCATCAAGCGTCTGCTTGTGACAGAATTACCGCAAGAATAAACCTTTAGGACTTTCTTATAAAATATTGTTATAAGCTCTCAGGGCTCGCCTAGTGAGGAGGTTAGGGGAGTCGCAGGTTATCAGTGGGATGCTGTAATATATCACCTTTGGTCGGCGGTTCTATTGTTTTTCTATTGAAGACTATCAATTCACTTTTTGCGTATTTGATTTCGGTTTGCCTTGTGTGATGTTTACTTAGCAATTAATCATATTAAATTTTGTTTAAAACATGAAAATTTTGAACTCTCGTCTATATTTATTCACTATGCAAAGCTGTGTAATGCACTATGTAAAGCTATACAAATTAGTACTCGGAAGATCCCTGGGACTGCTACCCGTATTGTTCTCACATATAATTGCAAGCAGAGAATTCGGCAAACAATATAATATGTATGCATATTCATTTTATCGCACGGCGAAAGTCTTCAAATTCTATGTGTGTTAATAATGAAATCAAAAACAAATGAGAATATTCACATTCAAAATACTGCAATCTTTAATCAATTAACCGCGAAATCGTTGAAAATACGCAAATACTTGTTCAAAATTACAGATACATCTTGCAGTAGGATTTTGTATCTCATGCAGTAAGATAGTGTATATGTATATACCTAATAATGACTTGATTTATTAAATACCTTGACATTTTAAAAAAATGTTTGTTTTGCTTCATCTTTTAGCTTGAATTTATAAAAATAATTTTAATCATAACTTATTCAAAATTCCAAAAATTGACTGAATTATACCAAAATACGAAACTAGCGTGGTAGGTGAATTTTTAAACGATTCACATTATTTTTTTGTGTTCTTCTCGAAACTCCCTTTTTCAGAGATGATACTTAAAAAACACTTAACCGATTTTGTTAAAATTTAGATACATACATCTTACTAACAATATTACTATCTACGGTGTGTAGCCTACGTTTTTTTTTGTTGATACGATGCGCCATTTGCTTATTATGAATTTTAAACTTATTTTCAAACCTATTCGCAGAAAACAAACTTTTTTTCGATACGCTACATCATAGATATTGTATTAGGTATTTGACAATATTTTTATATGTATGATCTGAGAAAACTACTGAGTTTTGTCTAAAGAGGAATGATTACGATAAATTATAGTCTCACAGAGATGAAGCTATTTATATGGGAAACGTATGCAGGAGTCTTTATACGTTTGCCCAAGGCTTATGATCTGTATGATCTAGCTTAAGTGGTCACTTTAAACAATGCAACATATGTATAAAAATATTGTTAAATAATATGGTCTATAGTATTTAAACTTAACAATGTTATTCTATAGTGAATTACAGTCATATTAAATGTATGCAACAAATGACCCATATACATTATTCAATAGGAAATTTGAGGAATTCTAAGTAAAATTTGCGTTCCAACACTAAAGATATTTTAATTTTATGTTGGTAAGTAACTCAAATAATGTAATAGCTATACTATTTACAATATAAACAAATGAGTTTATGTAAACGATCTGGTTTCGGAAATAAACCTTTTCTTTCATAAAGATTTATTTATTTACAAATTGTATTTATTTACAAATTATTACATGATCATTGATACACAAAATATACATACGCATTTTAAATTTTTATTTTATTTATTTATTAGAGACACTAACAGGATAATAGGTACATGATACTCTGATAATAAACAATATAACGAAGCCCATGATCCCAAGTATAAGCGTCTTCGGCACGCTCTAGTAACATGTATATTTGCATTTAAGTATATTTTACATGTGCATTTATGTGTAGGTATTGTATATTTAGTGTATGAATGTAATGCGTTTAGTATTTGATAAATAATTGATTTAATGGATCTATAGGTTCAGGTCATCGTTTAGAAAATGAATGTTGTGTATGAGTGAGTTTCTGAACGAAGATAAGGTATCTGCAAGAATATCAGCAGCAATGTTAGCGTCAATTAATTAATTAATTAATTAATCAATTAATTCAATACAAATAATATCTGCGTCACAATCTTGTGATAGGAGAAAATTAATTATATATATATTATATAATTAGTATACTATTCTATATATATATATAATATATAGCAAAAGTAGGCCTAAAAAAATATTGGGATAGTGGACTGAGTTTTAAATACTAATACTGTTTTTTATAATAATACTATTGTCAGTATACCATGTCACAATAAAAAAGGGTGATAATTTTTATTATAAAAATGATATTTCTAAAACCGGTTGATTTAAATAGATTAGTTAAATACAAAATAAATTCTATAATTTCATCAAAATATAACCAGAATGCATCAAACTATAGTGTTTTTGCAATGAATATTAAAAATAAATCCACCGTAGCACTTTTAAGAAGTAAAGATTGCAAAATTTTCCAAACAGTGAGAAAAGTTGGAAGCATTCGTATTGTGGGGCTGGAAAAGGATGGAAAGAATAAGCTGTACTGAGAGAATAACAAATGAGGATGTTCTAAGGAGCGCGCAAGAAAATAGATCTTTAATAGACACCATTGAAAATCGAAGGGACCCAAGAATAGGACCCGTTCATAGACACAATCTTATCTTCGAATAGAGAACAAATCAGACAGGATAGCTGAAAAAAAATAAGTCCACCAAATAATGTGAAACACAAATAATGGTGTAAATAATGGTAGAAGTAAAAAAATTAAAAATACTGATTTTCAGATGTATTTTAGTATATAAGTTAAGTAATTCGAAAGAATTATTATAATATTCTTTTTAAGGTATAATGTCATATACATCAATATCTGATATATATATATATATATATATAATATATATATATATATATCTATATCTCTATAATATAACGATCTATGTATATAACGACGTGAAGTTCTGTTGCTCCCAACAGAACTCCTCGTCGCCACCAGCTTCGCTCAGTCGGAGAAGAATCGGACTCCCCTCACTTCTACAATTCAAACTCAGGGTACTTCCGGTGTCGTGTACGCTGCACTTCAGCTGTCTCTCACTTTAATTTATTTTAAGTTGCAACAGTTCAATGACTAGGGTAATACAACGAAACATTATTTAGATGAAGGGGAATTTATTCAAATGAATTTTAAACAGAAATTAATAATGCCACAGAAGGTGACAATTTTTTATGAAGTATTTTTGGGAATTTTGCACATTGAAACCCTTTTTTTACAATAAATTGAGGTGAAGATTTAATTTACCACGCCTCGACATCAGCGCTAGCGGCCGCGTCATACAAGGAGGGAAAAGACAGTGGAACTAAATACTTTTATACTACTGGCGGTGACGCAGCGCGGGTGTCGGTGCGTGGTAATCACATTCTGCAGATTAATGAACATCTGGGCAAAATTTCCATATCACATTTAAAACAATGAAGCTACAATAGTCTGGCACAAACACCGCTTCCGCACGTGCTTAGCAATGTTCCTTTTTTCTAAAACAGCTCGACCTGATGCACATGTTCTTTATTTACGGAGTCAGATAACACGCAGCTCGCTCCAGGCGTGATGTGAAATTGATTATTAGAAAGAATTGGAATACCAGGCAAGTCGTGGTCTTCATTTTGCTGGCCTCGCATCTGAAGCAGGATTGCTCCCTTATGGGTCCAGAGAACAACCCCGCCCCGAGGCTGCCGATGCAGATGATTACCGGAACATCACCTCTGCAGCTGCCCCCCAGGCGTTGCAATGGATTCACCTTTCACTCCATGCTGCGTCACCTGGCCATGGCGCGAAGCGCTCCCGTGGAAAAACCCTCTATTAAGACGAAAGACATTATTAACAACCAATCATGTAATTTCACATGTTATCTTTATGCCACTTCAAATTGCGTCTCTCGGAATGAGCTTACCTATTAACACGAGGGTTCACAGAAAGGTTCACATCTTACGTGCTGATGTGTCAGATTTCGAATGCGCCATTTTGTAATATCGTCCCCGCCGTTCGCGACCGCTGTGAAACTATCTGCAGTAGACCAAAGACATTATTTTTTCCATAGAGTATTTGCGGTACCTACGCGGTTAGAAATCAATTTTTGGTGCAGATAGTTGGTGCGGGGATCGATAAATTCATTTCTTTAGAGGTTTCGCGAAGAGGTGTGACGAACAGAGGTTGCTACGTCACAATA